>JABTTQ020001841.1:0-600000 GCA_016081115.2 Rehmannia glutinosa | reverse complement strand
AAGCACTCCATTTGGTCTTTCCAAAAGCATAATTGTTGGCGCCGAATAGTGGTGACTTGTTGGTGGAGTGCCGAGGGTGAGGTAACTTTCGTTCATAGACATGGATTTTTCCTCTTAACTCGCAATGAAGAACGAGCTTGCCAAAAAATTTGGCTTTGATACCACTTGTTAGTCCAAGTGGCTACGATAATCTAGAGGGGGTGAATAGATTATGCCGAATTTGCGATTTGTGCCATCTTTTTCGAATGTAGAAACGATAACACAAATGAAAGTGTAGAAAATAAACAACACACGACGATTTAAAGAGGTTCATCCCACCTTAGGGTCTAATCTCTACCACCCCAAGATATCCGAAAGTGGATTTGAAAAAGAAAAAAATTATTAATAGTACCAAACTATTACATCTTCACCTTGAAGAGCGCCTCTCTTCTTTCAACACCACCTTGAAGATTACCACAATCTTCTTACACCTATGAATAGTACCACACTCTTCAACACTTAAAATCACCCAAGTGTGTTCTTACTACAAGAATACTAACAAAAATGTCTTGTTTTGGATGATTGAGAATTACAATCAAGATTACACTTTGTTGGAAAATATTACAACTCAAAAGTGCAAGTGTAATCAAGAAGAAAGCTTAATACCAAGATGTGCAAGTGTAAAACTAGGCTTAAATATTACGACAAAGTATCTAAGAAAGAATGATAATTTGCTTTGTGATTTTTCTTGTTGTATGATAACTTGTGTGTTGTATTTGATCCTTCAAAGCGTTCATGTATTTATAGGGGAGTCTTCAAGATTGGATCTCCAACATAGGCTCTCCTATCTTCACTTTTGTCTACAAAAGAAGGATCAAAAGATCTACAAAAATGATTAAGAATTAAAAGTAGATCATGACGGATAATGGATGAACAACGGATAGAATGTTCTTTGTAAAAAATCATAGGTCGGCCGTTGACCCGTTGAAAATTCGAAAGTTTAAAAAGTTAATCTGAGATTTGGAATAATAAATCGGGGGTTGGGCCGGTCCGGGAGGTTGGACCGGTCGAACAGGGGTTCGACCGGTCGACCCTTCCGGATCGGTCACCCATTATTTTGTTTAATACATAGAAGAAAGCGAAAGAAATTCAATGTTCCAGCTACCCGATGACGAGGTCGACCCGACCACACACCCACGTCGACGGCCGGTCCCCCAACCCTATTTTTGTTCCAGGTTCGTTTCTATTTTAGTTTTCAACTTCCAGGCACAAGTTGCCCTCTTGGGTGACCTGGTTGACCTCGAAAAGCATGTTGTCAATTTTTGTCAAAAATAAACTTCAAGAAATACTCAAAAAATTAGTAAAAACATTTAAATCAATTTGGAGTATTTGGACACCATTTGAAAATATTGTTTTGGTGTAAAAATCCATTTAAACAAAATCATCAAAATCAAGATAAAAATATTTTTCTAACAAATGCGCCTTAGGGCGCTAGAAACAACACTGCTTTTTTCTTTTTCTTTTTTTTTTTTTTTGACCGATTTTTTCCGCCTTTAGCTCGCTTAGACCGGTCTTTTGGCCGCTAGGAGAGCGCTAACTCCGATTTGGTGCCGCTTAGCCCACCGAGGCTGGCGCTAGATGATTTTTAGGACACTTTGCTTAAAATGTGATCAAGAATGATGATTTGAAATGTGATATAATTTACATTCCTCTAATAGTACAACACTATTCTAAATAGTGTAAACCATTCACGACTTAAATGTAACAAATAATTAAGACTTTATGTATATAATCATAAAGATGAATCTCTTGCATTTGGAGCTTTCCAATTTATCTCACGCACAAATTACATTTATTTAATTTGTTGGACAAAAGTCAAAAGAAATTAAATAAATATTAATCGTATAGATTTATCATTACGCACCGTTCGTAATTTGTTTTTTTGTTTTAGTTATAGAATTGAGTTTTACTTGTACATATTTTTGTTTTAACTCTTTTTGCGATAAACATCTTACTAAATTCTCGAAGTCTTTGGCGATGATGATGATGCTTGAATGATATTTGATTTTCTTTACTTTGAATTTAAGATTTTATCCTTGTAATGAAACATAATTTTTGTGTAATTTAGTTTTGCATATTATATTGTTATGAATGCTTTAATTTAAAATTTAGATTTAAATAAAAAAATAATTTTTTTGGCCTCGTAGCTTTGTTAGTGGCCCCTTTAGCCCAAAAGTCCGCAATGTTAGGGTTAGGTTCGCGATATACTAGCCCATCTAATAGTGACTTCGTTTAGCCTTCAAGCCCGTTAGGGCTAGGGACAACTCGTTTAACATTTCTAAGTGATACTATGACATCACATGTACTACAAAAATGCTTTAAGCCTAAAATAAATAAAAAATGCCACTTGCCCCTAAATATTACAAAGTGCCATTGTTAATAATATTGCGAAATACCACCATGTCATTTCGAGATTCCTTTAATGGATTTTGGGCGTTAGAGCGTTTGATAAGAGTTTTTGTCAATTCAATTAAGGTTGTTAACAATTCATAGTTACCCATTACAACTCATATCACTAAATAGTTAAAAACTACACGATTTAACAGAATATAATAAATGGTTCTTGTCTAACATTCAACTTCCATTTTGCTAAAGTTTTTTTAAACATCAAAATACAGTTGCTTATGAAAATTTCAAAATATACACTATTCACCCACATTTACATTTTTCTCCACCAACTTTTACTCATTTTTAAAGAAACCATCGAATCATTAGTCATTATTATGCATTTTTCTTCAAATTCTACTATTCACCCACTAACATATTTCTAATTATCAATCATATCAAACCATTATTTTACTATTTTTATATCAAGTAATATTTTATCATTACATTTTATTTTTCTTAATTTAAATATTTTTCATTACTATTTTCTAATAGAAAGAAAATTTCCATTTGCACCTTAAATTGGGTAATTCATGTATGGTAATGGCACTATGGCAGCAAATAAATGCCCGAAGCTACAAGCCCAGAAAGAAAACAGCCCATTTGCAAACAGGCCCATATGGCCTATAGTCGGTCCTGTTAGACCGCCTTCTACACCCATCAACCACGACGTTATACAAAATATAAAACCCCAGCCCAGGGTATATCCATTTCTCATTTTTCACTCTCTTCGATCCATTGGGAGATCGAGAGACGAATCACTCTTTCCCTCTCGCGAGAAACCCCTACTCTCAGCCTCTACTGAAATTTCTCGAAAACCAACCAGGAGTTTTGGAGAAAATATCCGTTCGGCTAATCGAAGTTCTTTTGGTTTTAGGGTTTATGTTTTGGAAACATGTACAACAACGGGCAGGATATGTGGAACAATAATATCAGTAATCCGGCGCCGCCGGGGACGAGCGGAAGTGGTGGGATGCCGCCAATGATGGCTCCGCCTGGGACTAGTGGAGCACAGCCTGTTGCACCTCCACTGCCGTCGTTGCCGCCATCTTACACTGTTGTGCCGACTGAGGCGCAGCTCGACGAGAGAGGTAGGAAGTGGCAGCAGCTCAACGCGAAGCGGTACAGTGATAAACGGAAGTTTGGATTTGTTGAGACGCAGAAGGAGGACATGCCTCCCGAACATGTCAGAAAAATCATTCGGTATGTTGTTATTTTGTGTTTGTTTTGGTCCTTTTTGCCTGTCTTATAGTTCTGTTCAGTTTTTGCTCGTGGTCGAGAAGCTTTTGGGCTTTTGAATTTGGTTTTTGAGCAGTTTGTCTAGTTAGAACTTTTTTTAGCTTTTGATTGTTAATTCTCTTGTATTTAGGCAGTCTGTTATTTGTCAAGTGTTAGCTCTTGCTTGATTTTCAGTTATTGATTCAAGGGCGATAAGATCTCTGCTTATCTTTTTCACATTTCTTGTTCTTATATGCATATATAACTCCATTTTGAGCATTTCATTTTTTCTTTCTGTTGAGTGTGCGATTTGTGCAGTTTTCTTTTGGGCACTTGAAGTTTTGATTTGAAATACTATTTGCTGATCGCTAGAAGACAGTTGTGACTTTTTCTTTGCCTTTTGAGTGAAAATGGTAGAAAGTTACGGGAGAAGATTGTTCTAGGTAGCTAATTTTTTAGGTTCCTTATGTATCAGTTTAATGGCAAGTTTTGCTAATGATTTGAGATACCAACATGCAAGCTAGAATTGGTTCTCTTGACCTTGAGATAGATGATTGTTATGCTCAATTTAGTCAGTAGTTGGTAAATATTCTCATTATTTCCATTGGTTAGTTGCCATGATTCGGAAAGTCCCTGCAATGAAGCGCAAGTATAGAATCTGAGTTTTTTGTCAACGTTGGAGTGTGTTAATCAGTTGATGGAACATTCATATTCCTTGGCTCTGGATTCCTGTTTCTGATGTTACTGGTACAATGGTACTTTTAGAATTTAGGTACTGTTTTGGGCTGTAGCGCAAGTATTCTGTTGGATGTGTCTGGAGATCTTTGTTTTCATTCATTTGTTTGTTTAACTATTGGCGGCTGTAAAGAAGGTGAGAGTAGGATGAGTTCATAAGAGGAATGATGGACAGTGGATGCTTGAATGAGATGCAGCCGGTTGCATAAGATTTGTGTTCAATACTGATATGGCACATATCATGTTTAAAACTTTCTCACATCAAGGATATTTCACTATCCTATCCTTATTCAGAGAACCCTCTTCTTGTGTTTTCTTTTAATTGGGTGAATCCTCCTGTGGTAATCAGTCTTACTGCTATAATAGTTTGTAGAATCCTTTACCATGTTTGCTGGATTCTTTTCAGTATACGAGTGTGACAATGATATATATAATTTTGATTTAAGTGTGACAATGATATTGCCATTGAGTCTGAGCTGGACGAATATTTTCTTTTTGATGGCTGAAATTATTGTTCTTTTGTAACTTTATTATTAAACAATTTTTGAGTGATCGAACGCGTAGCGTCAAATCGGTTTGCTGAATTGAACTTAAGATTGTATACAACTGCATCCTAAATTCTAACAATAAATTATTCATCTTCTACGTTATGTAGAGGTTCAGTTCATCTTTGTCTCTTTGTCACTATGTATGAGTGTGTATTTATATGAATTGACTGGAGATTGGATTTGATCTTTTGGGCAGGGACCACGGTGACATGTCATCAAAGAAATATCGCCACGATAAGCGTGTCTATTTGGGAGCTCTCAAGTTTGTACCACATGCTGTATACAAACTTCTTGAAAATATGCCCATGCCCTGGGAACAAGTATGTCTTCTTGAGAACTTTTTTAGTGGCTGAATTTCTTGTTGAATTATTTTGTGTGGGGTGTACTTTGAGGCTCGAGCCCCTTTGATTGCACTAACTTCGTTTTGTCCTTAGGTGCGTGAAGTGAAGATTCTTTACCATATTACTGGGGCTATTACATTTGTAAACGAAATACCATGGGTTGTTGAACCTATCTATTTGGCGCAGGTATGCTTAAATTTGCTATGTATTTCATGCACCTATATTTTTTTGCTGTTTATATTTATAATTTTCCATTTGTGCCATCCTTCTCTTGCTCCTATTAGTTCGTAATCTGTGAATTGATTTGAGTTTTTTTGGAACTTTGCAGTGGGGTACTATGTGGATCATGATGCGAAGAGAGAAGAGAGATCGGCGGCATTTCAAGAGAATGCGTTTTCCACCTTTTGATGATGAAGAGCCTCCACTGGATTATGCTGATAATCTCTTAGATGTGGATCCTTTGGAGCCAATCCAGTTGGAAATGGATGAGGAAGAAGATTCAGCTGTTTATACTTGGTTCTATGACCATAAACCTCTTGTGAAGACGAAGCTTATCAATGGACCTAGTTATCGGAAATGGCATCTCTCGCTTCCAATTATGGCAACACTTCACCGACTTGCTGGGCAGTTGCTCTCAGATTTAATTGATCGTAATTATTTTTACCTTTTTGACATGGAGTCGTTCTTCACAGCCAAAGCTCTGAACATGTGCATACCCGGTATGTTTGATGCTAAATCTGGTTTTCATTTCTTGTTAGGTTGTTTGTCTGTGCTTTGTATATACATGTCATGCTGTATTCCATCCGTGGGGATAATGCCATATCGTTGTCTTTCTTTCTCAGAACTATTTTCTGCTATATGTGCTTCAGCTGTCAAATGGTCATTAGAATGATGAGTGACTTATTGTAGTGCTTTGAATACCATTATTTGAGTATTTTCCTGAAAATTTTTAATTTTGCAGGTGGTCCTAAGTTTGAGCCTCTGTATCGTGACATGGAGAAGGGAGACGAGGACTGGAATGAATTTAATGACATAAATAAACTTATCATTCGGTCACCTCTCAGGACAGAGTACAGGATTGCGTTCCCTCATCTTTATAATAATAGGCCGAGAAAAGTAAAGCTTAGCATTTATCACACTCCAATGGTGATGTACATAAAAACGGAGGATCCAGATTTACCTGCATTCTATTATGATCCTCTCATTCACCCCATAACAAGTTCAAATAAAGATAGGCGGGATAAGAAGATTTATGAAGAAGACGACGACGATGATTTTGTGTTGCCTGAGGGAGTTGAACCATTACTCACAAGCATTCCTATATATACTGACACTACTGCCGCTGGAATTTCTTTATTGTTTGCACCGCGGCCCTTCAACATGCGATCTGGTCGGATGAGGCGTGCTGAAGACATACCTCTTGTGTCTGAGTGGTACAAGGAACACTGGTAAGAAATGCTCTTCGTTTGTTAAATTACAAAGTAATTCCTTTGTCATTAGTTTGACCTGATCACATAATTTTCTCCCCCTATTTTTTTCCTTTTACTTTCTGGGCAGCCCTCCATCATACCCTGTGAAAGTTCGTGTCAGTTACCAGAAACTGTTGAAATGTTTTGTGTTGAATGAGCTGCATCACCGACCACCTAAGGCTCAGAAGAAGAAGCACCTGTTCAGGTCTCTCCAAGCTACAAAGTTTTTCCAGACTACTGAACTTGATTGGGCTGAAGCAGGTCTACAAGTTTGTAAGCAAGGGTACAATATGCTGAACCTGTTGATCCATAGGAAAAACTTGAATTACCTCCATCTTGACTACAATTTCAACTTGAAGCCTGTGAAGACCCTTACAACTAAGGAACGAAAAAAGTCACGGTTTGGTAATGCCTTTCATCTTTGCCGTGAAATTCTGCGTCTGACAAAGCTTGTCGTTGATGCGAATATCCAGTTTCGGTTGGGAAATGTGGACGCATTTCAGTTGGCTGATGGGTTGCAATACATCTTTTCACATGTTGGCCAGTTAACGGGTATGTACCGATACAAATACCGGCTTATGCGGCAGATTCGAATGTGCAAAGACTTGAAGCATTTGATTTATTACCGATTTAATACTGGGCCTGTTGGGAAAGGTCCTGGGTGTGGTTTTTGGGCACCTATGTGGAGAGTATGGTTGTTTTTTCTTCGTGGCATTGTTCCTCTTCTGGAAAGGTGGTTGGGAAATTTACTTGCTAGACAATTTGAAGGACGACATTCGAAAGGAGTGGCTAAAACTGTAACGAAGCAGCGCGTTGAAAGCCACTTCGATCTGGAGCTTCGTGCTGCTGTGATGCATGATGTCCTTGATGCCATGCCAGGCAAGTATCCTGTCATATCTGTTTTTCCTTCCATCACTCTTTTCTTTTTCAAGCATGTTGCATAAGTACCTTTTTTTCTTTCACTAAAATACTCACTGTGCACTGCAGAGGGTATCAAGGCAAATAAAGCAAGAACTATCTTGCAGCATTTGAGTGAAGCATGGCGTTGCTGGAAAGCAAATATTCCTTGGAAGGTACTTCATCTGTTTAAACTATTTTCCTTGTTTTTTTCTTCCTATGATACATATTCTTAATGCCTTTATTCCTTGTGGTGACTGAAATCCTTTTTTTTCCTGGACATGTAAGGTACCTGGTTTGCCAGTTCCCATTGAGAACATGATACTTCGTTATGTCAAATCAAAAGCTGATTGGTGGACAAATGTTGCTCATTATAATCGGGAACGTATTAGAAGGGGTGCAACAGTAGACAAGACTGTTTGCCGAAAGAATCTTGGAAGATTGACCCGTCTTTGGTTGAAGGCAGAACAGGTGTGTACCCTTGTCACTCTTTGTTTGAAATTGTAATTGGAACTTGGAATCTCCTTCCTGTATACTCTCTGGTGCTTTTTGTTGATGTGCTTTCTTCCCAATCCTCTTTGCAGGAACGCCAGCACAACTACTTAAAAGATGGTCCGTACGTTACACCAGAAGAAGCAGTGGCCATATACACGACAACTGTGCATTGGCTGGAATCCAGAAAATTTTCTCCAATTCCTTTTCCTCCGTTGTCTTACAAGCATGATACAAAGCTCCTCATCCTTGCTCTTGAGAGATTGAAGGAGTCTTATAGTGTGGCTGTTAGGTTAAACCAGCTACAAAGAGAAGAACTGGGTTTGATTGAGCAGGCTTATGATAATCCACATGAGGCACTGTCGCGAATTAAGCGTCATTTGCTTACACAGCGTGCCTTTAAAGAAGTAAGTTGTCAAAGAAACATCCCGTTTCATCAAATCTAAAATGTGCGAGATATTTAGTGCTCCAATCAAATAAATTTGCTCAAATGTTGAGTTAAATTGGAGAATGAGTTGATGTTTTTAACCTTATCTTTTTGTCTTTTGGTTTTCTAAGGCCTGTTAACAATGGAGTGTTTTGCAGGTTGGCATCGAGTTCATGGATTTGTATAGCTATCTAATTCCCGTGTATGAGATTGAGCCTCTTGAAAAGATTACTGATGCGTATTTAGACCAGTATCTGTGGTATGAGGGTGATAAACGCCACCTTTTCCCAAATTGGATTAAGCCTGCAGATTCAGAGCCACCACCGTTATTGGTTTACAAATGGTGTCAGGGCATAAACAATTTGCAAGGCGTATGGGACACTAGTGAGGGGCAGTGTGTTGTGATGCTTCAGACAAAATTTGAGAAGTTTTTCGAAAAGATTGATCTGACCATGCTCAACAGGTAAATGTAGTAACTGAATTGCTACATTCTGAAAAGTACATTGAATGGTGTGTCCTTAACACTGATTTTTTTTCATATTCTTGCAGGCTTCTGCGTTTGGTTCTTGACCATAATATTGCGGATTATGTCACTGCAAAAAATAACGTTGTCTTATCGTATAAGGATATGAGTCATACAAACTCCTATGGGCTCATACGTGGCCTTCAGTTTGCTTCATTCGTTGTGCAGTACTATGGGCTTGTTCTGGATCTTCTGCTTCTCGGTCTGACACGAGCCAGTGAAATAGCTGGTCCACCGCAGATGCCTAATGAGTTTATTACTTATCATGATACGAGAGTGGAAACGCGACATCCAATCAGATTGTATTCTAGATACATTGACAAGGTGCATATATTGTTCCGCTTCACTCATGAGGAGGCTCGGGACCTCATCCAGCGTTATCTTACAGAGCATCCAGATCCTAACAATGAAAATATGGTTGGTTATAACAACAAGAAATGCTGGCCAAGAGATGCAAGGATGCGACTCATGAAGCATGATGGTACGCGACTTCTTTGGTTGACTGTAACTTGATCATGTACTGGTTATAGTTTAATATAGTGGTTCTCAAGATAATTGATGGCTGCTAATTGGTCTTCAATTTTGTATCAGTGAATCTTGGTAGAAGTGTTTTCTGGGATATGAAGAACCGTCTTCCAAGAAGTATTACCACACTCGAATGGGAGAACAGCTTTGTGTCTGTCTACAGCAAAGACAATCCGAACTTGCTGTTCAGCATGTATGTGTAGCATATTGATTTACTTTTTTTTCCGTCTCTTTTTACTTAATGTGAGAAATGAAAGATACTGTTCACATTGTAGGTGTGGTTTTGAAGTGCGTATATTGCCCAAGATAAGAATGACTCAAGAGGCTTTTAGCAATACAAGAGATGGAGTTTGGAATCTGCAGAATGAACAGACAAAAGAACGCACGGCAGTTGCTTTCTTAAGGGTGGATGACGAACACATGAAGGTGTTTGAGAATCGAGTGAGACAGATTCTTATGTCCTCAGGTTCGACAACGTTCACAAAGATTGTCAACAAATGGAATACAGCTCTTATAGGTAAATATTTCAACATTTCTTCTACTTTCTAATGCTTGATCTTTATGCTTTTGGTTGGAGACTGTTAGTGGGAACTTTTCCTTGTTTCTGAGTCTTTGGTGGTTCTACTTATACAGGCCTCATGACGTACTTCCGTGAAGCCACTGTGCACACACAAGAATTGCTGGATCTGCTGGTAAAATGTGAAAATAAGATTCAGACTCGTATTAAGATTGGGTTGAACTCGAAGATGCCTAGCAGGTAATGTACTTATATTTCATATTCTATATTTTATGTTCTTCCTATTTCTAATCGGGCTTCTAGAAACTTCTGATACTTGTCTGTTGTCAGGTTCCCTCCTGTCATCTTTTACACACCAAAGGAAATCGGAGGACTTGGAATGCTGTCAATGGGTCACATCTTGATTCCCCAGAGTGACCTTCGGTATAGTAAACAGACTGATGTTGGGGTAACACATTTTAGGAGTGGTATGAGTCATGAAGAGGATCAATTGATTCCAAATCTGTATCGGTATATACAGGTATGTGGAATTCATAATCATGCTGTGTTGTGAGTTTTCATCAAGTCATTGTTTTCTGATTTCTTTTCTTTGCCTATTTGACAGCCATGGGAGAGCGAGTTCATTGATTCTCAGCGTGTTTGGGCTGAATATGCATTGAAGAGGCAGGAAGCCCAGGCACAAAATAGGCGATTAACCTTGGAGGACTTGGAAGTGAGTTTTTGCATTTATATTTTTACTTATGATCCTTCATTGTTTTCTTTGCTGTCTGGGTTTAATGATGGTTAGCAGTGTGGGTATCATCAGGGAATTAGTGGTAGTTTATTCAAGGCTTAATTTGATGTTACCTTTTTTTTCCCATCCGGATTGGACTTTGAGATGGGTGTTAACTGCATTTTTCTTTTTTCCATTGTGCTTAATATTGGTATTTATTTTATCAAGAGGTTATGCACTCTTACATGTTCCTCTTTGATCTTCAGGACTCATGGGATCGTGGGATACCTCGAATCAATACCCTGTTTCAGAAGGACCGGCACACCCTTGCATATGACAAAGGGTGGCGAGTGAGAACTGATTTTAAGCAATATCAGGTCTTGAAGCAAAATCCATTCTGGTGGACACACCAGAGGCATGATGGGAAGTTGTGGAACTTGAACAATTATCGAACTGATGTTATTCAAGCTTTGGGAGGGGTAGAAGGAATTCTTGAACATACATTGTTCAAGGGTACATAGTAAGTGCCTCCCTGTTGGCTTTAGTTCTCTATTCCTTCCTAATTTTATTTTGAGCTTTCAAGATTGCTCTTGTAGCTAAATACCATCAGGTTCCATAGTTATTATGTTTTGTTTGACTGTTCATGACCTTATTATTGCTGTTTGGTTTTTCAGCTTCCCAACGTGGGAGGGTCTTTTTTGGGAGAAGGCTTCAGGTTTTGAGGAGTCCATGAAGTATAAGAAACTGACCAATGCACAAAGATCTGGACTTAATCAAATTCCTAACAGGAGGTTTACTCTTTGGTGGTCGCCTACTATAAACAGAGCAAATGTATATGTTGGTTTCCAAGTACAGCTGGATCTCACTGGGATTTTTATGCACGGAAAGATACCAACTCTAAAGATATCCCTCATCCAAATATTCCGAGCTCACTTGTGGCAGAAAATACATGAGAGCGTGGTCATGGATCTTTGCCAGGTTTTGGATCAAGAGCTGGATGCACTTGAAATTGAGACTGTTCAGAAAGAAACTATCCATCCTAGGAAGAGTTACAAAATGAACAGCTCATGTGCAGACGTTCTACTTTTTGCTGCGCATAGATGGCCCATGTCAAAGCCTAGTCTTGTGGCTGAGTCGAAAGATGTGTTTGACCAAAAGGCTAGTAATAAATACTGGATAGATGTGCAACTTCGCTGGGGTGATTATGATTCCCATGACATTGAGCGGTACACCAGGGCAAAGTTCATGGATTACACGACAGACAATATGTCTATCTATCCATCACCAACTGGTATGTTGGTCCCTAGTTTATGATACATCCAAATTGATGCTTCTCTTTCATAATAAGTAACTCAGATGATGTTGTATGCAGGGGTTATGATTGGACTTGATCTAGCTTATAATTTGCATTCTGCTTTTGGAAATTGGTTCCCTGGGTCAAAGCCGTTGCTTGCTCAGGCCATGAACAAGATCATGAAGGTCAATTTTTTTACTGTTAATACTTTATATCTACCTGTGGAATGGGTAGGAACTGATTGCCTTCGTGATGAAAATATAAATGCGGCTAATACATGTAATCTTTTGCGTGCAGTCAAATCCAGCATTGTATGTTCTGAGAGAACGTATTAGGAAAGGGCTACAGCTGTATTCTTCAGAACCTACAGAGCCTTATTTATCATCTCAGAATTATGGAGAGATATTCAGCAATCAGATAATCTGGTTTGTGGATGACACAAATGTTTATCGTGTCACGATACACAAGACATTTGAGGGAAATCTCACAACAAAACCTATTAATGGTGCCATTTTCATATTCAACCCTAGGACTGGCCAACTATTTCTGAAGGTTTTTCCCAATACCTGTTAACCTGGTTTTTTTCTTCCTATTTTTAAAGTTTGTGTGTGAAACTTATTCCTGTATCTCTGAGTCTTACAGGTCATTCACACAAGTGTGTGGGCCGGGCAAAAGCGACTTGGTCAACTGGCCAAATGGAAAACTGCTGAAGAAGTGGCTGCTCTGGTCCGTTCATTACCTGTTGAAGAACAACCAAAGCAAATCATAGTGACGCGCAAGGGAATGTTGGATCCCCTTGAGGTGCACTTGCTTGATTTCCCAAATATTGTGATCAAAGGGAGTGAGCTGCAATTGCCATTCCAGGCTTGCTTGAAGATTGAGAAATTTGGTGATCTAATATTGAAGGCCACAGAACCCCAAATGGTCTTGTTCAATATATATGACGATTGGTTGAAGACAATCTCATCCTATACAGCTTTCTCTAGGCTGATATTGATTTTGCGAGCTCTTCATGTCAACAATGAGAAGGCAAAAATGTTGCTGAAGCCTGACAAGACGATTGTCACTGAGCCCCACCACATCTGGCCTTCTTTATCAGATGACCAATGGACGAAGGTGAGATTGTTAAACGGAGCTCCTTTTGGAATATTAGCATCTTGTGTGGTCCCTTCGTGGGAAATAAGGGTTGGATTTCTCATATACTTTCTTCTCTTGTGACTTGTAGGTTGAAGTTGCGCTCAGAGATCTAATACTTTCTGACTATGCCAAGAAGAATAATGTGAACACATCGGCATTGACCCAATCTGAGATCCGTGATATAATTCTTGGCGCTGAGATTACTCCACCTTCACAACAGAGGCAACAAATTGCTGAGATTGAGAAACAGGTGATTTCCCCCCCTTCCCCTGCCACGAACTGTTGTCTCTCTATTGTTTATTTGATCACCCAGTCGTTAAATATGGCTTGTTTACTTTCCTTTTAGGCGAAGGAGGCTAGTCAGCTCACAGCAGTAACCACGAGGACCACAAACGTACACGGAGATGAATTGATAGTTACAACCACTAGTCCTTATGAACAAGCAGCGTTTGGGTCGAAAACTGACTGGCGTGTCAGAGCTATATCTGCCACCAATCTCCATCTTCGTGTTAATCACATATATGTGAACTCGGAAGACATAAAGGTATCCCCTGAAGTTGTTTATACAATTGGTCACTCATATGAAACAGTACCCTACAAGAATTTTACTAATATTCTTGTGCTCTATTTTGTGAAGGAAACGGGATATACTTATATCATGCCTAAAAACATCCTGAAGAAGTTTATATGCGTAGCTGACCTGCGCACTCAGATTGCTGGATATCTTTATGGCGTAAGTCCTCCAGACAATCCCCAGGTTAAGGAGATCCGTTGTATCGCCATGCCACCTCAGTGGGGTACTCACCAGCAGGTTCATCTTCCATCAGCTCTTCCCGAACATGATTTCCTGAATGATTTGGAGCCTTTGGGGTGGATGCATACACAGCCAAATGAGCTTCCTCAGCTGTCACCACAGGTTTATACTTATGTTATATTTTCCTTTTTGCATTATCTCGTAGGTATAATTACAAAACTACCCTCGAGGTTTAACCAAATTACAAAAAATTCCATCCATCTTTTAAATTTACAAAAATCCCCTCTAGGCTAGAGGTATTACAAATAGCCCCTCGAGGTTGGTATTTGTTATACATATTACTACCTTGCAATAGGTGCAATTTGTAAAATAGAAACATATATGTCAAGGGTGTAATTGTAATTTTATAAGGTAACCCACTTTTTATTTTTTTTCCAAATCAAGCTAAACCTCAAGGGTAGTATCTATAATTATCTCTTACGTGCAACTCGATGGTGTTGTTGCCCTGACTTATCAAATTGCCGAATGTAGGATCTTGCTGCTCATGCTCGGATCTTATCAAACAACAAACAATGGGACGGAGAGAAGTGCATAATTCTTACCTGCAGTTTCACCCCTGGTTCTTGCTCTTTAACCGCATATAAGTTGACTCCATCTGGATACGAATGGGGGAAGAGTAACACTGATGCAGCAAGCAACCCACATGGTTACTTACCGACTTACTATGAGAAAGTCCAAATGCTATTGAGTGACCGTTTTCTCGGTTTCTACATGGTAATGCTTTATTTGAATTTTATCTTTCTTCCAATCTTGTACATGCCATATTTACACGTATCTTTTTTGTTTCTTATGCTTTGCTTTGTCTAATTTGGCTTTCTACAGATACCTGATAATGGTCCTTGGAACTACAATTTTATGGGTGTGAAACACACTGTAAGCATGAAATATGGGGTGAAACTAGGCACGCCCCGGGAGTACTATCACGAGGACCATCGACCAACACATTTCCTGGAATTCAGCAACTTGGAGGAAGGTGAAACTGCAGAGGGTGATAGGGAAGACACCTTTACATAATCGTCTGCAATGGTACTTCAAAGGATAATTTTTACCCGTATTTTGTGACTACTTTAAAAAGAACGCCCGGTTTTTTTCTGTTTGTAAATATGTGTTTCTTGTAACATTTTTGTTGTATCAAATGATGTGAGTGTTACGTTGAAACTTACACGCTAGTTAAGATTATTACGTGGAAATTAAGTTTCGATCCTTAATTGTCTATTTTATCTTAATGCTGTTGGTTGGTTTCCCTTCTGTGGTGCGTGTAGTTTCGATCTCCTTAATCGTCTGTTTCATCTCAATGATGTTGGTTGGTTTCCCTTTTGTGGTGCGTGTTTTGCAAGTAATTTTTGCTAGTGAAATGGATCTCAAGCTTCTAATATGAGTTTAAGATTGTGTTGCTGTATTATCTACTTAGATGGTTTTCTGAACATAAATGTGTGTCTAGATTGACCATATTCGCGGAACAGGTTGACGGCACCAAGTGATGTGGCTTTATATAGTTGAGTATTAAAAAAAAAGCAAAGAATTTAAAACAAAATGAAAAACCCAAATATAAAATTAAGAACGTTCAACAAACATAATAACTCGAGACAACAGCACAAACTTGAGTCATTCACTCATTCCTTCTATTTCGAAATGCCACAATTTTGTGATTTTTTTATGCTATTTGAAAGTACTCACTTATACAAGTCTAATGGTTGGTTATTGAAGTTGCTCCAAAGTCCAAAGTCCAGATAGTTTTGAACGCAATACTGGAATAGGAATGGCAAAATTTTGCCTTGACCCAGGGGTACCTGCCCCAGCCCGCCCTATGTCCGCCATGGGGCGGGTCTAGGTACCATTTTCGCCTCGTGGGTACCCGTCCCACCCCATCTTGCATAATAAATTTATTCTTTTTTAAATATATTTAATATATATTTGCATATATAATATATATTATAATATCTTTTTTATCTTTTAATATTAAATGCAACATTTATAATTGATAACAATTTTTGTAAATAAATATATTATAAATATAAATCTTTTACTTTTATTTTCCATTTTTTTAATTTTATTTAATTCGTGTCAGGGCTACTCGTCCCGCCCTGCCCCGTGACCCACGACGGATCGCTCCCCCATTCTAGGGTCGAGGCGGGTCCGGATATTTAGATACCCAACCTAACCCGCCCCATTGCCATCTCTATACGAGAACAAGGTTAGGGAGGTTTCTCCAATGCATGACATCAAATGTCCAAAGAATAATCAAGCAAAAAAAAAGTTGTAACGATAGATTTATTTAATTTCTTAATGATAATATTTAATTATTCTAGATTTTATAATAAATTTATTTTGTTTTGTCGGATTTTTATATAAAAAGTTTAGGCTCCTATTTAAATTAGAATATGAGAAATTATCAGAAATACCTCAACTTTTGAAAAAATACTACCAAATATGCTCCTATCGGCTATCACTTTGTACCTATTTTATTTTTTCAATTTTTTACGCTCCTGCATATTTTTTGATTATGTTTTTTTTCCCCTTTTTTCTTGTTCATGTATTGTTTTATATGTTATATATGTTGTTTAAATTTGTTTCTTTGTTGTTTCTTTGATGTTTCAATGTTTCAAAACAAATTTACCTATTTTCTATGCTGCTTTTTGTTCATGTATTGTTTTGTACATTGTTTTTATTGTTTCTATGTTGTTTTATAATATTTTTAATGTTGTTTGAATAGTTTTTTTGTTGTTTCCACGTAGTTTTCAATGTGTAAATAGAGTTTTTACCTACTTTTAAGCTCTTTTTATTTATGTGGTATATTTAATATTTTTTACGTTGTTTCTAGGTTGTTTTCATACCCTTTTTAATGTTGTTCTTATGTTTCTTTGTCGTTTCCACGTAGTTTTCGAAGTTTATATACAATATTTACCTATTCTTAAGATCTTTTTGCTCATATGATGTTTTCTATATTGTTTCTGGTTTATTTCTATATTGTTTCTTGGTTTTTTCCATATTTATTTTTTAATTTTTCATGCATTGGATCAAAAATTGAATTGTGTTTTTTTTACTCATGTTGTTTCTATATTATTTTCAATTTGTTTGGTTTTAATATGTGTTATTTTATGTATATATTTCTTGTTTTTTTGTAAGATTTCAAGTATAACATGGATTAGTTAAAGGGGGCGAAATTTATTTTTTCACCAAATTTGATTAGAAGAAACATGTTTGAAAAAAGTCCGAAAAATTTGTTAGGAGCGTAAATTTGTCCAAAAAAGGACATGAGCGTAATTTTGTCCAAAAATCATCGGGAAGCATAAAAACCTGTCTTTTCTCAAGAAAAGTGGGTTAATTGTATCCTTATCCCTTAGAATATTGGATCAGACCCATATTGTTAGTAAGTTGATTATAGGCCATGTAGCCTAAACCTAGTTCAATTAGGAATAAGTTAAAATACAAATATAAGACTCGCTAAATCCCACTCATAAAGAACGGACACGACAATAGGAAGAGGGAGAGGAATAGACCAAGAAGAAGAAGAAAAGAGAAAGAGAAGAAAGAGAGGTGACTTTCTGTTTGAGTTTTTGGAAATCCATACGTATTTAATTAAATATTATGTCGTCGATTTTGTGAATTGGGTATAGTTCAATGCTATTAAAAACCATGCGTGTATATATATATATTGATATTCCTTTGCAGAGCAGAACACGTCCTCCGTCGACGTCAATGGATTGTGTTGGGTGGATAAAGTTCTTGTCCCTTTTCAATTCATGTATGGAAGTCAGATTGTCTTTAACCAATTCAAAGTTTGTTTTCATTTAGTTTAAGTTATATAATATACTAGTTTACCTTTTTGCCTAGTTAGATTATGGTCACCACTGCTTACATACTTTCGTATTTGACATTGGAGTAAGTATTGATTAGTAATGGATTTTAAAACCATTATGATTGGGGACAGTGGAATAAGCTCTTTCCCTAACTAATTGGTTACTTGGTCCGTTGGTCGAGTCTTTATGTGTGTAATTTGATAATTTCATCTAAGATTGATCTAACTACTCTGATTTTTGAGTTAGCTCTGGACTGCTGGTAGTAATTTTTCTATTTACTGTTTGGCTGGAATCCATAATTAATTTATATTGTTATTATATTAGTATTTTTTTGCTTAGGGTTGGGAGGGGGAATTGGTTGCATGAAGCCATGAACTGTGTGTATTGATTATTGGATATCCCGGTAAAAACATCTACCGTGGGTTCTTTTTTTGATGGATTGTTTAACAAATTTGTGAACTCACATACCATTTTAAACTAGTTAAAATTAGTTTTGGGATGCAACTTTTCACACTATTTTCCCCTCTTCTTCATCAGAATGATGCTCTGTTCTATTGATTATTTTAACTCTGTTTTTCTGGTTCCTATTTTTTTTTTTTTTGCCTCATCGAAGCCACCACTCGTCTTCGTACTATGGACGATATCATGGCACAGTTGCAACAAATTGTAACTAGGTTGGACGGGATGGACGAAAGGTTGGACCGGATGAATGCTAAGATTGAGGCTGGCCACGCTCGAGCCCATAATTCAACAATTCGTGATCGTAGTCACACACCCATTCGCCCGGTTATCAAATATATCCCGGGACATCCTGCGCAGTATCCTCCACGCCAATTCCAATTCCAGTTTGATCGGGCGCAATACGATGTTGGTGATGAACCGCCGGCTGGTCTCCTCCCGCGGACCTTGGACGACATTCTGTTTATGCATCGACAAAAGGGGGCCAATTACTGGTTTAGGGCCATTCAGTGGTTTTACAATGATCCATGTCTGACTACAGAAAACCTGCAAGATTGCTCCTACGATCTTGAAAAATTTCTGAAGCTCTAGTGTTTTTCTTATGAATTTGAAACTTCTCTGGATTTTTTTTGCAATTATCCGAGATTTCAAGGTTGATTTTTGTAACTATCCCAAATATTAAAATTGGGGCTCGTTTGGGATAATTGATGGGGACCATGGGAAATGATAAGCAATTGTGAATTGTTGATGATAGTACTCTTGGGATTATTTTAGTATAGTGTCAATTTTGTTTAGGGATATGTATTATGTGTGTCCTTTATCATAAAAATAACCATGTATTGTGTTTGGTATCAGCCAAGTTCATTTTTTAAGGGCATGTAAGTCATTTCAAAAGGGTGGGAAAAATGGCAAATTAATAGCACCTCAGGGGTTGTGATCCAGTTTCAATTGAAATGTGGATTAATTTCTGGTCCGAACACTATTCTACGGGACCAAATCTTAACCCCAAACACAATGATAACATATGATAACAGATATTTTCCACCCCTATCATTAAGCCCAAACAATGATAACATATGATAATGAGGTATAAACTGCAAAGTAATATACCTACACTTGGTTAAATGGAATTTATTTGAATGCAAAACATTTTTAAGGCATTTAACTAAGATCAATTGAATGTCATCATTTTGTGATTTTCATTTTCATTGGCAAAAGGAAGGAAAAAGAAAGAGATAATTACAAAAATCAGCCCTGTAGTTTGTTCAAAAAACCTTGCGAGATTTGATCCTACATTATATTTTACCCCTAGTAAAAACATTCCACGCACTCCCTTTATATTTGTATAAATATTACAATTATCCTCTTACATTTAACAAAGAGTCGAACACTAAGGTTTTTTTTGCAATTCTCAAACATCTCTGTTGTTTTTTTATAATTAACCCAGACCTCAGGGATAGTTTGTAATTATCCAAAAACAAGAAATCCATAGCCATCCACCATACGTAAGCTCTAAACCTTAACATTTTCAATTTCTTGTTTTTGTTCCTTCTCATCTGAGATAAACTCCGAGCTATTATCTTCTACACTTGAATCTGCAACCAAACTGCTCTTGAAAATCTCATCATTTTCAAGAACAACAAGCTTCTCTTTATTTCCTTTCAACATTTCGACCACTTCAAGCATCGTCGGTCTCTTCTCAGGTCGATTATCAGCACATACAAGTCCAACAAATACGACTCTTCTCAACTCTTCTTTCACATAATTCCCATTCAGCCTTTGATCGACGATTTCATCGAACTTTCTTTGACAAGCCAGAGGCAATGCCCAGTCTGTGATCGTCCGCTTCATTGTCGAGCTAAGCTTCTCTAGGGGCTTCTTGCCGCTAGCAAGCTCTAGCAAAAGAATGCCGAAACTGTAAACATCACAGCTCTCTGATGCCTTCCCTAACATTGCGTATTCGGGGGCAAGGTAGCCTAGAGTACCCTTAACTCTCGTGGTTACATGCGTTGCGCCATCGGGTATGAACTTTGCGAATCCGAAATCGGCAACTTGAGCTTTGAAATCGCCGTCTAGCAACACGTTACTCGCTTTAATGTCTCGGTGGATTATGTGGGGTGTCGCATAGTGATGTAGATAGCTGGAAGAAAAATAAGTGATTAGTTGACATCAGGAAGGAAATGAAAGCATTGTTTTTAGAAAACGGACCGGACCAGCCGATTCGACTGGTTGGCCAGATTGAACCATCCAAAACGGTTGAACCGATCAAAAGCTATTTATTTATTAGTTTTTCTCAATAGAAACTTAGGGGATGTGTGGATGTGTTTCCAAGTCCAATTTCCAGTTTCTAGTGTTGGAAAATGAATTTTCGAACTTTATTGGTTTTCGTGTGAGAATTGAGAATATGTTTGGTTTGTTGTCTGAATTTCTGTTTAGAAATGAAAATATGTGTGATTATAGTATTTTTGACATAGATTTGCATGATTGTAGTGTATTTTTGACATCGTTTTGCGTGATTGTAGTGTATTTTCACATAGATTTGCGTGATTGTGGTGAAAACTTGTTTGGTTGTATTTTCAAAAGAATCTTTCCATAAAAAATGAAAACTGGAAATGACTTTATTTCTATTGAGAATTTCTTAAACAATCATAAATTCAGTTTCTGAAATAGTTGGAAATTGGAAAATTGCATTTGGAAACAATTCCATACATACCCTTAACGTTTTAAATCTGATATTTTGTTTAAGTTATAAAATTGTTTGAAATTTTGGGCTATGTATGATATTCTGTAAGCCTGTTGTTTTATATATTTTCATCTTTAAAATGTCTTACATAATAATTAATATATTAGTAATACAATTATTATTTTATATATTATAATAAAAATATAAGCAATAATTACAAAAAACCCCTGAGGTTTGGGGTAATTACAAAATCCAGAGAAGTTCCAAAATTACATAAAGCCCCGTGAAGTTTGATTTTTCCTTAAATGCAAGGGATAACTGTAAATGTAAAGGGGGTGTTTGAAATGTTTTTGCTTATGAAGAGGGTAAAATGTAATACAAAATCAAATTTGAAGGGGATATTTGTAATTTTCAAAAATCTCTGTTTTTTTATAATTACCCAAACCTCCGGAGTAGTTTTTGTAATCATCCCAAAATATAACTAATCTTCCTAAACCGGTTGGACTTGGACAGTAGATCCGACCGTTTGAACCGTGAGCTCGCTCACCAGTCCGATTTTTAAAACATTGATAGAAAGAAGGTATTGTTGTCTAGGGTACTTACACAATGCCCTCAGCAGCACCAATAGCAATGTTCATCCGTCTGGTCCAGTCGAGATGACATTCAGCAGAGTGCTGCCCATGAAGATGAGACAGTAAGCTGAGATTAGTCATATAATCAGAGACGATCAAACGCTCTTGCCCTTCCGCACAGTAACCGCGTAAAGTCAGCAAATTCTTGTGGCGTACACGAGCGAGCATCTCGACTTCAACAGAAAACTCCATCTCTGCTTTGTTGCTCCATGACTTTAACCTTTTCACAGCTATCTGTAGAAGCATACACGAGAAATAATCAAGCACTCGTAGATGGATGTAAAGATAAACAATTGTACATTAACTTGTTTGCAGATAACCAACAGGGAACCAGGGGAAAAGATAAACAAGCAGCAAGTAATATTATATACAGGGAGTGTTTGCAAACATTTAAAAAAAGTGATTGTCAGCTTTTGATTCTTTATAAATTTAATCAAAATCTAAAAGTGGGACATGAATGTTTTCGATTTCTGATTCTGCTTATGGTTTCATTTTAAATATGTAAAAGCACTTTTACAACTTATTCACTCTATTAACGTATCAACTTTCAGCTTCTATTTGCAAATACTACCAACTTTTGATTGTCAACTGATTATCACTTCTACTACAATAAATCACTTCTTTCAAAAGCACGCAAAACACTCCCAAAGCCTAGATTGGAAGTCATGAAAATGGTGTTCTGAAATAGGAAATATCACGTGGTACAACAGAACTTGTCATTTTTTATAGCTAGCTAGTATACACATTTACAATTGTACATTAACTTGTATAATTGTTGGTTGGAGCTCCTTAGAACTTGCACCACTATTGTAGATGTAAGGTTCCTAAAGAAAAGAAAGCAACAGAATGCACAAACTAATATGATTTCATCATGCTAACACTCTAAGGGGTATTTATAATTTTGAAAGGTAACTGGAGTTTTTTGTAATTAGTCTAAACCTCAGTGCTGGAAGAAAAAAATATCCAAACATAGCAAGATGAATTAATTGTATGATAAGCACCGTAAACTTACTTGAGAACCATCCCAGAGCTGACCCCAATAAACACTGCCAAATCCTCCTTCTCCAAGCTTGTTATCGTAGTTAAAATTATTTGTAGCCAATTGCAACTCCTTTAGAGAAAAAATCCTCCATTTTGAATCATTTTTCCCTTGGTTTTTCCTGTTTAAATTCAGTATTTGTTCAGTTAACTACATTTCGAAAATATAACAAATCAAAATAAATACTTCACTTCTTAATCAATAAAACAGTGGCTGGAGCCCAGACAAAAATTCATGAAGAACACAACAAATGAGGTAATGAACATCCCAAAACAATCTCATATATATAAGTACTTTCAAGATATTCAAATAACAAAAACCGTCAAAATTGGCTCTGTAACTATAAGACGGTAGAAAAAAGTCTCATAAAAGTCATGTTTTGCCAAAAAGTCCGGTAACTACTGAAAACTCTCAATTTTGGTCCAACAAAGCGTACTGTTTGCAAAATAGTCCTATATGACAATCTCTATTTTGGTATAATTTTCACGGAATTTCAATCACGTGACTGTCACATATAGTTCCCAATTTTCGGTGAAAACAACACAATTGAGATTTCAGCATAGTAATAACTATTTTGCAAACAGTGCATTTTGCATGACCAAATTCAGATGTTTATTAGTTACATGACATTTTTTCGAACATGATTATTATATGACGTTTTTGCTACCGTCCCAATAGTTAGTGAACTAGTTTTGCAATTTTACCAACAAAAATGAACATCAACCAAATGAAAATAATGAAAGCGCATACCGATCGGAACCCGTAACACAACACAACATCGAGAAGAAATCCATAACTATTTCAAAAACCCCACCAAGCAAAATTCTGTCTTTCAGCACTTATGCTCAGTCACAGCAGCCATCAAACACCTTATGTGCATTAAAAAGCACTAAAAAAAAACCCCACAAAACCTCTTCCTTATTTCTCTTTTATGCCGAAAGCTATCAACTTTAAGGATTTGGCAAGAACGGAAAACTATTCTGGTAATCAAATCAAACAGACCCTTGTGAAGACAGCAGATGTTTTCCCACTTTTTAATGTTTTTTGAACAAATGGCTGGTTGATTGAGTAAGGCTACGGACAGGGAATATCAGCGCACAGGTGGGAAAAGTAGAAAAGAACAAAGCTTTTATTTGTGAAATGCGAAAACGTTGGACTTGATTGGATAGTGAGAAACAGACGTTGAAATTGTGGTTCTGCAGTGATGCGGATGGGCCACTGTGTGTCTGTACAGTATAGACTTTGTAATAGAGCTGTCAACCTTTCAAAAAAAAAAAAAAAAAAAAAGACATAAATATCCCATTTTTCATACCCAATCCGCACAATATTCATTTTCTCACGATTTTGGATAAAAATACCATTTTCCATTGAATTTGGACAAAATACCCATTTTCCTCGATTTTTGACAAAAATACCCATTTTCCGCTGATTTTTTGCATTGGTTTCTTTTTTTTTTAACTTTTGTTTCAAACATGTTTTTTGTTTTTTGTTGTTTTTATACCGTTTCATTTATGTTTCTTATATGTTTCACTTAGCCAACTTTTCATTGAATTCCACAATTTGCATGGAGAAAATCTCATATGTGGTATACCATAATGGACAATTGGAAGAAAAGAGAGTATACCAACTTTGAAATAACAAGAATATCTCGATTCTTAATGGACTCGCACATTCAAGATCCTAAACGAAATATTGGAACAACAAATTCAATTCAGAAAATTTGAGCTTACTTGTCCATCATCGGCTATGAGAAATGGACACGACTCCACCTGTCGGACAAAAAATACTTTGTATTGACTTCCAACATCGTAGAATTATTGAATGCATCAATCAGTAGCGAGGAAATAACTACTAGTAACAACTTTGCTAGAATACGCGAGATCTTTAGTTCAAGATTAGGCATGCAGACATCGAAATGAAGCAAAGATCAACATTTACAAGGATGACAAAAAAAAAAAAAAAAGAAGAGTATATGGGGAAAAACTACACTATTTCTCTAAATTTAAAAGCAATTTACTACAAACTTTTTATCACATGATCCTCTGTTTCATAATTGTTTCTTACATGTTTCAACCGATTACACCATCATTAAAATTTACATAAACAACAATTCTCTAAAATCATTAGGAAGTGGGTAGAAACTCAATGTCGTTGTCATCGTCATCACTATTTTGCGACTTCAACTTAGCATGATTGTGAAGCGGATGATCGAGCCTTGCTTGTTCATTCTCTATCTCAAACGCTGACGACGTCCATATATATCCTTCCCACTAATAAAGTGCTCGGCATAACAAGCAACAAAAAATCCTCATTCACTATAAAAGATATAAAAAAGATACATAGTCGATAGATAACACAACAAATCAAAAACAATAAAAAGAACAAATAAATGGAAATACAGAAACATAAAAGAAACAACTTCGAAACAACATCGAAACAAACGAAAAACTTCAAATCACAAAATAATAAAAGAACACAGAAAATTGGGTTTAACCTCTGTAAGATTTCAATGAAGAGTATCCAAACAACAACATCACGTAAGATTTCATAGAAGAGTATCACAACAACAGCACCACAAATGGTAAAAATCATCAAAATCAAACCATACGACACGACGCACTAGATTTCATCCCAAAAGTGATCTCACCTTAAAAAATAGGGTTTCTCTTACTCGGCGACACGGGGTGAATTCCGGCGACTCGTTGTTTTGACCAAAGCGAAGGGAGGTACCACCGCCATAGACGGAGTGTCGAGAAGTTTCTCGATCTCGTGCACCGAGAAAGCGGAATTAACGAAAATATCGGCCTGCGTGATCTGCGAGTCGTCGACGGTGAAATTTGCCGGCGAGTTTCAACAGCACCACAAATGGCAAAAATCATCAAACTCAAACCGTATGGACACGACGCGCTTTAGATTTCAAAAAATGCGAGCGAATTCGAGTTCCAAAAATCAATAAGAAATTGCTTTAACCTAGGTATGAAAACGTGAGAAACTGGAGGAGGGTAAAATATTGATAAGAAAAGCGGCGGTCGACTTGTCTGAAACTTCTTCTTTCGAATTATTGAAAATGAAATCTTTGCTTGAACCAATTGATACCGTCATGCTTCTCGATCAAGCCCGGAATTGCATTCACATTTTTGCATTACGCTTTTCGATGAACTATCTGCATTCTTTGTCATCAAATCTCTCGATTGGTGTCTAATGCGATTTCGTTTACGAACTGACCGCCTCCTTCACGACATAAGTTGGTATATCTTCACCGATCAATTCAAGGAAACTCTCTGTTCAACTACACCATCGTCATTTTGCAATTCTTAACAGGGTGGGTATATTTGGGAGGTTTAGCACCAGATGGGGTAGATTAGTGATAGGGTGGTATTTTTGTCTTTTTTTCAAAAATCGGGGTATTTTGTGGTATTTCCTCAAAAAAAAAAAATAGAGCTGTCAATGGGTTGGGCCAGGCGCCGGGCCAAATGGAAAAATCGGGGTGGGCCAAATAGTAGTAGGCTGCTATTTTTAAGCCTATCCCAATCCAATCCATAAATATACATATAAAATGTCGCGCCAATTGGGCGATTCGCATTGTTGCATCGCCGAATGACAGGCCAAATAAGTTTGTTCATTTCGTGCATCTAACAACGAATCTTAATCTTGCTTTCTCAACAAGGCGATTGAGCCGTCCCATCGATCCGAGCTCATTTTCACATCTCTACTTGGGAACTTAATTGGTACTGACTCTATAGCAAAATATTAAAGTAATTATGGAAAGTAATATATATATATATATATATATATATAGGATTTGGATCAGGTGAGTCCACATAACTTATGTGAGTACACGAGATCAAATCTGAGGCATTGATTTAATTTTTAAACGGTTGAGATTAAAAAGATTTTACCATAACAACAATAGATAACTTATTGAAAAAGGACTTTTTGGTAATTTTAATTAAAATCGAGTTTTTTGGAGGGAAGTTATTTTTGGTAGTGGGCTACAATTTAGGGGGCGATTTTAGGGGACGATTTTATCTAAAATCTTGCAAATCTTTTCTTATAAATGAAGAGTCACAATTATCAAACATTCTCCAACACTTCTCTCTCCCTACAGACCGTCTCCAACCTCATCCCACGAAGAAACCGCGAGAAAATCCATCTCCTTTTGCTGCTTATCCTCCATCGGAAATCAATTCAGTATATATAAATAAGCAATTATGGAGAGATAAAGATTAACATTAGAGAGAGAGGGTTGAACAAGAATGTCGAGGACAAAAGGTTTTCTCGATCCTTAATCAACAAAATGTCAAGCAAAGAACAATAAATGTAGGTAATTCTTGAAACCAATTTATATCGAGTACCTTTTTATGCTTTGAATTACATAAAGCAGAATCGAAATTTCTAGTTATACCTCATGTGAATTCACTGATTTTACCATTAATTCACTTATAATTTCTTGTGGTTTTTTTATTGTTGATGTTTTTGCAAAATATTGAAACTATGAGTTTTTCTATTTTGTTTGTTGGTTTTGTTAGGGTGTATTGTTGCGTTTTTCTGTAGAACATTGATATGGCTGGATAAATTCTGTTCATAAGTGGTAAAATTACCAGTTCTTAGTCGATGTAAATTTTTAGTCTTGGATGTTATTTTATTGAGGTTTTAAACTGCATATTGTTGCTGATAATTTTGCTTATTTATATTGTATCTTATGCTTATGCATGTTTTATATTATGCTTTCAAACATGAGGTAATTAGTATTGCCATGTTTTTTCTAAGTCTGGGGGATTGCCTATTGATGTTTTTCAACTGCTTATTGGTGTTGACAATTACGCTTATGCATGTTTTCTATCATGTTTATGCATGTGTTATAGTATGCTTATGTTTTATTTGGTTTTATGCTTATAAATGTTTTGTTCTATTAATAAATGCTTTTATTAAATGAATAGTGTCTCTTTTTGTGTTAGATTTTCTCTCGTTGGACATGGCAAAAGAGATTAAGAAAAGGAAGGCCGCATTTATTGACGATCGTGCGGAGGCGAGTAATAAGGAGGTGGGAAATGATAAGGGGAAAAAGTTGTAGATGGTAGTAAGGATACTGAAGAGTCCGAATATCCTAGGTTTTCTGATTAGTGTCGTACTTATTTTCACTATTTTTAGATACTGTAAGCAGAATTCATTTGCTTTTGTAAGAATAATTCAATTACTTTGTAAGCAGAATTCAATTGCTTTGTAAGCAATTATTTTCGTGGTATTTTATATCATAGCGTAATTCAAATGTTTTGTAAGGTTAGTCAATTGCTTTGTAAGCAATTATTTTCATGGTATTTTATACTATTAGCAATTATGTTCATGTTTTTATTCATCCTTCTTTTGGAGTCATATTTTCGTCACATTTCGGTATCCAGTTCGCAGACGAATCTGATGTTATTTTTCAATCCGCTGTTGCGACATATGTGCAATCCCAACTGATTCAAACAAACAAAAAAAAATTAAGCATCATTTAGAATATGCATAAGCATATAATTATGCACATGTAAGCAAATGTATAGTGATGTCTAATCAAATTAGTACTGGGTTAGAACAAATGGGGACGTAATCAAAATTTTTGAATACATACAAGCTAGCAATAGTGCATACATAAGCAACATTTCGTCTAACCCAAGCCAAAATCTGGGTTGAAAAATCCAATGATTGAATGAATGGGGAATTCATATAAGTATAAGTTTTTAATTTTTTGCATAACATGGTATTTCTTATCAAACAAACTATAATTAATCTGAGAGTTTAAAACACAGTAAAATTAAGCAATATTTTGCATACGTGCAAGCAAGTATTTAAGCACCTATAAGCAACATTCCGATCATATCAAGCAGTTCCTTTTTTTTATAAAAAAATAGGGATGGAGAGATGAATTTCTGCGTAACTTGATAGATTTTGCATATTCGCAAGTCTGTTATAATTACAAGCATGTACATAAGCACAAATAAGCAACATGCTAAACACACATAAGCAACTTGTCTGGGTAAACAAAAAATTGGAATGATGAATCGAATGCTTGTTTTAAAAAAATGCGAATCAAACTTTAATTGGATTCAGTAAAAAAGGACAGTATAAACAGAAAATTGGAATGATGATCGGGATGATTTTTGCAATGATTCAATGGGATTTGATTGTGATTGCAAATTTAATGGTAACTCATCCTATTTTCATGGGATTTACTAGATTTAGCCAACCCCTTATTTTTATGTGGACTAATTTGCCCCCATTTTGACTTTATTACATAATTTATCAACATTCATCGGGTTTAATCTCAACCATCGAAATATGTAGATTTGTGGCTTGATCTCGTCCTATGTACTCATATAATAATAGGGTCTATATAACCTCCCTATATATATATATATATATATATATATATATATATATAAAAAGACCACATTTATAGTGAGAAAATGTGGACCCATCTCAACCCTCCTTTATCTCTATCAATGGCAAAGATAAATAGGGGTTAAAATTACATTAAACATTTAATTAAGGCAAAATAAGGGTATAATTGTCAAAACAAACATGTGGAGGACCATCCACATATGGAATCGATTATTAGGAGAGAGAAAATCACGTGGGGAGAGAAAAATCAAGTGAAGAGAGAAAATCAAGCATGTGCTCTTCCATGCAGTATGCTGTAAACTTATCATATATTTGTTGCATACTTTACACTATTTTACTGTATGTTTAACATAATTTTACTGCATATTAAAATGATCAAACAAAAACATGTAGGGATCGTGAATCAAGGAATCATGTGAATCAAGGAATCGCTTATAGAGAGAGAATCATGATCATTAATATGTGGGGACCGTTGATTAAGTAAATCAATTATAGAGAGAGAAAATCACGCTCATTATTGTGTTTGTATATTTAACATATATTTATCTTTGTATATTTAACACTATTATGTCAGTATATTTAACATATTTGTACTGCATATTAGAATTGTCAAACAAAAATATAAGTATACAACAAAACACATATAAGTATACATCAAAACACATATAAGTATACAACAAAAAACATAAGTACACAGCAACATAAATACATACGTAAAAAATTAACTACTTATACAACAAAACACATATAAGTATACATCGAAAAACATCTAAGTATACAATAACATACTAAATTGTAAGTATACATCAAACATATAAACCTGTCTTCTTCACTTAGAAAAAAACCTAGAACTTCTATAACAAAAGTTTAACTACCATCACCGAAAAAATACATGAAAGACACAAACTAAACCCTAAGATCAAGAAAGAAGAATCGTGGTTCTGGATTTTGAAATCGTGTTTTGCTTTAGCGTACTGATAAGGCACTGGGGGCTCAATTCTCAAAGCCTCATAAACAACCGATTTGGTCTGAATCATTTGATTTAGCGCCGCAAGGGTTACCCCACTTTTCTTAACGACAGCTCGGATTTCATCAGCTAGTCGACGTTGCAGATCTTCCCCTGCGGTAGAGGTGGCAATTTGAGGCACGACACGATTGACCAACACGAACACGACACGAAAATATAGGGTTAGGGCTGAGGCTTATCGGGTTCCCGAGCCAAGTTCGGTCGGGCACGATAAGACACGATAAAAATCGGGCTGTTATCGGGCTGGTACGATAAACACGATAAATTTTTTAATTATTAATAATTAATTATTTATATGGGTAATTTAATAATAATTGATTATTTTTACTTGACTATTTTTATTAAAAATTTATTAGAATATATGTTTTAGGTATTAAATATAAAGAATATAAAAAAAATCATAAGTTTTATTTGTTAACGAGCTTACATAAATAAACTTGACAATTTTTTTATCGTGCTTATCGTGTCATGTCGTGTTTTTCATGCTTTTAACGTGTCGTGCTCGGGCTTAAATTTCAGGCCCGTTAAGCTTATCGTATCGTGTTCGTATTTGGGCTTATCGTGTCATGCCGTTATCGCGTCCGGCCCGATAACAGCCCGTCATTTAACGATTTGCCACCCTACCTGCTGTGCCGACCCACTTGATCGAGACAAACAACGCTTTCATTGGCTCCGGCGCCGACCGTGGGACCTCACCACCACTTCGACGACGAAAACAACTCAAGAATACATTTAATCTCACACGCATTTGGAGATCTTCATTTAATCCACGGTCTCCTTTTGGAATCTCTACGAGTGTGAAGATCTCCAAATGCGTGTGAGAGCTTCCCCATAACCTTCAATGGTGGTTCTCGAAAATTGTTAATGAGCCCTCGATTTCGGAGCAGATGTAATTGAGTCCTCATGGTTTAATTACAGATAAAAACTTCCAGTTTCTGAATCTTTCGGTCTCCATAAATAAATTACACAAAAAAAATTCTGTTTCTATGTGCAAAAATTAACAGCAATGGATTGGTGAAGAAGACGATGCTGACGTGGAGAAAACGAGGACCTACGAGGAGGCAGTGATGATTACTGTATACATAGATATTTTTCGATGTATACTTATATGTGTTTTGCTGTATAAGTAGTTGATTTTTTATGTATGTATTTATGTTGTTGTATACTTATGTTTTTTGCTGTATAGTTATATGTGTTTTCTTTGCATACTTATATGTGTTTTGTTGTATACTTATTTTTTTGTTTGACAATTGTAATATGCAAAGACAAATATGTTAAATATACATAATAGTGTTAAATATACAAAGAAACATATGTTAAATATACAATACATTAACGAGCGTGATTTTTCTTGTTGGGAAATTTATTTTTAGATTTTGATGAATGCCATGTAAAACTTAGATTAGAAAGTTGGCACCCCATTTTCTTTGTAATTTGCATTATAATAGATAGGGTAAATTCGAGCCGAGTTAAGTCGGCTATGCCTAAATATGCAAGAAGTCAACCGAGACTAGAATGAAGACTCCGCAGTGATGCAAATGAGTATGGGAAGGAAGAGAAGACAGAACTCGATCGAGAAGTATCACCGAGATGCAACACAGAAAGTGTCACAAGTCAACCCAAGATAGCCAAGTCTCAAGTTGAAGTGACATATGAGTCATCCAATGATTGGAAGTTGACTCAAGTCATCTGGGAAGTTAAGGAATCGCAATCAAGTCAAGACAATCGAAAAGGATCCGCTGCACGAAGTCAAGAAAGTTACTTAAACAAGTAATACTTCCATACTTTTCTTAAAGTGCTCGATCCCCAAAAGCGTGCAAAAGGAATAAACTAATGGGAAACACTCGCACTCGTGTCGAACTCTCGAAAAGTCAAGGTTAATTCAATACGAGGAAATGTCAATTTCAAGGATCGTAACAAGACAAGCCAACGACCACAAGTGTCTTTTGAAAATTAGCCTATCTCTTCAACGGGGCAGATTTTCAAAAGAACACTATAAAAGGCCGAGGAATCAATTTGAGAAGGGGTTACCTTAACTACCCGTACTACGAACATTCAAGTTATCATTTTAGTTTAACCTACAAAATATTCTCAAGTCATTCAAGCTTAATCCTCGTGCCGAACTTCGAAGGAAATCAATCCAACACTTACATGTGAAGGAAAGACGACTTCAATCACCCAAGAAGAAATATTTGAAGAAACAAAGGGGTCTACATTCCACAAGAGGATTGTAGAAAGGTTCAAGGTCGAACCGGTTTTAAGTTCTTGGAGGGCCTCGTGATCAAATCCAAGAAACTTGAGCAAGTGAGTCAGAGTAGCAAGCGCACGCCCTGTGAAGAAGTTTCCGAGCCGGACGAGAAGCCGCCAGTGACCAAGGCATCTCCAGATCGAGTCCCAAATGATCAAGTCACCGTGTGATCAAGACTTTCATCTGGACCGATAACCACTTTGTACTCGTATCAATACTTAGTGGATCCTCCAAGAGTTGGAGAAGAGAGGATTAGAAGAATTACCCCATCTTCGAACCTCTATAAAATTTATTGTGTCATTTAAATTTCAACACTTCAATTCTGCATATTATCTTATACCCGCCGATAAATTTGCTATCCAATTGACATTTAACAAAGTGCTAAATCAAGTGTTAAAACAAACTTAAACCAAATTCAAGGGTGTTAAGTCTTCTCAAAAAAACATATCACAAGTTGAGTTAAGCTTTAGATTAAGCGGTGAGTTATTCTATCAACACTCGATCGAGTCATTGAGTAGCTAACTCTGCCGTTAACTAACTTAGCCGTCCATCAAGGACTTAGGCTGGAAGAATTAACTCGAACGATTTTAAAAGGACTAAATCGAAAAGTTGGTAAGGTTTATTCAACCCCCTTCTAAACCTTACACTCACACCCCTTGACCCTACAAGTGGTATCGGAGCGGTTGGTTCATTGAGCCTTCCGCACCGTTACTGAACTAGATCTCCAATCTTTCAAAGCTTGCTTTAGCACTTGATCCTTCAAAACTCTTTTATCTAGCAAAAAGTTAGTGTCATGGAAGCAAATTTGACACGCATCCCTATGTTCACAATTGAGGAATTTGATGATTGAAAAATTCGTATGCGTGCTCATCTATCAAAGATTACACGATGAAATGTGGATAGTAATAGAAGATGGGCCACTACAAATTCTAAAAGTGAACACAAATGCAAGGAGAGTCAGCTGCAGCCTTAAGGAGAAGAGGATGTTGCTCCCGGACCACTATGGTTGAAAAACCCAGAAATGAATGGACAAATGATGATAGAAAAAGATACAACCTGACAATGTGGCCAAGGACATTCTTTACAAGACTTTGGACAAAGCTATGTTCAACAAAGTCAAATCATGCAAGACGGCCAAAGAAATCTGGATAAGCTAACTTTGATTTGTGAAGGCTCTGAGCGATCAAAGAATATAAGCTATCTGTTCTTTGTACAAAAATTTGAAAATTTTAAAATGCTTTGCAGGAGAAACCCTGGATCAACTGGATGCTCGATTCACGAAATTACGAATGAGCTATCTCAGTACTCGGAAAAGAATATACACAGAAATGTGTATGAAAATTCTAAGAAGTCTTCCAGCTGAGTTGGAAATGAAGGTCATGGCCCTGAGACATTCCATGGACCTATCAAAAAATCCAACCATGAGCTATTCTCAGATCTCAAAGTCTACGAATTTGAGCTGAGAAGAAAAGACCAAGAAGAGACAGCTGTGCCCAAAACAACTGCTCTAATAGTTAAGGATGGGAAAAGAGTCAAGGCAAAGAAGTCATCGATCAGGAGGAGATTGCCTTGATGGTTAAAAGATTTAACAAGTTCTTCAACAAGAATTACAAGAAAGGCAAAGGTGAATCCTCCAGAAGACACTCAGCTCCGTCCAAGTCAAGGGAAGATAGGCCACCCAAGAGAGCAGAGCATCAAAAGGTCGAGTACCAAAGAGCTGACAATCCGAGAATGGAAAGAGCTGAACAAAAAGTTGAAAATCTATGCTGGAACTGCAGGCAACCAGGTCACTATGCCATTGATTTCCCATATCCTGTAGTCAACAAATACAGGAATGAAGAGAAAAGAAGACAAGAAAATAAAAAAGGCAATGTTGGTGAGAAATGCGAGACAGTAAGCCAAAAGACACAAAGACTCGGAGAGTAGTGAAGCTGACTACTCAAGTGACTCTGAAGAAGAAGCCTTGATCTGTTTAATGGCCAAAGAACAAGACCTACCTGACCAAGAAGATGAGGTACACTCTAACTCATCTCACTCAGATTCTAGTGATAGTGATTGTGACACACACACTTCATCACCCACTAATCTTTATGATTCATTAGGCAAAATGATGAAAGACTTTGAGCACATTAAATCCTCGCACACACGCTAAATGAAGAAAACACCGCTTTCAAAAGCCAAAACTCACAATCGACTAAGGAGCCGAGTACTCTAAGTCACATAGCCGATGAGAATAAAGAACTAAAGGCTGAAAATGCTAAGTTAATAGCAGAGATAGCCGCTATAGAAAAAAGGAAAATGACTTCATGTAGGTCCCAAGGGTGTAAGTGTAAGGTTTAGAAGGGGGGTTGAATAAACCTTACCAAATTTTCGATTTAGTCCTTTTAAATATACGAGTTGATTCTACACGCTTGTGTCCTTGATGGATGAATCGATTTAGTCAATCAAGAGAGTTAGTCTCTCAACACTCAACCGAGCCGTTGATGGAATAACTCACCGTGACTCTAAATTAACTCAACCGTGGTTTTGTTTTCATGAAGACTTAACACCCTTAAGTTTGATTAAGTAAGAGTTTAGTGTTGGGTTTAGTACTTGTATTATCAAATGGATAGCAAATTTATCAAAGATATATAAGCGATTAAAAATGCAGAATTAAAATCTTTGAAATGTAAATGACACAAATGAAATTTTTATAGAGGTTCGAAGATGGGGTAATTCTTCTACTCCTCTCTTCTCCAACTCCCTGGAGGAATCCACTAGGTAATGATCGAGTTTACAAAGTGGTAGCATCCGGATACAAGTCTTGATCACACAACTAACTTGATCCTTTGGGACTCGATGCCGAGACGCCTTGATCACTCACCGGCTTCTCGTGACGACTCGGCCTTCTTCTTCAGGCGGGCAAAATTTTGCTACTACTATGACTCACTTGCTCAAGCTCTTTGGATTTGATCACGAAGCCCTCCAAAAGCTTAAGACTTGGTTCGACCTTGAACCTTCCTACAATCCTTCGTGGAATGTAGACCCCTTTTCTTCAAAAGTTTCCTCTTCAACCGATTGAAGTTCCTTTCCTTCACAAGGTTAGTGTTGGATTGATGTACTTCGTAATGTAGGCTTGAGGATTAATCTTGAATGATTTGAGAGTATTTCTCGGTTATAATTTTAATTGATTTCTTGAATGTTCGTGGTTCGGTAACCTTCTCTCGTAGTCATTCCTCGGCCTTTTATAGTGATCTTTCAAAAATTTGCCCATTGAAGAGATAGGCTTATTTTTGAAAGTCACTTGCGTCGTTGGCTTGTCTTGTTGTAGTCCTTGGAATTGCCATTTCCTCGTATGAATTGTTCTTTCACCTTTTCGTAGTTCGACACGGTGTAGTGCTTCCCATTTGTTCATTCCTTTTGCACGCTTCGGGACCGAGCACTCCGAGAAAGGTGGTATGGAGATATTACTTGTTTAAGTAAATCTCTTGATTTCGTCGGCAACGGATCTTTACGCTTATCTCGACTTGACCGTTTCCTTGCTTTCCCCAGGTGACTTAGAGTCAGCTTCCAATCATTGGATGACTCTTCCATCACTTCAACTTGAGACTTGGCTTTTCTCGAGTTGACTTGATCGATACTCCACTTAGCCGCATTTCACCGCTTCTTCAAAGAGAGTTCCCGTCTCTCTTCTTTGCCATACTCAAATGTCTCACAAAGAGTCTTCCTTCCAGTCTTGATTGTCTTCTTGCATGTTAGGGCGTAGTCGACTTAACTTAACTCACCTTTGGCCACTCTAATTGTTACAATGCATTTTACAAAGAAGAATTGGGGTGCCAACTTTCTATTCTAAGTTTTACATGGAATTCATCAAAATCTAAACAATAAAATTCCTAACAATTTCCCCCTTTTTGATGATGCCAAAACTTAAACCATTCAAAAATGCAAACAGAAAGATACATACAGATAGTGTATTGACATAGAATGTATGCGCAGTAATCAATTCTTTTATTGATCATATCATTCTTGTTCTTTTACACAATCACAAGGTGTATCGAGTACATATTTGCTGCTACACGAAAAATAAAGAATTTATAGCTTTATTACGTACACTTACATTGTATGTATTTACATAGTAAAATACACGAAGGGTTGGACAACAACACTTCATCTCCTTCGCCGCCTCCTTCTTTTTCATCTTGTTCAAGATCTTCTTCTCTTCTTCTTTTTTCTCGTCGTTGCTTTCTTTTCTTTTCATATGCCTTCCTGGCAGCCTTCATCTCTTCTTATTCTTTCCTGTCTCTCCTCCCATAGCCGAGTTTGTCTCTTGTTTTCTTCTTCTAGTCTTTTTACATACTCGGCGTTAGTTTTAGCCACTTGCAAATTTGCTACTTGGTCAAGCCCACCTTGAGAGATCCCTCCTTTCTTTCCTCGGATCCACATATTCAATGTTTTTGGCGAGGGCCTGGTCCTCAAGCTTCTTCCTCCACTCATCGCTTCTTCCTCTACCTCTACCTGGGCGTATCTTGTCATCGGGGTCTTCTTCTTTCCAAACCGGTGAGTGACCAGCGGAGTGACCAGAGAGCGATCGCGTAGTCTGCCGCTGTCGCCTTCTTCACATAACATGATACCCTTTTCCCAAGATAAAGTCCCAAGCTTGAGCCATAGACATATTTGCAAAGTATCCCCTCGTTTCGAGCGTTTTAAATTCATCAACGATCGTGGCTCGTCCCGACATCGAGATGGCATAAGTGTCTCTGTCTCTTCGGAATGCCTCCGTGTTCTTTCAAGATGTTCATAACCCGGCATCCATTCTTCCTTCCACTTCCTTCATCCTTGCTTCAATTGTTTTTCTCTTATCGGCCATGGATATAGCGAGTGTTGGAGTGGCGAGTCACAAGGAGTTTGCCGCTTATAATGTCACCGTGACAGGACCTTGTTGGGGTTTGTGCAATCATCAAGGTCACATCTGTCGACCCTTCCCCCTCAACAAGCTTTCCTTTCTTTTGTTTCAAAACTTCCTCACCGATTTTCCCTTCTCACCGCTCCTTTCTTTTCGATTTTAGCGCTTTAAGGTATTCCTCTTCCCCCTTTTTGGCATCATCAAAGGATAGAGGAACCCCGGGAACATCTTTGGCAAGCGGAAGTCGAGCCTGCGATAGTCGAGTTCTTTCAAGTCCGTCTGCGTTGTAAGCGAAGACGGAATCAGATTGAGTAGCGTTGGACTCTCACAAATCGGCTTCATCTCGGCCATGAGAAGGCTGAATTTTCTAGTCATGTGTTCTTCCAAACGCTGTAGATCATTCGTATTTTGCTCACGCAGCTTTATCTCGGCAAGGTGTGAGCTTCATGCATGTGCTCAATATGTTCTCTCGGCCGTCTTTGCATCGCATTTTCACTCTCCATACCAAAGCCTTGTTGAACAATGTCCTCAAGAATCTAACTTGTTCCACACGCATTGTTTGTCTTTGTTGCCACCATTCCCTTATTCTCGATTGTTATGCCTCTCAAGTCGGCCGTAAGGTTGGCATCTCTGTTGTCGGTCGCATGTCCAAAGAGGCCGATGCCTCTCCATCCGTTCAACTTCAAAAAATAGTGCCTTGAACACTTCTCGAACTTCACCGATTCTTCCGCTTGTACGGTGATGGCCATACATCATCAAAGTCATAAGCAAACTGAACAATGGTACCGATGAGAAAACGGAGCTGTCTGCGATAGCGTGCGCATTCGTTCTCTCGACTCTTCATGGAGGTCTGTACCTCCGGAGAAAAAGGAAAAGATTCTATAAAAGATTCATCACCACCCACTGGGATTTGTTCGATGATGAGCGGTGCGCGTGAAGTTCTTTTAGGAATCGACCCTGCTGCAGCTTGAGGAGCTGTGATGGTTTCTTGTTCACTGGGTCTTGTTGTGAAGTGGACCCGCTTGGCGAGCCTCAACCCCTCAACACCTTCGTTGGTCTCAAATGATTTTTCCATTTGAGTAGACTGGTCCTCGGCCTTATCGAGCGTCATCGGACGATGATGAGATTTCCATTGGTGGCTCATCATCAAAGTTAAAGGTTTGACGAGTAGTCTTGGGATCGACTTGCTCGTGCTTGGAACATCCGCCGAGTCTTTTGGAGTTGGCACGGGGGATGACTCAGCTTCTTCATCGCCTTCTCGATCCCGAGAAAGGTTACATCGGGATTATCCTGGGAATCATGAAGTGCGCTTATCTCCTTCTCGGATGGGTCGATGATAGCAGGATGGATGTTCTCTACTTGCCTCTTTACCCCGGGAAGTCTCAACCTCCCGTGGGCCTTTAGTACCTCCAGCAGTCTCTCTTTGCAGCGAGGCCTTGGTCCTCCCTTTCGACAGTGTCGCTATCTTAGGGTCTTCGTGGTGGCATCCATTGGAGTCTCAACCCCATGGATTGCACTTTCATCGCCCAGTGTTAACTCCCAGGGTACCTTCCTCGTGCCTCGATCGCATCAGCAGCGTCATTAGCCTTCAGAGCGATTGGCACCTCAGAGAGACAGTCTCAATCGTCCTGAGCTTCGTTGATGGCAACTTGCATTCTTCTTGTGTTTGTAATTTCTCTCCTTCGCCTCCTTGATTCGTTGTGGAGTCATCTGCGGCATCCTCCGACCTTGCCGCAGGTGGAGGAGTTTCCCTCACCGGCGCACCACCGAGTGACTTGGAATGGGGTCACTCGTCTCCAAACTCCCTACTGTTTCGATTGAATGTTCAGCCGTTGGGGCGGTGGGTAAAACACCTTCAATAGGGGTTGGCTCGACCGGGGTCCCCATTGTCCCGGTTTCATCGCCAAGACCCTTTATTGCCTTCTTCCGAGTGAGCTGGGAAGTGGTGGCAAGAACAACAATGGCGATTTGCTTCAACCACTCCCATTGGATCAATTTCAGCTGTGTTCGGAGGACTCTCCTGGTCCCTCCATCGCCTTTGCTCGTGAAGGATTCTGGATTCATGCAATGCTTGCTGCATTTGCAACTCTTCTCAGAAGCGAAGCATTCTCCGGATCCTCATCACTGTCATCGGAGAAGACATCAAGGAGAGGATGTGTGTGTTCGGGTGCCGGAGATAGACGGATGCTTGCCTTCTCGCGTGCCTCAGCCTTCCTCAGCCTTGCTTTTCTCTCTCCTTTTCCTTGAAAATCTGCAGGATGTCTATGCATTTGTCTTCATCAAGTCTTTGGGAGCACGATTTAGTCCAAGGAAATTTAGCAGCTTCCTCTTCTTCTTCTATAAACTCAGGTCGTTGGAACTGTTCCTTGACTTACTCAACTTCCATTTCCTCCACTCACGTAGACGATTTTGGATGTCTGGGTAAGGTGGAGATAGGATCATTACATCACTATCCGCCTAGCAGTTCTTTTCTTGTGCTTCAAATTGTGTGAACTACATCCGTGTCTTCGGGTTGCCTCTCATGATCGCCTTCGCAAAGACTTGGCTATTTCATCAACTACATCCGGAGACTCTACTTCTCCAGCCAGATCTCCCAGATCTGCTCTAGCCGAGTGGCTGATTCAAATTGGTTTCTCCAAATCGGAGCGCTTGATAATTCGTCTTCGTCTCCTAGTTTGAACCGGAGGGATTTCTAGTTCGAGACGGTGTCCTCTCGAGTCTGGGCGGCGGGGGCCTGGCTTTGGTATCTTTTTCTCGAGGAGCGGGCCGTCTTGCTTCTCGATTCTCCTCTTTTGACGACGATCGGAGAAGGTATTTGTGAGTCCTTCGACTCGGCCGCCTGCAGGGAGCGGAGACACGGCTGCCGGGGCGGTGACTCCGCAGGGCGGAGCGCGTGTTTGGTTTTCTTTGGCCGCATGGGCAAAGAATCTTCTTAGCACCGCAGGGGCAGCTTTCTTCTTGTTGGAGAGAAACATCAGTATCTTGGGTCACCGATTCCCCTCACTTGTGTCGCCTCTCTTGGCGTAAGCTCTCTTCTCATGCGCGCCGAGAGATTTGCTCAACATCCTCTTGTTAACATGGAATGCTTTCCCATGTCTAAGAGGACTCCTTTCACCTCCATTAGCCGCCAATCACTAGGCCATATCCTGAGGGATCCTCCAAATGTGCCATCTTCCTTGAAGGATTTGTTCCCCACGTTAAAGCGAGTCCGTTGTAGACAAACTCACCAATTTATCTTCTTTTCTCGCGATGATTGCAGCCCATTCAATGATCAGCTTTGCTTTTGATAGTTGGTCAAAGTCGCCAAATTTGATGTCAATACATTTGGCAACTATGTCCACTTGACTTTGTGATAATCCTCCTTCAAAGATCTCTTGTTTGTTTGTGTATATTATTTTATCAAGACCACATCGGGCTTGGCTATTTCTTTCCAAGCATCGCCAAGTTTACATCAACCGTTAATCTCCGATGCTCCTCTGCAGTAGTGAGCAATGTTCGCCAAATCCTTGGCGCAGATAGTCGATTGCTTTCCGTGAACAGATGACTTTATTCCTTCATCGTGAATCTCGGATTCACGTAGAATTGTGCGACCTCCTCCACATATGTCATCGGATATTCTAACGCCGTCGAATTGATTTCGGCCGGACGTTTCCAACTTTTCAAATTTTTCTTCACTAGGGTGTCGTCGGACCCACTGTTTCACCATTCCGTCCGAAATCCACCGTAGAGAGCCGGTGTGGATTTACTTTCCTAACTTGGTAAAGTCATAAGTTGGTGCCATTTTTCCGATTATATCGAAGCAAAACTCGAAATTGATTTGAAGATAGATAGGGTTTCGAGAGAATTTTTGCCTTTGCTTTTGAGAGAAAGAAATGAACAGTTTTAGAAGTGTGAGAGAAACGGACGAAAATGGTTTAAATATGGTTTATGAAAGGACGTGCGGGTGGTTTTTGAAATGTGATCGAAATCAACGGCTTAGATTTTGCACGCCTATTTAGCATTTAATGTCTCGTATTTAATGCGGCAAAGATTTATATCCAATCATAAGCTTGGTGTGCGGCTTTATGTCAGTACACATCATCATTATCTTTGACGTATTCCTTAAAATATTCCCGCTTAGTCAAAACGATCGTTTTTGTCACTTTGCTCATAAGTGACTCGAACTTATCCCTTAGCCGATTTAACTCTACTTCTCACGCTTCTCTTAGTGACTCGGCTATCACCGACTCGGTGTAGTCAGTCTTTCCAATACAATGGTGATTCTTGAAATGATTTGTGTGTTCACTCTTTTCACTTTTTTGTGTTCCATTTCTTTTCTTTGAGTCTTCTCAAAGTTAACTCACTCAATTAACCCTAACTCATGTTTGAGTTCTTCAAATCTTGACTCACATAATGGTTTTGTGAAGATGTCGGCTAGTTGTTTATCGGTTGAGATATATTCCAGAGGATGATGTCCTTCTTTTCAACGTGATCTCTTATGAAATGATATCCGACATCAATATGCTTTGTTCTTGAGTGCAACACGGATTTTGAGTGATTGCTATTGCACTTGTGTTATCACACATGATTGGAATTTCTTTTCCTCAACTTCATAGTCTTTCAAATTGTCTCATCCATAGGACTTGGGCACAACAATTTGCCGCCAGCCTATGTATTCTCGCCTCACCAGAGAGTGGCTATTGAGTTTTGCTTCTTGCTAAACCAGAAATCACTGTTCCTAGCATTTGACATGTGCCTGAAGTGCTCTTCCCGTCCCACTCGCATCCAAAGATAGTCGAATCGAATAGCCAATTAGCTTGAATCCACCTTCCTTTGGATACCATAGGCCTACTTCTTGGCTTCCTTTCAAGTATCTCAATATTCTCTTAGCTTAGTCATATGGCTCTCTTTTGGAGCAGATTGAAATCTTGCACATACACCTACAAAGAAAGGTGATGTCCGGCCCGCTTCTTTGTGAGATAGAGCATGATCCAATAAGTGCTCAGATCTTGTTTGATCTACAGTGCTTGCCATCCGCATCCATGTCCATTTTGATCGATGTGTTCATTGGTATTTTTACGAAGACTTCTCCTCCATACCAAACTTCTTCATTAAATCTCTGTGTATTTTGTTTGACTTATGAAGGTTCCATCCTTCATCCTGCTTTCACTTGGAGTCCAAGGAAGAATGTCGCTCTCCCATCATGCTCATTTCAAATTTACTTTGCATGAGGTTTGAAAACTTTTCACACAAACTCTTTGTTTGTGGATCCAAAAATGATGTCATCCACATATATTTGAACAAGCAATATACACTTTTTGTCTTGAATTCTAAAGAAAAGTGTTCTATCTACTTTTCCTTTTGTGAATCCATTTTCGGTTAGGAATTGTGACAAAGTATCATACCATGCTCCGGGTGCCTGTTTCAATCCATATAAAACTTTCTTGAGTTTGTATACCTTATCTCCAAGATTCTTCCGCTCAAATCCTGGAGGTTGTTCAACATACACTTCTTCTTCCAAGAAACCATTTAGGAATGCACTTTTTACATCCATCTGATATACAGTGAAATCCTTGTGAGCTGCATAGGCAAGAAACATCCTTATAGCTTCCAATCTTGCTACAGGGGCAAATGTTTCATCAAAATCTATCCCTTCTTCTTGGCAATATCCTTTGGCTACTAGTCTTGCTTTGTTTCTTACCCACGTAACCTTCCTCGTTCATCTTATTTCCAACACCCATTTGGTGCCAATAACATTTTGATGTATGGGTCTTTGCACTAATTCCCACACTTTATTTCTTTCAAACCGATTCACTCTTCTTCTGCATAGCTTGAATCCAATGTGTGTCGTCCAATGCTTGTGACACGTCTTTGGGCTCTATTTGTGAGATGAAGCATGTGAACATAGCTTCTTGTTGAGATCTGGATCTTGTTTTGACACCTTCTCTTATATCTCCAATGACAAGTTCTGGTGGATGATCTCTTAGCCATCTTACATCGAGGTTGGAGTAAGTTAGCCGGATTCGATTGACTTGCAAATGTGTTCTTGTGGGTCGCTCTCGTAATCACTTAGCCGCAAATTTTCCAAATTGTTTTTAAGATTCACTCTCTCTTCTTCTTCAATTGATAATTCCACTTTTCTTGACAAGATACTCTTCTCAGACGGCGGTTGGATGATTCAAATTTTATCACCGACTCTTCAATGTCTTCTCCATTTACATTTGGCTCATCGAATACTACATGAATGGATTCTCCGAACCATAGTTCTTTTGTTGAGTATCCTCGTAGGCTTTGCTTTCACCGAGTATCCTAAGAAGATACCTTCATCAACTTTAGCATCAAAAGCCTTTAGTTGTCTTTGCCATTGTTGTGGATGAAGCATTTACATCCAAATATTCTCGAAATATGCAACATTTGGTTTTCTTCCAAATCCGTGATCTCATAGGAGTCTTTGTCACCGTTGTTAGGAATTTTATTGTTTAGATTTTGATGAATGCCATGTAAAACTTAGAATAGAAAGTTGGCACCCCAATTCTTGTTGTAAAATGCATTGTAATGAATAGAGTCGCCAAGCCGAGTCAAGACAAACCTACGCCCTAACATGCAAGAAGACAATCAAGATCGAAGGAAAACTCTGTTTTGTGAGACACCAGTATGGCAAAGAAGAGTAGACGGAACTCTATCAAGAAGAAACGGTGAGATGCAACAGTGGAGCATCACAAGTCAACTCAAGAAAAGCCAAGTCACAAGTTGAAGTGATGTAGAGAGTTATCCAATGATTGGAAGTCGACTCTAAGTCACCTGGGAAAGCAAGGAAATGCAATCAAGTCGAGATAATCAAAAAGAACCGTTGCACGTAAATCAAGAGATTTACTTAAACAAGTAATATCTCCATACTACCTTTCTTGGAGTGCTCACCCTGCGTGCAAAAGGAACGAACCAATGGGAAGCACTACACCGTGTCGAACTCAAAAGGTGAAAAGAATAATTCATACGAGGAAACGGCAATTCCAAGAATCGCAAGCCAACGACGCAAAGTGACTTTCAAAAATAAGCCTATCTCTTCAACGGGCAAATTTTTGAAAGTTCACTATAAAAGGCTGAGGAGTTTGTTTCAGAAGGAGGATGCATGAATGACACATACGTGAGATATACAAGCACATTAAAAAAAAAAAACTGAAACAATCTCAATCCTCAAGCCTACATTTCGAAGTACATCAATCCAACACTTACCTGTGAAGGAAAGAGAACTTCAACCAGTTGAAGAGGAAACCTTTGAAAACAAGGGGTCTACTTTCCAGAAGGATTGTAGAAAAGTTCAAGGTTGAACTAAGTCTTAAGCATTTGGAGGGCTTCGTGATCAAATCCAAAGAGCTTGAGCAAGTGAGTCAGTAGTAGCAAGGCACTGCCTGTGAAGAAGGCGAGTCGCACGAGAAGCCACCGAGTGATCAAGGCGTCTCAGCATCGAGTCCCAAAGGATCAAGTTGGTCTGTTGTGATCAAGACTTGTATCCGGATCTGTACCACTTTGTAAACCGATCATTACTTAGTGGATTCCTCCAGAGTTGGAGAAGAGAGGAGTAGAAGAATTACCCCATCTTCGAACCTCTATAAAAACTTTATCAGAAGTCATTTACATTTCAAAGATTTAAATTCCCGCACTTTTAATCGCTTATATCTCACCGATAAATTTGCTATCCATTTGATAATTTACAAGTACTAAATCAAGCTCTAATATCTTGCTTAATCAAACTTAAGGGTGTTAAGTCTTCCATTCAGAAATAAAACCACAAATGAGTTAAATTGTAGCCAACAAATGAAAGTTACTCCATCAATGTGACTCGAAATTCATTGAGAGATTAACTCTTGAGTGACTAATTCGATGTCCATCAAGGACACAATTGTGTAGAATTAACTCAGAGATTTAAAAGGACTAAATCGAAAATTTGGTAAGGTTTATTCAACCCCCTTCTAAACCTTACACTTACACCCCTTGGGACCTACAAGTGGTATCGGAGCGGTTGGTTTATTGAACCCTCCGCACCGGTTACTTGAACTAGATCTCCAAATTTCCCAAAGTCCGCTTTAGTACTTAAACTTTCAAAACTCCTTTTATTAAAAATCATTATCATGGAAGCAAATTTGACACGCATCCCTATGTTCACTATTGAAGAATTTGATGATTGGAAAATTCGTATGCGAGCTCATCTATCAAAGATTACATGATGAGATGTGGATAGTAATAGAAGATGGGCCTCTACAAATATTAAAAGTGAACACAAAACAAGAAGAGTTGCAAACAAGGAGAAGAAGATGTTGCTCTGACCGCCATGGTTGAAAAACCAAGAACCGAGTGGACAAATGATGACAGAAAAAGATACAACCTGGATAATGTAGCCAAGGACATCCTCTACAAAACCTTGGACAAAGCCATGTTCAACAAAGTCAAATCATGCAAAACGGCTAAAGAAATCGGGACAAGTTTCACATTGATCCGTGAAGGCTCGGAGCAAATCAAAGAAAACAAATTGTCGGGTGCATTACAAAAATTTGAAAATTTCAAAATGATCTCGGAGAGAACCTGATCAACTAGACGCTCGGTTCACGTAAATCACAAACGAGTCGTCTACACTTGGAAAGGAATATACACAAGGAAATGTGTATGAAGATCCTAAAAAGTCTTCCAAATGAATGGGAAATGAAGGTCATGGCACCGAGACATTCCATGGACCTATCAAAGACATCCAACCATGAACTATTCTCGGACCTCAAAGCCTATGAGTTTGAGAAAATGAGAAGAAAAGACCAGGAAGAGACAAATTGTACCCAAAACAATGCTTCTAATTGTCAAAGATGGGAAGAGAGCTGAGGTCAAAGAGGCAATTGACCCGGAAGAAATAGCCCCGATGGTTAAAAGATTTAACAAGTTCTTTAACAAGAACTACAAGAGAGGAAAGGGTGAATCTTCCGAAAGACACTCGCTCCTCCAAATCAAGGGATGATAGGCCAACCAAGAGAACAAATCATCAACAAGTTGAGTATCAAAGGGTCGACAACTCAAGAGTAGAAAGAGCCGATCAAAAGGTCAATATCTATGTTGGAATTGTAGACAACCAGGTCACTATGCCATTGACGCTCATATCCTTAGTCAACAAGTACATGAATGAAGAAGAAATAAAGGTCTTCGAGAAAGAAGACAAGACAAGAAAAAGGCAATGATGGGCTGCAGAGATCACTGAGACAAACCAAGTCAAGAGAGACAATTGATTCGAGAGCAAATAGTGAAGCCGACTACTCGAGTGACTCGAAGAAGAAGCCTTGATCCGCTTAATGGCCAAAGAACAAGATCAAGAAGATGAGGTACAATCTAATTCAACAAGCTCGGACACTAGTGATAGTGATCGTGACACACACACTTCATCACCTACTGATCTTTATGATTCATTAGGCAAAATGATGAAAGATTTTGAGCACATTAAATCCTCACACACTATTGAATGAGGAAAACAACCTACTTAAAAGTCAAAACTCAAAGCCGACTAAGGAGCCGAGTACTCTAAGTCAAATAGTTTGTTGAAAATGAAAGTTTAAAGGCTGAAAAATGCTAAATTAGTAGCGAAATTGCCGCTATAGAAAAGAGGGAGAATGACCTCAAAAATGTTATTGCCTCATTCACTAAGGCATCTAAATCATTGGATGATCTTATTATGAGTCAAAGAGAATGTGGAGACAAGACAGCTTAGATTTAATTCCTTTGTGCCATGTCAAACCTCAAGAGTAATTTTGGAAAAAGGATCTTCAAGTCATGAAGAGTCCGAAAAACCCAAAACTCTAAATGTTGCACACATTCACTCCAAAGCACAATACTAAGCAAACCGGCCTTGGTTACAAAGGAAAAGGAAAAACGGCCGATTGAGTGTGCTTGAAAGGACAACTGAGAAGAGATTCAAATGAGTCCTTCAAAGAAACTCCTAACGAAAAAATACTGTAAAAAGAAAGCAGAGCTACCAAAAATCCCAGAAAATCCATAAAAGAAATACATATGATGGGAATGGTAGAAAATATCCAAGCCAAGCTGATTGGAATAATGTGAACCATCAGCATAGACTTATGGAATATAAGCCCAAGTGGCAAAGGCCTAGAACTCAACAAAGGCCATTCCAAAAGTATAAGAGCTTTCATCAGCACACACATACACCTAGGCACTACACTCAAAAGCACCACAATTACCTGGAAGGCAATTGCTAAAACATATATGCAGCATACAGACAAAAGAGACAACTCGTATGAACCTAGAATCCCCAAGCAATTTGCCGAATTAATTATGATTATGGCACTCGATAGATGGCAACCCCTTAGAGTCAAATCATTTGGCTATAGGTTGGTTGGATCATCTTACAATTCTAACCCCCTCAGACCTGCACAAGTATGGGTACCTAAAACTTAATTTCCTTGATTGCGAGTTCAAGGAATAAAATGAAAGCCAAGGAACCTGGTACATGGATAGTGGTCGCTCCGGATATATGACAGAAATAAGAGAAATCTGTCAAAATTCAAGGAAGTCAAAGGAGCCAAAGTCATATTTGGGGGAAATGAAGCTCCTGGTGAAATAAGAGGCATTGGATCCATCAAGAGGAATGGATTAGAAATCACAGATGTTGCATATGTTGAAGGACTCAACTTCAACCCATCGAGTATCGATCGGCTACCAGTGACAAGGGCTACAATGTTGGATTCAACATGGGTGTATGCCAAATCAAGGATATTGAATCAAATGAAATTGTCTTTGCAAGGAAAAGATAGAGAAGAATATGTATGTAGTGGATTGGTCAACCGCAACATCCAAAGACTGCCTACTAGCAAAAAGAGCACAAATGAATCAAGTTGGTCAGGGCACAAAAAGCCGAGTCACCCGAATTTCAAAACAATTAACAAGCTAGCAAGAAGTCATCTTGTAGAAGGACTTCCAGACTCAGTATACAAGAAGGAGAGTATATGTGATGCATGTCAAGGAAAACAAATCAAGTCGTCATTCAAAGAAAAGACATGCCCATCCTCAACAAGAATATTGCATCTACTTCATATGGATCTATTTGGCCCAAAGGAACCAAACAAAGATAAGTGGAAAGAAATACACCTTGGTGGTAGTAGATGACTACTCAAGATATACATGGACAATATTCATGTGCAAGAAGAAAGAAACCCTACAAAAACTACCACAACGATGAAGAGAATTCAAAATGAGAAGAGTCAAACCATTATCAAAATAAGATCGATAGAGGAACCGAGTTTGTCAATGGAATAATAACTCAAGATTGTATTGAGAATGGTATTGGTCATGAACTATCAATGCAAGGACTCCACAAAGAGAATGGAGTTGCGAAAGAAGGAATTAACCCTCAAAGAAGCAACAAGGACCATGTTAGTCAAGCAGGTTACTAAAAAGATTTTGGGTCAAGCAATTAACACACTTGCTACACCCAAAACAGATGTATGATAAATAGACAAATGACAAAGACTCCCTATGAGATCCGGATCGGAAGAAAACCAAATGTTGCATATTTCAGATATTTGGATGTAAATGCTTCATCCACAACAATGGCAAAGACAACCTAAAGGCTTTTGATGCTAAAGTCGATGAAGGTATCTTCTTAGATACTCAACAAAGCAAAGCCTACAGGTGGTACTCAACAAAAGAACTATGGTTATAGAGGAATCCATTCATGTAGTATTCGATGAGCCAAATGTAAATGGAGAAGACATTGAAGAGTCACCGATAAGTTGAATCATCCAATAATACGTAAGAGTCCCTACGCCAGTCAAGTCGGGATTATCAACTCGAAAGATGAGATAGATATCAATCTCAAAAGCAGCTGAAAATTTGCAGCTAAGTGACCACGAAAGAGTCGACCACAACAACACAAAAAGCAAGTCGATCAATCCAGCTAACTCACTCCAACCTCGATGTAAGATGGCCGAGAGACCATCCACCGAACTTGTCATTGGAGATATGAGAGAAGGTGTCAAAACAAGATCCTAACTCAACAAGAAAGCTATGTTCACATGCTTCATTTCGCAAATAGAGCCAAAAGATGTGTCACAAGCATTGATGACACACATTGGATTCAAGCTATGCAAGAAGAGTCAATCGCTTTGAGAGAAAATAAAGTATGGGAACTAGTGCAAAGACCCATACATCAAAATGTTATTGGAACCAAATGGGTATTCGTAAAATAAGATGAACGAGGAAGGTTCTGTGGTAAAAACAAAGCAAGATTGGTAGCCAAAGGATATTGCCAAGAAGAAGGGATAGATTTTGATGAAACATTTGCCCTCGTAGCAAGATTGGAAGCTATAAGGATGTTTCTTGCCTATGCAGCTCACAAGAATTTCATTGTATATCGATGGATGTAAAAAGTGCATTCCTAAATGGTTTATTGGAAGAAGAAGTATACGTTGAACAACCTCCAGGATTTGAGCGAAGACTCTTGGAGACAAGGTATACAAACTCAAGAAAGCCTTGTATGGATTGAAACAGCACCCGCAGCATGGTATGATACCCATCACAATTCCTAATCGAAAATGGATTCACAAAAGGAAAAGTAGATAGAACACTTTTCGAATTCAAGACAAGAAGAGTATACTTTTGCTTGTTCAAATATATGTGGATGACATCATTTTTGGATCCACTAACAAAGAGTCTGTGTGAAAAATTCTCAAACCTCATGCAAAGTAAATTTGAAATGAGCATGATGGGAGAATCGACATTTTTCCTTGGACTTCAAGTGAAACAAATGAAGGATGGAACCTTCATAAGTCAAACAAAATATACCAGGGATTTAATGAAGAAGTTTGGTATGGAAGAGAAGTCGTCAAAAAATACCAATGAACACATCACCAAAAATGGACATGGATGCGGATGGCAAGCCTCAGATCAAACAAGATACAAAGCACTTATCGATCATTGCTCATCTCACAAAGAAGCGGCCGGACATCACCTTTGCTTTGTAGGTGTATGTGCAAGATTTCAATCGCTCCAAAAGAGAGCCATATGACAAAGACTAAGAGAATATTGAGATACTTGAAAGGAAGCCAAGAAGAGGCTATGGTATCCAAAGGAAGGTGGATTCAAGCTAATTGGCTATTCGATTCTCGACTATCTTTGGATGCAGTGGACATGAAAAGCACTTCAGGCACTGTCAAATGCTAGGAAATGACTAATTTCCTGGTTTAGCAAGAAGCAAAACTCAATAGCCACCTCTACAAATGAGGCGAGAATACATAGGCTGGGGCAAACAAGTGCCCCAAGTCCTATGGATGAGACAACAAATGAGAGACTATGAAGTTGAAGAAAAAGAAATTCCAATCATCTGTGATAACACAAGTGCCTTTGCAATCACTCAAAATCTGTCGGCCGCACTCAAGAACAAAACATATTGATGTCGATATCATTTCATAAGAGATCATGTTGAAAAGAAGGACATTATCTTGGAATATATCTCAACTGATAAACAACTAGTGACATCTTCACAAAACCATTATGTGAGTCAAGATTTGAAGAACTCAAGCATGAGTTGGGGTTAATTGAGCTGAGTGACACTCGGGCGAATCAAAGAAGAGTATTAGAACAGAAAAGAAGTGAAAAAGAGCCGAAAAATAAATCACCAAGAATCACCAGATCGGAAAGACAAACTACACCGAAGTCACCGATAGCCGAGTCGCTAAGAGAAATGTGAAAAGTAGAGTTAAATCGGCTAAGAGATAAGCTTGAATAACTTATGAGCAAAATGACAAAAAAACGCAATGCGTTTTGACTTAAGCGGGAATGTTTTTAAGGAACACGTCAAAGATAATGATGATGTGTACGGACATAAAGCCGCACACTAAGCTTATGATTGGATATAAATGTTGCCGCATTAAATACGAGACGTGAAATGCTCAATAGGCGTGCGAAATCCAAGCCGTTGATTTCGATCACAATTCCAAAACCATCTCGCACGCCTTTCATAAACCATATTTAAACCATTTTCGTCCGTTTCTCTCTCACACTTCTAAAAACTGTTCATCTTTTTCTCTCAAAAGCAAAGGCAAACTACTCTCGAAACCCTACCAACATTCAAATCAACTTCTCGAGATTTTTCTTGATATAATCCCGAGAAATGGCACCAACTTATGACTTTACCAAGCTAGGAAAGCAAATCCACACCGGTTCGACGGTGGATTTCGACGGAATGGTGAAGCGGGTCCGACGACACCCTGGTGAAGAAAATCGCGGAAAAGTTGGAAACGCCGGACTAAAACCGCTTTCTAACGCTGAATATCCTATGACCTATGTGGAGGAGGTCGCACAATTCTACGTGAATGCCGAGATTCACGACGAAGGAATCAAGTCATCTGTTCACGGAAGCGGTGACTATCACTGCCAAGGATTTGGTGAATATTGCTCACTACCTGCGGAAGAGCAATCAAATTAAGGAAGCGATGTAAACTTGGGCCGACGATGGAAAGAAATAGCCAAGTCCGACCTTTGCCGATAAAATTATATACACAAAGAAACAAGAGATCACTGGAGGATTATCACAAATTGTTGGACATAGTTGCCAAATGCATCGACATCAAATTTGGCAGCTTTGACCAACTATCAAAGGCAAAGTTCGTTGTGATGGCCGCAATCATCGAAGAAAAGAAGATAAACCGGGCTGGGTTTATCTACACGACTCGCTAGAACGCGTGGGGAACAAGTCCATCAAAGAAGATGGCACATTTGGAGGATCCCCGGGATATGGCCTAGTGATTGGCCGGCTATCGGAGGTGAAAGGAGTCCTCTTAGACATGGGAAGGCCTTCCATGTTAACAAGAGGATGTTCGAGCTAACCTATCTCGGTGCTCGGCGAGCTCATGCCAAGAGAGCCGACACGGTGGGGGAATCACCACCAAGATACAACGCTTCCTCTCCACCAAGAAGAAAGCCGCCCTGCAAGAAGAAGATCGCCCCCGCAAAGAAAGAAAACCAAACATGCTCCCGCCTGCAGCAGAGTCACCCGCCCAAGAATAGGCCGTGTCACCCGCCCTTGCAAAGAGGGTCGAGAAGGACTCACAAATACCTTCTCCGATCGTCAAAAGAGGAGAATCGACAAAGCTGACGGCCACTCCTCGAAACAAACACCAAAGACGCCCCGCCCAAGACTTAGAGGACACCGCCTCACGGGCGAACTAAATTCCCCGGTACAAACCAGAGACGAAGAAGACTCGTCAAGCGGTCCGAACAGAGAAACCAAATGAGCCGCGATTACTCAAGCACAAATACCGGAGACTATTGGAGAAGTAGAGTCTCCGGATGTAGTTGATGAAACCAAACAAGTCTCGCACCAAGGCGATCAAGCGAGAGGCAACCCGAAGACACAATCGTAGCTCACACAACAAAACACAAGAAGAACCAACCCAAGCGGATAGTGATGTAATGATCCTATCTCCACCTTACCCGCACATCCAAAATCGTCAAGTGAGTGGAGAAAATGGAAGTTGAGCAAGTCAAGGAACAGTTCCAACGCCCGAGTTCATAGAAGAAGAAAGAATCGCTAAATTTCCTTGACTAACTATCGCGTGCCCAAAGACTTGATGAGGACAATCGCTGCTAGACATCCCGCAGATCTACAAGGACAGGGAGAGAGCAAAGCAAGTCTGAAGAAGCCGAAGACGTGAGAAGGCAAGCATCCGCCCTATCTCCCGCACCACGTAACACTTCCATCCTCTTCTTGATGTCTTCTCGGACAAAGGATGAGGATCCGTAAAATGTCCGCCACGTAAGAGTTACAAATGCAAAGAAGCATTGCATGAATCAAGAATTCTTCACGAGCAAAGACTAATGGAGGACCAGAGTCCTCCGAACACAAACCGAAATCGATCCTATGGGAGTGGTTCAAAAATAGCCACTGATGTTGTTGCTACCACTTCCCACTCACTCGGAAGAAGGCAATAAGGGAAATGGCGATGAAACCGGGCTAGTGGGGACCCCAACGAGCCAACCCCTATTGAAGGTGTGCTACCACCGCCCCAACTACAACCATCAATTGCAACAAATGAGTCCGAGACAAGTGACCCCACTCCAAGTCACTCACCGGTGCGCCGGCCGGGGGGAAACTCCCTCCACTGCGCAGCAAGGTCGGAGGATGCTGCAGATGACTCCACAAAAAGCAAGGAGGCGAAGAAGAAAATTACAATCACAAGAAGAACAACAAGTTGCCATCAACGAAGCTCGTGGCTTGAGACTGTCTCAGCCGAGGTGCCAACGCTGAAGGCTAATGACGCTGCGATGCAACGAGGCACGAGAAGGAATGTACTCGGGAGTTAACACTGGCGATGAAAGTGCAATCCATGGGGTTGAGACTCAATGGATGCCATGTAGAAGACCCTAAGACAGGTGACACTGTCGAAGGAGGACTAGGCCTCGCAGCAAAGAAAGACCGCTGGAGGAAATGAAGGCCCACGGGAGGTTGAGACTTCCCGGGGTAAAGAGGTCAAGTAGAGAACATCCCTCCCGCAATCATCGACCCATCTCGAGAAGGAGATCAGCGCACTTCATGATTCCCAGACAACCCCGATGTCACTTTTCCGGGATCAAGACGCGAGAAGAAGTTCGAGTCAACCCCATGACAAATCCAAAAGACTCACTGTGGGTGTTCCAAGCACGAGTAAGTCGATCCCAAGACTACTCGTCAAACTTTTAACTTTGATGATGAGCCACCACTAGAAATCTCATCATCGTCCGATGACGCTCGCTGATAAGGCCGAGGACAAGTCTCATCGAAAAGGAAAAATCACCGAGACCAACGAAGTTTGTTAAGATAAATTGGCTCGGCAGTTTAGTCTATTTCACAACCAAACCCAATTTGAACCGTAAACCACCGCTCAGGCTCCTCAAGCCACAATCGATCGATTCCCAAAAGAACTTCACGCGCACCGCTCATCATTGAACAGATCCCATCGGCGGTGATGAATCTTTTGTAGAATCTTTCCCTTTCTCACCGGAGATACCGAAACTCCACGAAGAGTCAAAAATGAGCAAGCACGATATCACGCACCACCTCCTCGTTTTTCACTCGCACCATTGTTCCAACCGATTTTGATTTCGACAGTATGGCCATCACCGCAATGTGAAGAATCAAATTGTTCGAGAAGTGTTCAAGGCACTCTTTTCCGGTTGAAAAGATGGAGAGGCATCAGCCTCTTTGGATATGCGCCGGACAACAGAGATGCCAACCTTACAAATGACTTGAGAGGCATCACAAATCGGGATAAGGGAATGGTGGCAACAAAACAATCAATAGGTGTGAACAGTGAGATACTTGAGAACCTTGTTCAACAAGTCACGTGTGAGAGAGCGAGAATGTTGATGCAAAAACGGCGAGGGAACACATTGAGCATATGCATGAAGCTCACACCGCCGAGATCAAGGCTGCTGCGTGAGCGAGTAATGCAAATGATATACACGACGTTTGGAAGAACACATGATGAGAAAATTCAGCCTTCTCATGGCCGAGATGAAGCCGATTTCAGCAGTAATCCAACGCTACTTTTGGTCAATTCGTCCGCATACAACGCAGAGACTTGAAGCGAATTCAACCATTAGAAGACTTCGACTTCATGCTTGCCAAAGATGTTCCCTGGGTTCCTCTATCCTTTGATGATGCCAAAAAGGGGAAGAGGAATACCTTAAAGCAAAGAAAATCAAGTCGAAGAAAAGAAAGAAAGAGAAGCGGTGAGAAGGAAAATCACCGAGGAAGTCTTGAAACGAGAAGAAAGGAAAACTTGTTGAGGGGAAGGATCAACAGATGTAACATTGATGATTGCACAAACCCCCAACAGGGTCCTCACACAAAACTGACATTATAAGCGAAAACTCCCGTGACTCGCCACTCCAACACTCTGTATCCTATGGCCGAGAAGAGAAAAGAAATTGAAGCAGGGATGAAGGAAGTTGAAGGAAGAATGGATGCCAGGGTGATGAACATCTTGAAAGAACATGGAGGCATTCCGGTTGACAGAGACACGTATACCATTTCGTATGCCGGGACAGCCAAGATCGAGTTGACGAATTCAAAACGCTCGAATCAAGGATATTTTGCAAATATGTCCATGGCTCAAGCCAGGACTTGTATCTTTGGGAAAAGGGTCTCACATTATGTGAGGAAGGCGACAGACAATAGAGACTTCCCAAGAAATCACTCTGCTTGGTCACTCTGCTAGTCAATCACCAAAAGAAAGACCCCAAAGACAAAGATACGCCCAGAGTAGAGAAGAAGCGGCCGATGGAGGAAGAAGCTTGGACTAGGCCTCCGCCCAAGAATATCGAATACGTAGATCCCGGAAAGAAAGGAGGGATCTATCTTTGGGCTTGACCAAGTGGCAAATTTGCGAGTGGCTAAAACTAACGCCGAGTATGTAAAGAGAATAGAAGAAAAAACAAAAGACAAACTCACTATGGCGGGAGAGACAGAAAGACTAAGGAAAGATGAAGCCGCCGGAAGGCATATGAGAAGAAAAAGAAGGCAAAATGACGACGAGAAAAAAGAGAAGAAGAGAAGAAGATGCTTTTGATCAAGATGAAAAAGGAGACAAATAAGGAGATGAAGTGTTGTTTGTCCGACCCTTCATGTATTTTATTATGTAAATACATACAATGTAAGTCTTCTCGTAATAAAGTTATAAATTTTTTTGTGAAGACAAAATATATACTCGATACACCTTGTAAACAACATTGTGTTAAGTACAAGAATGATATGATCAATAAAAAAGATTGATTCTCAAGCGCATACATTCTATGTCAATACACTATCTCAGTATGTATCTTTGTTATTTGCATATTTGTATGATTTAAGTTTTGGCATCATCAAAAAGGGGAAATTGTTAGGAATTTTATTGTTTAGATTTTGATGAATGCCATGTAAAACTTAGAATAGAAAGTTGGCACCCCAATTCTTGTTGTAAAATGCATTGTAATGAATAGAGCTGCCAAGCCGAGTCAAGACAAATACGCCTAACATGCAAGAAGACAATCAAGATCGAAGGAAAACTCTCTGTGAGACAATGAGTATGGCAAAGAAGAGTAGACGGAACTCTATCAAGAAGCGGTGAGATGCACCAGTGGAGCATCACCAAGTCAACTCAAGAAAAGCCAAGTCACAAGTTGAAGTGACAAGAGTCATCCAATGATTGGAAGTCGACTCTAAGTCACCTGGGGAAAGCAAGGAAATGCAAAGTCGAGATAATCAGAAAAGAACCGTTGCACGAAATCAAGAGATTTACTTAAACAAGTAATATCTCCATACTACCTTTCTTGGAGTGCTCACCCCGTCGAGCGTGCAAAAGGAACGAACCAATGGGAAGCACTACACCGTGTCGAACTCGAAAAGGTGAAAAGAATAATTCATACGAGGAAACGGCAATTCCAAGAACTCGCAAGCCAACGACGCAAAGTGACTTTCAAAAATAAGCCTATCTCTTCAACGGGCAAATTTTTGAAAGTTCACTATAAAAGGCCGAGGAGTTTGTTTCGTAAGGAGGATGCATGAATGACACATACGTGAGATATACAAGCACATTAAAAAAAAAAAAAAAATCAAACAATATCAATCCTCAAGCCTACATTTCAAGTACATCAATCCAACACTTACCTCGTGAAGGAAAGAGAACTTCAACCAGCCTTGAAGAGGAAACCTTTGAAAACAAGGGGTCTACTTTCCAGAAGGATTGTAGAAAAGTTCAAGGTTGAACTAAGTCTTAAGCATTTGGAGGGCTTCGTGATCAAATCCAAAGAGCTTGAGCAAGTGAGTCAGAGTAGTGCGCAAATGCCTGTGAAGAAGCCGAGTCGCATTTGAAGCCACCGAGTGATCAAGGCGTCTCAGATCGAGTCCCAAAGGATCAAGTTGGCTGTTGTGATCAAGACTTGTATCCGGGATCTGCTACCACTTTGTAAACCGATCATTACTTAGTGGATTCCTCCAGGAGTTGGAGAAAGAGAGGAGTAGAAGAATTACCCCATCTTCGAACCTCTATAAAAACTTTATTTGTGTCATTTACATTTCAAAGATTTAAATTCCTCGCACTTTTAACTCGCTTATATCTCACGATAAATTTGCTATCCATTTGATAATTTACAAGTACTAAATCAAGCTCTAATATCTTGCTTAATCAAACTTAAGGGTGTTAAGTCTTCCATTTGTAAATAAAACCACAAATGAAGTTAAATTGTAGCCAACAAATGAGTTACTCCATCAATGTACCGAGTTGAGTCTGTTGAGAGATTAACTCTCTGAGTGACTAATTCGATCCATCCATCAAGGACACAATCGTGTAGAATTAACTCAGTAGATTTAAAAGGACTAAATCGAAAATTTGCAAGGTTTATTCAATCCCCCTTCTAAACCTTACACTTACACCCCTTGGGACCTACAAATTTGTCTATTTATCATACATCTCAGTTTTGGGTGTAGCAAGTCGTGTTGATTGCTTCACCAAAATCTTTTTGTAACCCCGCTTCACCTAACATGGTCCTTGCTACTTCTTTGAGGGTTCTATTCCTTCTTTCTCGCAACTCCATTCTCACAGGGAGTTCTTGTCCGATATAGTTCATGACCAATACCATTTTCAACACAATACGAGTTATTATTCCATTGACAAATTCAGTTCTCCTGATCTTATTTTGATAATGGTTTAACTCTTCTCGTTTTGAATCCTCTTCATCACCGTGGTAGTTTTTGTAGAGTTTCTTTCTTCTTACACATGAATATTGTCCATGTATATCTTGAGTAGTCATCTACTACCACCAAGGTGTATTTCTTTCCACTTATGTCAGTTTGGTTCCACCGGGCCAAATAGATCCATACGAAGCGATGCAATATTCTTGTTGAGGATGGGCATGTCTTTTCTTTGAATGACGACTTGATTTGTTTTCCCTTCGACATGCGTCACATATACTCTCCTTTTTGTATACGAGTCCTGTAGTCCTTCCACAAGATGACTTCTTGCCACCTTGTTAATTGTTTTGAAATTCAAAGTGACTCGGCTTTTTGTGCCACACCAACTTGATTCAACAAGGCTCTTTTTGCTAGAGACAGTCTTTGGGAGTTGCGATTGACCAATCCACTACATACATATTTTTCTGCTACATCCTTGCAAAGACAACTTCATTTGATTCAATATCTTTGATTTGGCATATACCCATGTTGAATCCAACATTGTAGCCCTTTGTCACACAGAGTTATCTCGATGCTCGATGAAGTTGAAGTTGAGTCCTTCAACATATGCAACATCTGTGATTTCTAATCCATTCCTCTTGATGGATCCAATGCCTCTTATTTCACCAGAGCTTCATTTCCTCCAAATATGACTTTTGCTCCTTTAACTTCCTTGAATTTTGACAGATTTTTCTTATTTCTGTCATATGTCCGGGAATGACCATCATCCATGTACCAGGTTCCTTGGCACTCACTGCTCCTTGAACCCGCAATCAAGGAAATTAAGTTTTAGTACCCATACTTGTCCGGTCCCGAGGGGTTAGAATTGTAAGATGATCCAACCAACCTATAGCCAAATGATTTGACTCTAAGGGGTTGCCATCTATCGCCATAATCATAATTAATCCTGGCAAATTGCTTGGGGATTCTAGTTCATACAAATTGTCTCTTTTGTCTCAGATGCCTGCATATGTTTTTAGCAATTGCCTTCCTTGGGTAATTGTGGTGTCTTTGAGTGTAGTGCCTAGGTGCATATGTGTGTGCTTTGATGAAAGCTCTTATGCTTTTGGAATGGCCTTTGCTTGAGTTCTAGGCCTTTGCCATTTGGGCTTATATTCCATAAGTCTATGCCGATAGTTCACATTATTCCAATCAGCTCGCTTGGATATTTTCTACCATTCCCATCATATGTATTTCTTTTATGGATTTTCTTCTGGTTTTTGGTAGCTCGCTTCTTCTTTACTAGTATTTTCTCTTTGGAGTTTGCTTTGAGGAATCGGTCAATCTCTTCTCACCGCCCTTTCAAAGACACTCAACTCATTTTTCCTTTTCCTTTATAACCAAGGCCGCTTTGCTTGTTATTGTGCTTTGGAGTGAATGTGTGTGCAACATTTAGAGTTTTGGATTTTTCGACTCTTCATGGCTTGAAGATCCTTTTTCCAAAATTACTTTTGAGGTTGGACATAGCACGAGAAATTAAATCCTAAGCCCTGCCTTGTCTCCACATTCTCTTTGACTCATAATAAGATCATCCAATGATTTAGATGCCTTAGTGAATGAGGCAATAACATTCTTGAGGTCATTCTCCTCTTTTCTATAGCGGCAATTTCTGCTATTAATTTAGCATTTTCAAATTTTTTAAACTTTCATTCTCATCGCCTATTTGACTTAGAGTACTCGGCTCCTTAGTCACTTTGAGTTTTGACTTTTGAGTAGGTCAAGTTTTCCTCATTCAATAGTGTGTGTGAGGATTTAATGTGTTCAAAATCTTTCATCATTTTGCCTAATGAATCATAAAGATCGATGGGTGATGAAGTGTGTGTGTCACAATCACTATCACTAGTGTCCGAGTTTGTTGAGTTAGATTGTACCTCATCTTCTTGGTCGTGTTGATCTTGTTCTTTGGCCATCAAGCGAGATCGGGGCTTCTTCTTCGAGTCACTTGAGTAGTCGGCTTCATCGCTCTCCTCGAATCACCGCCTCTTGACTTGTCAAGCTTTAGTGATCTCTGCCCATCATTGCCTTTTTCCTTTCTTGTCTTCTTTCTCTCAAGACCTTCCTTTCTTCTTCATCCCTCGTATTTGTTGACTACAGGATATGGACATCAATGGCATAGTGACCTGGTTATCTACGCCCAAAGATAGATATTCAACCTTTGATCACCTCTTTCCATTCTTGGATTGTCACCCTTTGATACTCAACTTTTTGATGATCCTTCTCTTGGTTGGCCTATCTTCCCTTGATTTGGAGGAGCCGAGTGTCTTCCGGAAGATTCACCCTTTCCTCTCTTGTAGTTCTTATTAAAGAACTTGTTGAATCTTTTAACCATCGGGGCTATTTTTCCGGGTCAATGACTTCTTTGACCTCACTCTCTTCACATCTTTAACAATTAGAGCACTGCTTTGGGTACAAATTGCCTCTTCCTCGTCTTTTCTTCTCGGCCAAACTCGTAGGCTTTGAGGTCCGAGAATAACTCATGGTTGGATGTCTTTGATAGGTCCATGGAATGTCTCAAATGCCATGACCTTCATTTCCCATTCCATTCACCGAAGACTTTTTAGGATCTTCATACACATTTCCTTCGTGTATATTCCTTTCCAAGTCAAGTGTATGACCATTTGTGATTTCGTGAACCGAGCATCTAGTTGATCTAGGTTTTCTCCCGAGATCATTTTGAAGTTCTCAAATTTACGTACAACCACCGATAATTTGTTTTCTTTGATTTGCTTCCGAGCCTTCACAAATCAATGTCACTTGTCCCCATTTCTTTAGCCGTTTTGCATGATTTGACTTTATTGAACATGACTTTGTCCAAGGTTTTGTAAACGATGTCCTTGGCTACATTGTCCAGTTGTATCTTTTTCTCGTCATCATTTGTCCACTCGCTTCTTGGTTTTTCAACCATGACCGGTCCGGGAGCAACATCTTCTTCTCCTTCACCGCAACTCTTCGTGACAAATTGTTTCACCTTTAAGATTTGCAGAGGCCCATCTTCTATCACTATCCACATCTCATCATGTAATGCTTTGATAGATGAGCCCGCATACGAATTTTCCAATCATCAAATTCTTCAATAGTGAACATAGGGATGCGTGTCAAATTTGCTTCCATGATAATAACTTTTAATGATAAAAAGAGTTTCGAGAGTTTAAGTACTAAAGCAGACTTTGAAAAGTTTGGAGATCTAGTTCAAGAACTAACCGGCGGAGGGTTCAATGAACCAACCGCTCCGATACCACTTGTAGGTCCCAAGGGGTGTAAGTGTAAGGTTTAGAAGGGGGTTGAATAAACCTTACCAAATTTTCGATTTAGTCCTTTTAAATATACGAGTTGATTCTACACAAAATGTGTCCTTGATGGACAATCGATTTAGTCAATCAAGAGAGTTAGTCTCTCAACATACTCAATCGAGTGTTTGATGGAATAACTCACCGTTGACTCTAAATTAACTCAACTGTGGTTTTGTTTTCAATAAGACTTAACACCCTTAAGTTTGATTAAGTAAGAGTTTAGTCTTTGGGGTTTAGTACTTGTATTATCAAATGGATAGCAAATTTATCAAAGATATATAAGCGATTAAAAATGCAGAATTAAAATCTTTGAAATGTAAATGACACAAAGAAATTTTTATAGATGTTCAAGATGGGGTAATTCTTCTACTCCTCTCTTCTCCAACTCCCCGGAGGAATCCACTAGGTAATGATCGTTTACAAAGTGGTAACAGTCCGGATACAAGTCTTGATCACACAAACCTAACTTGATCCTTTGGGACTCGATGCGAGACGCCTTGATCACTCACCGGCTTCTCATGCGACGACTTCTTCTTCACAGGCAGCCGCTTTGCTACTACAACTCACTTGCTCAAGCTCTTTGGATTTGATCACGAAGCCCTCCAAAAGCTTAAGACTTGGTTCGACCTTGAACCTTCCTACAATCCTTCGTGGAATGTAGACCCCTTTTCTTCAAAAGTTTTCTCTTCAACCGATTGAAGTTCTCTTTCCTTCACAAAAAGTTAGTGTTGGATTGATGTACTTCGTAATGTAGCTTGAGGATTAATCTTGAATGATTTGAGAGTATTTCTCGGTTATAATTTTAATTGATTTCTTGAATGTTCGTGGTTCGAGTAACCTTCTCTCGTAGTCATTCCTCAGGCCTTTTATAGTGATCTTTCAAAAATTTGCCCGTTGAAGAGATAGGCTTATTTTTGAAAGTCACTTGCAAATCGTTGTCTTGTCTTGTTGCGATCCTTGGAATTGCCATTTCCTCGTATGAATTGTTCTTTCACCTTTTCGAGTTCGACACGGTGTAGTGCTTCCCATTTGTTCATTCCTTTTGCACGCTTCGGGACCGAGCACTCCGAGAAAGGTGGTATGGAGATATTACTTGTTTAAGTAAATCTCTTGATTTACGTGCAACGGATCTTTTCTGATTATCTCGACTTGATCGCGTTTCCTTGCTTTCCCCAGGTGACTTAGAGTCGCCTTCCAATCATGGATGACTCTTCCGTCACTTCAACTTGAGACTTGGCTTTTCTCGAGTTGACTTGATCGATACTCCACTTAGCCGCATTTCACCGCTTCTTCAATAGAGTTCCGTCTACTCTTCTTTGCCATACTCAAATGCCTCACAAAGAGTCTTCCTTCCAGATCTTCATTGTCTTCTTGCATGTTAGGCGTAGTGACTTAACTCCTTTGGCCTGGCTAATTAATTGTTACAATGCATTTTACAAGAAGAATTGGGGTGCCAACTTTCTATTCTAAGTTTTACATGGCATTCATCAAAATCTAAACAATAAAATTCCTAACACTTCAAAAATGTGATTGCCTCATTCACTAAGGCATCTAAATCTTTGGATGATCTTATTATGAGCCGTAGAGAATGTGGAGATAAGACAGGCTTAGGATTTAATTCCTCTATGCTAAGTCAAGCTCCCAAAGTGATTTTGGAAAAGGATCTTCAAGTAATGAAGCATCTCAAAATCCAAAACTCCAAATGGTGCACACACATTCATTCCAAAGCATAACCACAACCAAACTGGCCTTGGTTATAAAGGAAAAGGAAAACAACCCGATTGGGTATGCTTTGAAAGGACAACCGAGAAGAAATCCACCGAGTTCCTCAAAGAAATTCCAAACAAAAGTACTCAGTAAAGAAGAAACAGCTACCAAAAACCCTGTAAGTTCTATAAAAGGAACACATATGATGGGAATGGTAGAAACTACCCAAGCCAAGTGATTGGTACAATGTGGAAAATCAAAGAAAGATCTATGGAATACATGCCTAGATGGCAAAGGCCTAAACTCAAAGAAAGGCCATTCCAAAGGCATAAGAGCTATCTTCGCACACATATGCACCCAAGCACTACACACAGAGGTATCACAACTACCCAAGTAAGGCAATTGCTAAAACACACACACATGCATACAGACAAAAGAGACAATGTGATGAACCCAAAACCCCAAGCAATTTGCCAAAGTAAATTATGATTATGGCACGTATAGATGGCAACCCCTTAGAGTCAAATCATTTGGCTATATGTTGGTTGGATCATCTTACATCACTAACCCCTCGGACCCAGGCAAGTATGGGTACCTAAAAAGTAAATTCCTGATTGCGTTCAAGGAACAAAAGTGCCAAAGAACCTGGTACATGGATAGTGGGCATTCCCGGACACATGACAGAAACAAGAAAAATCTATCAAAATTCAAGGAGGTTAGAGGTGCAAAAGTTACATTTGGAGGAAATGAAGCTCCGGAAAAATAAGAGGCATTGGATCCATCAAGAAAAATGGATTAGAAATCACGATGTTGCATATGTTGAAGGACTCAACTTCAATCGCTATGTATCGACCAACTCGTGACAAGGGCTATAATGTTGATTCAACATGGGTGTATGCCAAATCAAGGACACTGAATCTAATGAAGTAGTGCTACAAGGATGCAGACAAAAGAACATGTATGTGGTGGATTGGTCAACTGCAACACCAAGCACTTGTCTACTAGCAAAGAGCACATCCGAATCAAGTTGGTTGTGGCACAAGAAGTTGAGTCACCCAATTTCAAAACTATTAACAAACTTGCAAGGAGTAATCTTGTAGAAGGACTTCCAGACTCAGTATACAAGAAAGAGAGTGTATGTGATGCATGCCAGATGGGAAAGCAGATCAAATCATCATTTAAAGAAAAGACATGTCCATCTTCAACAAGAATATTCCACTGTTATATATGGACCTATTTGGTCCAATTGAACCAAACTAACATAAGTGGAAAGAAATACACCTTGGTGGTAGTAGATGATTATTCAAGATACACATGGACAATTTTCATGTGTAAGAAAAAACATTGCGAAAACTACCACAAATTGATGAAGAGAATCCAAAATGAGAAGAGTCAAACCATCATTAAAATAAGACTGACGAGAGAATCCGAGTTTGTCAATGGAATAATAACTCAAGATTGTATTGAAAATGGTATTGCTCATGAACTATCTGCAGCAAGGACACCACAACAAAATGGAGTTGCGAGAAAGAAGAAAGAACTCTCAAAGAAGTAGCAAGGACCATGTTAGTCAAGAAGCGGTAAAAAAAGATTTTGGGTCAAGCAATAAACACATGTTATACTCAAAATATATGCATGATAAATAGACAACCGACAAAAACTCCCTATGAGATTTGGACATGGAGAAAGCCAAATGTTGCATATTTTAGAATATTTGGATGCAAATGCTTCATCCATAATAATGGCAAAGACAACATAAAGGCTTTTGATGCCAAAGTCGATGAAGGTATCTTCTTGGGATACTCAAAAAAGTAAAACCTACAGTGCTCAACAAGAGGACAATGATTACGAAAGAGTCCATCCATGTGGTGTTTGATGAACCCAAGATAAATGAAGAAGACATCAAGAGTTAGGCGATAAGTCAATCACCCAACGTGCGTAAAAGTCCCTATGTTGAAGTCAAGCGAGCAATTAATCGAGATGAAGAAGAGATAGTCAATCTCAAAGACAACCGGACAATCTGGCAGCTACGTGATAACGAGAGAGTCGCTCAAGAAAACACAAACTACAAGAAGATCAATCCAGCTAACTTACTCCAACCTGATGTAAGATGGTTGAGGGACCATCCACCAGACCTAATCATTGGAGATGTAAGAGAAGGTGTAAGAACCAGATCCAGAGCTCAACAAGAAGCTATGTTCACTTGTTTTATCTCTCAAATAGAACCAAAAGATGTGTCACAAGCATTGGATGACACACATTGGATTCAAGCCATGCAAGAAGAGCTGAATCAGTTTGAAAGGAACAAAGTATGGGAATTGGTTCAAAGACCAACCCATCAAAATGTTATTTGCACAAAATGGGTCTTCAGAAACAAAATGAATGAAGAAGGTTCTGTGGTAAGAAACAAGGCAAGATTGGTAGCCAAAGGATATTGCCAAGAAGAAGGAATAGATTTTGATGAAACCTTTGCCCTTGTTGCAAGATTAGAAGCAATAAGGATGTTTCTTGCCTATGCTGCACACAAGAACTTCATTGTATATCAAATGGATGTAAAAAGTGCATTCTTGAATGGATTATTGGAAGAAGAAGTATATGTTGAACAACCTCCAGGGTTTGAGCAGAAGACTGTTGGAGATAAAGTGTATAAGCTCAAGAAAGCTCTATATGGATTGAAACAGGCACCAAGAGCATGGTATGACACATTATCACAATTCCTGACTGAGAACAGATTCACAAAAGGCAAAGTAGATAGAACACTCTTCAGAATTCAAGATGGGAAGAGTATACTTTGCTTGTTCAAATATATGTGGATGACATTGATAAGGGTCTTTTTATGCATGTTTTATGTGTGTATTTAAGTAGAATTTGAGTCATTTTGTTGTTAGTTTCATGAGTTTTTGATTGTACATAGTTCATATTATCACAGGTGCTTTTATTGGTGTAGATTGATCATTCGAGCTATTTTTGGTGGATTTCGCAGACCATGGATTCATGTCAAAACATATCCGGGGTTTATGAATGCAAAAACACTCGAAATCCCAAGCTAAACGCGTCATTTCGGGGCCTTTCGAGACAAACACGGCCAGGGTGTGCTTTTAAACACGACCATGCTTTTAATCAGCCAAAAAAGAGCAAAAAAATGGCATGTCGTAAAAAGCACGGCCAGGGTGTGCTTTTAAGCACGCCATGCTTCGGAACTCCCAAAATGCGTGAAAAACACGGCCAGGCCGTGCTTTTGAGCACGGCCGTGCTTCTGGACTGTTTCTGCACGATTTTTGAAGGGTATTTTGGGAAAGCACTTCAACCAAGCCTTTTGACAACTCTTTTTGCACATTTACACCTCATTATGCTTCACCAATTGCTTACTTTCCCACATGATCACATGAAAATAATGATTCTAACAACCCAACTCATAAAGTTGAGCATTAAACTATCAAAAGATGACATTATTAAGGAATACTTTCTCCAAAATAATGTCTATAAAATCCAAGAGTATGGGTTGAATGATTCATTCATTCATTCATTGATATACATAGAAATCAAATTTTAGACATGAAAGTTCATATTTTGGAGAGGAAAAACATACATTGTGGTGAGGAAGAGAGTTAGAAGGCTTGGATCACCATGGAGAGGCGCTAAGGCACAAGGATTGAAGATCGCTCGGAGAAGAAGATGAACTCCACCACTTCATCATCATACTTCCAACAGGGAGTCTTATGTTGGTTTTGGAAGTTTTAACTCCAAGTATTCATGTTGATTTCGAAAGAAACTTCTTGTTTAATTGTTGTTTTTCATTCTCAAATCCATAATGAGTTAAATCGCTAGTGTTTGAATGTGATGAACCCTAGAATTTATTTGTGATCATTGGTTTGAATGTTTTAATATATTTTCTTATGTTTTTATGCGAGTCACTTATGTTATGCTTGTTTATTCGAATTGGTATATGCGCAATATTGATTTGAAGTTTATTTTTCACCGGGAAATCGAGAGATTCATGGTGAAATAGAACCAACATAAGTGAAAGGAGTTGCATGCAATCCTAGATATAGGACGACATAAATCTTCCTGGATTAGGGTCAAACCTAATATGGGAATTCACAAACCGTTAATGCAATCTTGGGGGTTTTAACTAGAAAGAGATTTCGTTAATCAACTTGAGGTTAGGAGTTTTTCGCCTTGAGAAAGGGTTTAACTTAATTTAGGAATGCCTACCGTCCATGAAGCATGAAAATATGTTAAGGGATGGTTAAAACTTAAGGGTTATGGTTGTATTTATTTTGGTAAAATCACAAAGACATTCTAGAGGATTCACATTCAAGCATATTTATATCCAACATCTTCCAATCCGAGTGTATCTGATATCTTTTGTGTTCTTAGTTGCCTCTTCCACTTTTATTTGCTTTTGTTTTATTTTTATTTTGCAACAAACTATTTGACGAATTTGTAGGCTAGATAATAAAAAGACGGTAATTACTAGTAATCATAGTCCTCATGGGAATGACACTCGATACTCAATAATCTATACTACAAAATGATAGGTGCACTTGCCTACGGTTTTCTAGAGTAGCTTTTGAGCCATCAAGTTTTTGGCGCCGTTGCCGGGGATTATGATATTAGGAACACCTTATTTTTATTAATCTAGTCATTTTGTTTTATTAATTTTTTTTCTTGTTTGGGCAGAATGTGAAACTCGTCGCGAATCAGGAAACTTTACTTGGTAATATTGTGACCAATTCGCGTGACAAACCTCCACAATAAGGTGATGTAGTCCAAATATACGACTATAAAGAAAGCGGCCGACCGGGAGGTAACCCGATAGTTCACTGTTTTCTATTTTTTTTTATTAAGTAATAGGTTGTTAGGGAGTCATGAGTCAATAATTGGATGTATGGTGGGTGTTGGTATCACATCTATCTTACTTGAGAAAATTTGAGCTTTCACGTTATTCGAGTTTTTGTTGCAAATTCTTATTAGGTATGCATATGCCCGTGAAGACCCTCGATTGAATGTACAGCCCAATGATCTCTCCAAATCGATTTCACTCTCATCGAGAAGGTCATTGCTTTCTTTTTAGTTTGTTGTTTTTGTGTGTTTTTGTTTGTATGTTCATCTCTTTCTTTTACATTGAGGACAATGTGAATCTTTAAGTTGGAGGTGGATGTGATTGCATGCTTGTTAGAATTTTTCTTTGGAATGCTTGTGTGTTTGCTTTTATTTTGAATTTGTTGATGAAAGATATTATGTTTCAAGGAAACAAATTGAGTATTTGTTAGTCAATAACTTGGCCAAATTACACATGAATTAGCTTTATAATTAATATTTTTTAAATGCAAAGAAATTGATTGTCTTGAATAGATTGACATGGATGTGGGTTGAATTTAGACGAGACTTCTAACACTACGATACTTGATTTGTTAAGACATATATGATGATTCTTAGGGCTATGAAAGTCCGAGAACTCTTGATTTAGTAGTGGTTGACTAGTTGTTAAACCAAGCCAAAGAAAAAAAAATCAAAGAAAAGAAAAGAAAAAAGAGAGGACAATTCGAGGTTATACTCCTCTATTTGTTGTTGCTTAGTAACTAGGAGCATTCATGAGCCCCATGTTTGTCTTTTACGTAAAACGGTGACACGAATATGAGTATGGGAAACCACCTTAGGAGTGTTTGAACGAAAATTCAAAATATAAACCTAGTGGAAGCATGCCTCGAAAAGTCCTAAAAAAAAAAGGAACGAAAAAAAGAGAATGTATATTTCTTTGAATTCTCATTCAAAAATAAAAAAAAAGTTCAAAAGCTTGGTTACATGACTAGTAGACTAACTATAAAAATATATTGAGTTCTTATATTTTCATGGTGTTATTGGATTGAAGTTGTGCATAACTATCTGTATTTGTGGAGCGATGAGTTCAAGTCTAAATATAGCCCATTGATATTAATGTTTTTACTTGAAAATCGATCGCGTTGCAAAACTATGTTTTTACTTAATGGCTAATTTGAGTTGAGAGGGCAAAGAATTTGACCGCTTATGGTCAATGTGTTGAGAAAAATATATTCCTTGTGTGTTGTGAACTATCAATCCCTCATTATGATTTTATGTTTTGCTTGAGGACAAGCAAAGTTCTAAGTTGGAGGTGGTTTGATAAGGGTCTTTGTATGCATGTTTTATGTGTGTATTTGAGTAGAATTTGAGTCATTTTGTTGTTAGTTTCATGAGTTTTTGATTGTACATAGTTCATATTATCGTGAGGTGCTTTTATTGGTGTAGATTGATCATTCGAGCTATTTTTGGTGGATTTCGGACCATGGATTCATGTCAAAACATATCCCGGGGTTTATGGATGCAAAAACACTTTCGAAATCCCAAGCTAAACGCGTCATTTCGGGCCTTTCGAGACAAACACGGCCAGGGTGTGCTTTTAAACACGGCCATACTTTTAATCACCAAAAAAGAGCAAAAATGGCATGTCGTAAAAAGCACGGCCAGGGTGTGCTTTTAAGCACGGTCGTGCCTCGGAACTCCCAAAATGCGTGAAAAACACGGCCAGGCCGTGCTTTTGAGCACGGCCGTCTTCGGATCAAGCGCATGATTTTGAAGGGTATTTTGGGAAAGCACTTCAACCAAGCCTTTGACAACTCTTTTTGCACATTTACACCTCATTATGCTTCACCAATTGCTTACTTTCCCACATGATCACATGAAAATAATGATTCTAACAACCCAACTCATAAAGTTGAGCATTAAACTATCAAAAGATGACATTATTAAGGAATACTTTCTCCAAAATAATGTCTATAAAATCCAAGAGTATGGGTTGAAGGATTCATTCATTCATTCATTGATATACATAGAAATCAAATTTTAGACATGAAAGTTCATATTTTGGAGAGGAAAAACACACATTGTGGTGAGGAAGAGAGTTAGAAGGCTTGGATCACCATGGAGAGGCGCTAAGGCACAAGGATTGAAGATCGCTCGGAGAAGAAGATGAACTCCACCACTTCATCATCATACTTCCAACAGGGGAGTCTTATGTTGGTTTTGGAAGTTTTAACTCCAAGTATTCATGTTGATTTCGAAAGAAACTTCTTGTTTAATTGTTGTTTTCATTCTCAAATCCATCATGAGTTAAATCGCTAGTGTTTGAATGTGATGAACCCTAGAATTTATTTGTGATCATTGGTTTGAATGTTTTAATATATTTTCTTATGTTTTTATGCGAGTCACTTATGTTATGCTTGTTTATTCGAATTGGTATATGCACAATATTGATTTGAAGTTTATTTTTCACCGGAAATCGAGAGATTCATGGTGAAATAGAACCAACATAAGTGAAAGGAGTTGCATGCAATCCTAGATATAGACGACATAATCTTCCTGGATTAGGGTCAAACCTAATATGGGAATTTACAAACCGTTAATGCAATCTTGGGGTTTTAACTAGAAAGAGATTTAAGTTAATCAACTTGAGGTTAGGAGTTTTTCGCCTTGAGAAAGGGTTTAACTTAATTTAGGAATGCCTACGGTCCATGAAGCATGAAAATATGTTAAGGGATGGTTAAAACTTAAGGGTTATGGTTGTATTTATTTTGGTAAAATCACAAAAACGTTCTAGAGGGATTCACATTTAAGCATATTTATATCCAACATCTTCCAATCCGAAAGTGTATCTCGATATCTTTTGTGGTTCTTAGTTGCCTAATCCACTTTTATTTGCTTTTGTTTTATTTTTATTTTGCAACAAACTATTTGACGAATTTGTAGGCTAGATAATAAAAAGACGGTAATTACTAGTAGTCATAGTCCTCGTGGGAATGACACTGATACTCAATAATCTATACTACAAAACGATAGGTGCACTTGCCTACGATTTTCTAGAGTAGTAGCTTTTGAGCCATCAAGTTTTTGCATGTTATGACACATTATCACAATTCCCGATCGAGAACAGTTCATAAAAGGCAAAGTAGATAGAACACTCTTGAATTCAAGATGGGAAGAGTATCTTTGCTTGTTCAAATATATGTGGATGGCATCATTTTTGATCCACAAACAAAGAACTATGTGATAAATTCTCAAACCTTATGCAAAGCAAATTTGAAATGAGCATGATGGGAGAGCCGACATTCTTCCTAGGACTCCAAGTAAAACAAAAGGATGGAACCTTTATAAGTCGGACAAAGTATTGCACCAAAAATTAATGAAGAAATTTGGTATGGAGGAGAAGTCTTCGAAAAATACCAATGAATACATCACCAAAATGGATATGGATGCGGATGGCAAGCACTGGCAGATCAAATAAGATACATAGCACTTATTGGATCATGCTCTATCTCACAAAGAAAGTAGGCCGGACATCACCTTTCTTTGTAGGTGTATGTGCAAGATTTCAATTTGCTCCTAAAGAAAGCCACATGACCGCAACCAACGAATATTGAGATATTTAAAGGAAAGCCAAGAAGTTGGCTTATGGTATCCAAAGGAAGGTGGATTCAAGCTAATTGGTTATTCGATTCTCGACTATCTTTGGATGTAGAGTTGACAGAAAAGTACTTCGTGTACATGTCAAATGCTTGGAAATAGGTTAATTTCCTGGTTTAGCAAGAAGCAAAATTCAATAGCCACATCCACAAACAAGGAATACATAGCTGGGCAAATTACAGTTGCCCAAGTCTTATGGATGAGACAAAGAAATGAGAGACTATGAAATTGAAGAAAAGGAAATTCCAATTATGTGTGATAACACAAGTGCAATTGCAATCACTCAAAATCCTGTGTTACACTCAAGAACAAAGCACATTGATGTCGATACCATTTCATAAGAGACCATGTTGAAAAGAAGGACATCACCTTGGAATACATCTCAACCGATAAGCAAGTTAGAATGATATATTCACAAAACCATTATGTGAATCAAGATTTGAAGAACTCAAGCATGAATTAGGGTTAATTGAGCTGAGTTGACACTCGAAGACTCAAGGAAAAGAGATGGAACATGAAAAGATGGAAAAAGAGCGGAGTTCTTGAAACAAATTAAGTGAATCACCAGATCGTAAAGTCACCAAAACGAGTTGGTGATAGCCGAGTCACGATGTGAATAGAGAGAAGAGTTGAATCGGTGAAGAAGCAAGCTAAGTCACTTATGGGCAAAGTGACAAAAACACAATCGTTTTACTAAGCGGGAATGTTTTTAAGAATGACGTCAACATAATTATGATGTGTACAAATCAAAAGTCGCATACCAAGCTTATGATTGGATATAAATCTTTGTCGCATTAAATGCGAAAATTAAATGTTAATCGGCGTGCAAAATCGAGCCGTTGATCTTGATAAAATTTTAAAAATTGTCCGCACGCCCTTTCATAACCCATACATATACCATTTCATCCGTGTGTCTCTCACTTTACACAAACCTGCTCATCTCTCTCCAAAGCAAAGAAATAAATTTTTCTCTCGAAACCCTATAGATTTTCAAAGCACTTTTTCAAAGTTTCGTTCGGTAAAGCTTCAACAAATGGCATCTACTTATGATTTTGTCAAGTTGGGAAAACAAATCCACACTGGTTCTACCGTGGATTTTGAAGGAATGATCAAACAGGGGTTCAACGAAACCCTTGTGAAGAAAATAGCTGAGAAAGTGGAGAAGTCTGGGCTGAAACCCTTTCTCACAATGGAGTTTCAAATGACCTATGTGGAGGAGGTCGCGCAGTTCAATGTGAACGCTGAAGTTCACGACAAGGGCATCAAGTCCTCTCGTTCACGGGAAAGAAGTCACAATCACTATTTGCTACTTTTGGCGGAAGGAGTGCCGGAGATCTATGAGGTCGACGTAAACCTGGTCAGCCGCATGGAAGGAAGTGGCCAAACCTAACTATGTCGCGAAGGTTGTCTACACAAAATGACAAGAAGCTTGGTGAAGGAAGATTACCACAAGCTGTTGGATATTGTCGCCAAGTGCGTAGATATCAAACTTGGAAGCTTTAATCAGCTGTCCAAAACCAAGCTGATCGTGATGGCTGCGATCATGGAGGAGAAGAAGATAAACTGGGCTGAGTTTGTATACAGCAGACTCTGCCAAAATATTGGGAATAAGTCCTTCAAAGCAGATGGATCGTTCGGAGGATCCTTGGGGTATGGCCTGGTGATTGGCCGGTTGATGGAGGTGAAATGTGTTCCTCTCCGACATGGAAAAGCGTTCCATGTTAACAAAAAGATGTTCCGATCAAATCTCTCTGGAGCACAGAGGAGAGCTTATGCCAAGAGAGCAGACACAAGTGAGGGGGACTCAGCTGACCCTGAAGAAACAGCTGTGTCCTCCCCTCTCAAGAAGAAGACTGCCCCTGCAGCTGCAAAGAAGACTGCTGCCCCTGCAACGAAGAAAAAGAAAACCGCACCTGCCCCTGCAGCCGAGTCACCTGCCCCTGCAGCCGTGTCTCCTGCCCCTGCAGCCACAATGGAGAAGGAACCATTAATCCCTTCTCCAGTGATTAAAAAGAAGAGGACTGTCACAACAAGGAAGGCAACAGCCTCTAAGACAATCTATGAAGGCATTTACCTTCGACGAACCGGATGAAGTGGAACCATATATTCCTCCTGGTGAAAACCAAAAGAAGAAGAAGAATCTTCAAGCGCTCTGAGCTTGAGAAAATCGGGCCGAGTCCGCCACTCGCCTAGAGCAGACATTGTCTTGAGAGGCACTGGAGAAGTAGAGTCTCCAGAAATTGTAGATGAAATAGCCAAGTCTGCTGAGGTCAATCAGCAGAGGCAAATTGAAGGACAAACTATAGACAGAACAACTGAGGAACAAGGAGTAGCTGAGACAGCAGAATCCAAGACAGGATCGTGTCTCCACTGTCCCCCGATCTTCTTGAAGGAGTTGAGCGTGAGAGTATGTTGCCTTCTATTCCTAAAAAGGAAGGGCAACAGGAGATGATGATGAAGAAGATGATGATGTGATGATACTATCCCCACCATATCCGGACATCCAAAATCGCTTAAGAGAATGGAGGAAGTGGAAGCTGAGTCGATCAAGGGAACAGTTCCAGAGACCTGAGTTTATTGAAGAAGAAGAAGAACTGATGAATTTCCTCGGTTTGACCACAAAGTGGTCAAGCACGGATGAAGAAAAAACTCGCACGTATATCTTGCGATCTTCAAAGAGAATGAGAAGGAGAGATCGGCAGAGAGGAAGTCAAGCTCGTGAGAAAACCAAGATTCTGCCCTCTAATCGAACCACCGATCATACTCATCCACACCTTGATATGCTTTCAGAGAGCGATGAAGATCCGGACCTATCCATCGCTATCAAGAATCGAGATGCAACAAGCCATGCGGGAATCCAGGATCCTACATGAGCAACAGCTGATGGAAGGCCCTGGGGAATCTTCCAAATCACAGCTGGAGATTGATCCTATGGGAGTGGTGCAGCGGATTGCAACCGTTGTTGCTGCTACCACTTCCCCTGCTCACTCTGATGAAGGCATTAAGGGAACTGGCGATGAAACTGGGAACTTGGGGACCCAAGTCGAGCCAACCCCTACCGAAGGTGTTTTACCACCGCCCCAACGATGACAACTCACAGAAACAAATGAGTCTGGAGAAGAGTGACCCCATTCCAAGTCACTCAGCTGGTGTGTCGGCTGAGGGGAAACTCTCTCCACTGCAGCTAGGTCGGAGAATGCTGCAGCTGACCCCATAACGAATCTAGGAGGCAAAGTGGAGAAGGAAAAACAAACAGATACACAGCAAGTTGTCACTGACGAGGCTCAGACAGTTGAGACTGTCTCAGCTGAAGTGCCAACTGCTCTGAAGGCCAATGACGCTGCTGAAACAGCAGAGGCACATGATGGATCTGCCCTGGGAGTTAACACTCTGGGCAATGAAAGTGCAATCCATGGAGTTGAGACTCCAGTGGATGCCACCTCTGAAGACCCTAAGACAGTTGAGTCTGTCGAAGGGATTGTCCAAGGCCTCGCTGCAGTTGAGATTGCAGGAGGTAGTGAAGGCCAACGGGAGGTTGAGACTTCCCAGGGTAAAGGGACAGAAGCACAGAACATCCCTCCTACTATCATTGATGCATCTGAGAAGGAGATAAGTGCCCTTCATGATTCCCAAGACAATCCTGATGTAACATTTCTGGGATTTGAAGGTGAAGATGAGGCTGAGTCATCCCCCACTGCAAATCCAAAAGACTCAGCTGAGGATGTTCTCCCAAGCACGAGTAAGTCCGATCTTAAGGCTACTCGCCAAACTTTCAATTTCGATGATGAGCCACCTCTCCAAATCTCATCATCTTCCGATGACGCCACCGATACGACCGAGACTGACAACTCAACAGAAACACCAAAGACCGACGAAGGTTGTTGAGACAATGAGGCTCACCAGATTGGGTCCATACCAAAACAAACCCCACCAATCACGACCAATCGCAAGGGCTCCCAAAGCTTCAAAGCAGAATCGACCGACAAGGGCACATCAACGCCACGAGTTACCGCTGAACCGATTCCCTATGTCCGTGATGATGCTTTTGAAGAAACGTTCCCTTCTCACTAGAGCTTCCCCGCTCTTAATGACAAATCAACTAGAGATCAACAACGTTTCCATAGACCAGATCCAGTTCTTCCCACAGATACCATCGTTCCATCAGATTTCGACTTTGACGCTGCTTGGCCTCCAGCTGAGACGGAGGTGACAGCTGAGGTTAGAGAAGTCTTCAAGGCGATTTTTGCGAAAATAGAGAATATGGAAAGGCACCAGCCTCCCCGGACATGAGGCCGATAACAGAGATGCTAATCTTACGGCCGATCTGCGTGGGATAGTAATCGGAGATCCGGGAATGGTGGCAACAACAACAAACAATGCGTGTGGAACAAGTTTGATACTTCAAAGCATTGTACAATAAGATGCTGATCTGGAGCGCTGATAATGCTGATATGAAGAGAAGAATGTAAGAAAACATTGATAGAATGCATGAATCTCATACCACGGAAATGGAATCGCTAACGCGAATTCCATCGAAAAGAACTTCTCATGTGGAATAAAACATGAATACAAAACTCATCCATCTTATGGCTGAAATGAAGTTGATGACAAAATTAATTGAAAGCCACCCACTCGAATTTCGAGCAAAGATACTCCGCAAAGAGAGTCTAGAACTCAACTATCACCGTCTAGATTTTATGTTTGTCGGCATGTTTCGGGGTTCCTCTCTCCTTTGATGATGCCAAAAAGGGGAAGAGGAATACCTAAAGACGTTGAAAGAATCCGCAATGGAAGAAGAACGCACAAAAGGCAAAAATAGTCAAGAACAGAAGAAAGAAAAGAAGGGAAAATCTGTTGAGGGGAAGGTTCGAAAGACATGACTTTAATGGTTGCTAGAACCCCTCAACAAGGACTTGTCACAACCGACATAATCAACAAACTTCGGTGACTCTGCCGCTCCAACACTCTGCTGCCCATGTCCGAGAAGAGGAAAATAGTAGAAGCGAGAGATGACGGAGATTGAAAGAAAAATGGATGCCGTGCAATAGACATATCAAACAATATGGAGGAATTCGACAAGAAGAGACACCGATGCCATTTCGGACGTTGGAACCGAGCCGAGATCTCGTTGATGAATTCAAGACGCTCGCATCCGGGGATACTTGAGAACATGACCATGGCCCAAGCATGGGACTTGTATTGGGAAAAAGGCCTCAAGCTATGCGAAGAAGGTGAAAGCGAGAGACCATCGGCGGTCGCTCTGCGATCACTCTCTTGGTCACTCACCAGGAAGAAGAAGGCCCCAAGACAATACACACCCGGAGGAAGAGGAAGAAACAATGGAGGAAGAGGTTTCAGGACCTAGAACTCTACCCAAAAATATAGTACATAGATCCGGGGAAGAAATGAGGGATCTATTGGGCTTTTGACGAAGTAGCCAACTTTCAAGTGGCCAAGAACAATCTTGAGTATGTAAAGAGAATCGAAGAAGAAAATAAAAGACAAACTCAAAGTGGAAGAAAGACAAGAAAGAAAAAGAAGAGATGAAGTCAGAAAAAGCTTATGAGAAAAAGAAAGCGGTGAAGAAGAAAGAAGAAGAAAAAAGGTCGAGAAGAAGAGTGATGAAGAAAGAAGGAGGAGGATCGAAGGAGATGAAGTGTTCTTTGTCCACCCCTTCATGTAATTTACTATTGTAAATACATAAGTATGTAAGTCTTCCGTACATTGAATAAGAAATCAGAATTTATCTATTTTTTTTTTTTTTGCGTAGACATAGATGTTTGCTCGATACACTTTGTAAACAAATGTAAAGGACAAGAATGTTATGATCAATAAATGATTGATTCTACGCATACATTCCCTCATTCTTGCACTATCGGATGTATCTTTGATATTTATATTTTGTATGTATGCTTTAAGTTTTGGCATCATCAAAAATGGGAAATTGTTGGGAAATTTATTTTTAGATTTTGATGAATGCCATGTAAAACTTAGACTAGAAAGTCTTTGTAATTTGCATTGTAATAGATAGGGTCAAGCATTCGAGCTGAGTTAAGTCAGCTATGCCTAAATATGCAAGAAGTCAACTGGAGACTAGAATGAAGACTCCGTTGTGATGCAGCTGAGTATGGCAAGGAAGAGAAGACAGGAACTCGACTGGAGAAGTATCAGCTGAGATGCAGCTGCGTAAAGTGTCAGTCAAGTCAACCCAAGATAGCCAAGTCTCAAGTTGAAGTGACATATGAGTCATTCAATGATTGGAAGCTGACTCGAAGTCATCTGGGGAAGTTAAGGAACTGCAGTCAAGTCAAGACAACTGAAAAGGATCCGTTGCACAGAAGTCAAGAAAGTTACTTAAACAAGTAATACTTCCATACTGCCTTTCTTAAAGTGCTCAGTCCCAGAAGCGTGCAAAAGGAATAAACCAATGGGAAGACTTTGCACATGTGTCGAACTCGAAAAGTCAAGGTTCATTCAATACGAGGAAATGTCAATTTCAAGGACGCAACAAGACAAGCTAACGACCATAAGTGTCTTTTGAAAATTAGCCTATCTCTTCAACAGGACGATTTTCAAAAGAACACTATAAAAGGCTGAGGAATCAATTTGAGAAGTGGTTACCTTGACTACCTGTACTACGAACATTCAAGCTATCATTTTAGCTGTAACCTACAAAATATTCTCAAGTCATTCAAGCTTAATCCTCGTGCCGAACTTCGAAGGAAATCAATCCAACACTTACCTCGTGAAGGAAAGACGACTTCAATCAGTTGAAGAGGAAATATTTGAAGAAACAAAGGGGTCTACATTCCACAAGAGGATTGTAGAAATGTTCAAGGTCGAACCGTCTTAAGTTCTTGGAGGGCTTCGTGATCAAATCCAAGAAACTTGAGCAAGTGAGTCAGAGTAGCAAGGCAGCAAATGCCCTGTGAAGAAGTTCGAGTCGGACGAGAAGCCAGGCTGTGTGACCAAGGCATCTCCGATCGAGTCCCAAAGGATCAAGTCACCGTGTGTGATCAAGACTTGCATCCGGACTCCGATAACCACTTTGTACTCGGATCAATACTTAGTGGATCCTCCAAGAGTTGGAGAAGAGAGGATTAGAAGAATTACCCCATCTTCGAACCTCTATAAAATTTATTGTGTCATTTAAATTTCAGCACTTCAATTCTGTATATTATCTTATATCTGCTGATAAATTTGCTATCCAATTGACATTTAACAAAGTGCTAAATCAAGTGTTAAAACAAACTTAAACCAAATTCAAGGGTGTTAAGTCTTCCGCTGAAAACATATCACAGTTGAGTTAAGCTTTAGACTAAGCAGCTGAGTTATTCTATCAACAAACCGATCAGTGCATTGAGTAGCTAACTCTGTTTAACTAACTTAGTCATCCATCAAGGACTTAGTTTGTGAAGAATTAACTCGAACGATTTTAAAAGGCCTAAATCGAAAAGTTGGTAAGGTTTATTCAACCCCCCCTTCTAAACCTTACATTCACACCCCTTGGGACCTACATTTCTCTCTTTATAACTGATTTACTTAATCCACGGTCCCCACATAATGAGCGTGATTCCCTCTCTATAACTGATTCCTTAATTCACGGTCTCCACATGTTTTTGTTTGGCCATTTTAATATGCAGTAAAATTATGTTAAACATACATTAAAATAGTGTTAAGTATACATCAAATATATGATAAATATACAACATACTGCATGGCAGAGCACATGCATGATTTTCTCTCTCCAGCGCGATTTTCTCTCTCCCCACGTGATTCTCTCTATCCACTAATTGATTCCATATATTTGAACGGTCCCACATATTTATTTTGACAATTATACCCTTATTTTGTCTTAATTAAATGTTTAATGTAATTTTAACCCCTATTTATCTTAGCTATTGATATAGATAAAGGGGGTTGAGATGAAATCCACATTGTCTCACTATAATATGTGGTCTCATTGGATCCATATATATAAATATATATATATATATATATATATATCAAATAAGACAACCCCCTTACCGTGAGACCGTAAAAACTAATCATAACCATTTATTTAGTAAAATCAATGAATCAGATTTTTCCATTTTTTAATTATTTATTTTCTTTCATTAAGGGCATTTTGGAACTTTTACTATTGACAGTTTTTTAGGAACGTGATTATTCATAGACCGTGATTTAATTGAATATCTGATACGAAAACTCCCGCGTTGCGATAACAATTATTTTCCATTTTCAAAATATACATTACATTGATTCTAAATATGCAACTAGATAAGGCCCCTTTGCGATGTACGGACTATATTAATCATCTGTAGAGTTGCCAAATAGATCGGCTTGGGCTGGGTGGTGTTGGTCCATAGGGCCAAAAAGAAAAATTGGGTTGGGTCTGTTTGAAATTCCGTTGGACTACTATTTTTAAGCCACAACCCATGTAAATACACATGAAATGACTAAGCCGCAAACTTTTTGGGGCTAATGGGTTGTGCCAAATAGATCCAGCCATTTTGGGCCTAAAAAATATAGTCAATTCGGCCTTTTCATCGGCCCTGCCAATTTTGATACCTCTAATATCATGTATCATATCATCCCGTACTCAATAGTCAGTAATGATGGTGACCAATCCCAAAAAATATTGCATCATCAACAATGGATAGTTGTATTGATGCTGGACGTGAGATTATTTCCGTATATATAGAATTGAACATAACATAACATTGAACACATTAAGATATACTGACGGTTGATTTGAGACCATTCTCGTATATAGATATTTGTGTATAAAATAAACATTAGATATATTAAGCTATGTTGATGGTGGGTGAGAGATCATTCTTGCGTATATAGATTTTAATATAGAATTTTATATATTTTTCAAAAAGTATTATTTTAATTTATTGTTTGGAGAATATTAACATTGTAATATTAAAAATCTATCTTAACAATAAATTATACATGCTTATGATATATATAAATGATTTTTTATCATTAGAGAGATACATAGAGTTTTATTAAAGTATTTTATTAATCACTAATAAATTTACAAAATATGTTGAATTTTTAAGAGTAAAATATAATATTATATTATGTTATGGATTGTAAATCATTCCAAAATACACGATACAACAATCATGCTTAAATTAGATTGTAAATCATTCCAAAATAGAGTGGAAAACATTAATGATTACAATTAAGATGATTTGACTATTGATGGAAATTAATTTTTAATTAAATAGTCATAGAATTTCGTTTTAGCCAATAGCTTTTAGGCGGAAAAATAAATATAGAAACATGTTTGTTATTATATATATATAGATATGTTCTCTATACATATGCAACAAAATGACATAATTATACAATAAGTTTCCCCTATATAAACAATATATGTATTCTAAATATGCATTTTATTCAAACCAATTATGCATTATACCAAGCATCATACAATAACTAATTATGCATTTTGTTACAGTTATATATGCATCAAACAACAAGTAATTGTGCATCAAACAATAATTAACCATGCATTGTGTTATAGTTATATATGCATCAAATAACAAATAATTCCGCAACAACAACTAACTATGCATTACCGCATACTTGTATATGTATCAAACAACAACTAACTATGCATTGTCTCATAACTATGTCTGCATCAAACAAACAATTAACTTCACATTACCTCATTACTATCTATGCACCAACTAAAATATGACTATGTAGTATCTTATAAGTTATAACTATGTATGTATTAAGTAACAACTAACTATGCAAAGTGTCTCATAACCATCTATGCAAAGATACCTATTTAAATATGCAAAGAAAATCATAATAATTATGTTTGAGAGAGAGAGAGAGAGAGAGAGAGAGAGAGAGAGAGAGAGAGAGAGAGAGAGAGAGAGAGAGAATTGGTTGTGGGATTGATATATGTATGAAATGTGATTGATATAAAGGACATTTCTTCCATTTTTAGCCATCGAATTTGGTGGGAAGTTGGTTACACAATATTGTTATTTTACCTTGTCACCATTTTTGTGTCAAAATTAATTATTTAATATATTAATATTAATTCTAATCTTGTCAATTGATATTTAATTTGATGTTAGCAGTTGTGATTAGTCCTTACGGTCTCCCAAGTAAGGAGACTCTCATACCGTAGAGAGGAAAATAAACAAGAGAAAGAAGACATGATAGAAGAATTAAATAGAGAAATGAAATGCGTAAAAATAACAAAACATAAAAGAAATAAATATATATAATATATTTATATATTTATATATATATATTATAATAAAGCATAAACGAAATATATATATATATATACTAATTATATATTTATACTAATTATATATACTAATTATATATTTTATATATTTTTATATATATATATATATATATATCTTGATCGAGTTACCCCCAGTTTCTCTCAATGATACTTTTGCAAGGGTCTCCACAGATTAAGTAAGAACAATAAATTTATACGATTAGGCGGTTAAACCGACCATGTACATGAATTGAAAGACAATAATTTAAAGATAGAATAAAAACTTAGGCGGTTAAACCGTGAATTTAAAAAGACATAATATTAAATCAAACCTTTTATAGAATTTGGAATTTGGAATTTGGAATTACACCTTAATACAATGCTTCCTTGGAGATGGAAGCTAGATCTTCAAAAACTAAAAACTAAAAAATGAAGCTTGCCTAAAGACAATTGAAAGCTTCTCTAAAATATTTTAATTTGAAAAGTTTCTAAAATCTAAGGAAAATGGAGAGGATTTGCACTTGGAGAGCTTTGCTTGAAGTTTTCTTTCTTGCTTTGGGTGCTAAAAAACTTGCCTTCATTGTGAGGGGGATCCCCCCTTTTTATAGATTTTTCTAAGGATTTTTTAGGATTTTTTTAGGTTTCTGCTACAGTAACCCATACTAGCTACGATTGCAAATAAGATCCTCACATAAAGGCCATCACAAAAGATCTTTGCGACATCAAATTGCTACAAGATTCTTCCTCTTTATATATATATACAAATACATTTTATTTATCTTGTTCTAAGATATCTTCAAAGGCTTGACAAGAATTCCATTTCTTCTGTTATGTATCTTGATATAGATGGCTTTTTGCTTTCAGAATGATTGCTGACATTTTTAACCTTCCATTTGGTTAATAATATTTTCTTCTTCTTCTATTCATATTGTTTCCGGGAATCATCATTAGTTGTTCATCTTCCTCGACCAGATTCGGATATCCATTCTGGATTGTCCGTTAGTTGTTCATCTTCCGATCCGTACATAGACGCCCATTCCGATTTTCTTCTATTTTATACCAATCAACAAGCTCAAAGGGTGGCTTGTTTGGCAGCTTATTGGAATATATAAAGATTTGGTATTTTGATCATTCTTATTTTCCAAATATATTTTATAAATCTTACTTTGGAATACAAGTCTATTATCCCAATATTTGTTCTCAAGTTTGCTTCCTTCAAAATGTCTTTTGCTAGTGTCCCGGATCTCCATCCTGCTTATCCGTGTTCTCGTGGAGTGTGGCATTTTAATTTGTAATTGTATCCATGAAAGTGTGAATCAAAAGGGGATCTTCAACTAGAATATCTTCTAGAATATAACATGTTTGGCGGTTTCAAATCTATTTTGAATCCATTCAGAGATTTGGATTCAATATTGGCACAAACTCGAGGCTTCATCGGAAGAAATGAGAATCAATATTTTTGAACGATGGATTTTAGTTTTTCTCCCGTAAAAACTTTCTTCCAAAAGTTTGTCATTTGTTTTGAAAATAATAAAATCAATTAGACCAAGTCTAATATTGTTTGGATAGTGAGTCCGCCACCCGGGTATTTGATTCCTCTAGGATGAGAGATTATGAATTTTTCAAGTCAATCACACATTTATTGATATTGTAATCTAGTGTGCATGAGCATCGATAGCGAGACTTAACAGGGGCATTGTTTTGTACATTCTCGCTATTCTCGCTATGATAATAATCATGGTATATTTTTAGACCTCGATATCTAACTTTCCTATTGCTACTAAATTGAGGGATTTGTGAATTTCTTCTTCTTTTTCTGAAAAGTCTCTTGGGCTTTTTCAAAAATTAGTTCTTTTATACATTTTGGAAGAATTTCAATTTGTTGATTAGGAAAAAGAAAGTTCTTACAGGATCAAGTGGAACACCATTTGTTAATATTTTTCATTGATTCTTCTATTTAAATTCATTTTGATTTTCTATCCGAAAATGTATTCCCCAAGATTTTCATTAGCAAATATTATTGGTTCTTCAAAAGTTTGGAATGCATAAGAAATGGGATTTGGGATATCTATGGTCACGCAACAATCGACCATGTTTTGAGAATCCCTATGGTTTTTCCTTTTAAAATGACAAAGTATTGAAATCCACTTCTATGGGTAAAATACCATTCTAAAGCATTTAGACTTCTAAGTTCGTAATTTTTATCATTTCTGCTATTATAGATGTTATCAAGCAAAACTTGATGATCTTCTGCTAGCTTGTTACCGTGTCTGCTACGAAAAGTAAGGTTACTTCTTGGGTATTGATGAAGTATAGTATCTCCGAATTTGTAAGTAGATCTGTTGACTGGGTCCATCTGCATCAAAATTTTAATTAATTTATTAAAAGGTAACTGTATCTTTTTAATGGATAAATTAGTAAAAAGTATGGTAGTTTTAATAGAATTATCAATTCTTTTGAATGAAATATCATTTTTATATTTTCTAAATGAGAACTCTTTTCTCGTATGAGATTGTTAATGGTATTTTTATGAACTGAATAGGATTTTATCATATTAAGGTTTCTCATTTTAGGTTTTTCAAGAAAATCAAAGTGTAAAGTTTTGTGATTAGTTTAAAAAGAAATAGCATTTTCACCAACGATATATGGCGTTATGAGATTTATAAAAGATGTTACTAGAATAACCGTATGATTTATATCATTAACAAGAATAAATAAAGATTTTAAAGAAATTCCATTATTTATAATTGAAGCTTCAACTTTGGAATTAACACTAAGTTTTGAATTGTTTGGGTGATAACCTTTCATTAGTTCTTTTTGTAATTTTCTCTCGGGAACTATACCGGATTTTATACAATTTAAATCACACCGTATCAAATAAAACAATTGTATTTATCTTGAATTTTTCTCGAGAATTTGATAGTTATTTTTAGGGATAAATACATTCAAGCCCCCAAACTATTCAAGTTTTACACTTAACCATACGAACTTTAAATCGTTACACTTAACCCTCCCAACTATGCGGAATTTTACACTTTGCCTTAAATTACGATTCACCCCTAGCTATATAAAAGTTATTTTACAGTTTTACCCTCTAAACTTCAAAGTTGTTGCACTTTACCACCTATGCCATAAATTTCACTGTATGATCTACATTTACTCCTCAAGGTCTTGCGATCCTCGAAAATGGTATCGAGCCTAAGTTTATTAAGAACTTTTAGTTAAATTTATTATATTTATGTAATTAACAATTGGTGAGGAGAAATTACTCCGAGATTATGGATCCTGACCGATGTCCGAGATGTACCCTTTACAGACATATCGTCAAATATTGACGATGTATGCACAAGAACACCTTGACTGTGGTTTCATATCGGGAATACCAACATGAAGAAAAAGAACAGCAGAGCCGACGGGGAAACCTTAAGGCAATGCAAAATGCGAGCCGAATATTATAGGCGATTCGGATGCTTAACTGCACTCAGTATGTTCACTTGATGAACCTTCAAGAAACGGTTCATGAAAATTCCCATCAAAACAATGATTCCCGATGGAGTACCCGAGTGGAACGAGATACTTCCAAACAAATTTAAGTTCTCCGAATATCTTAGAGAAGTCCGACGGCGGTGCGAATTATGGCAACCACCATATTCATCTACCAAAGACAAGTTCATCGATCCGAACTGATGGAGAGCGATGGTGAAATATCAAAAGGAAACTCTTGAAATCCTTCATGATATTCGAAACGAGTCAAGAACCTGGAGGATGGCCAAGTTCATCCTGGAGGAAGAAACGTATTGATTTTGAGACTCGGTACCTATTTACACCAAAAAGGGAAACCAACCGTTATACGAAAGATGACTGATGAGGAGAAGCTCATTGCTCTAATAAAAGGAAAATCCATCAAAAATTAAAAAAAAAGGATATGGAAAAGATGAATCTTAAAGATCTACACGACTGTGCGTAATCCTTCATGGATTAGGTATTGTAGATTTAAAGATGAACGCAGTGATGAATCGCCTTTGGTTACCTATGACCCACAAGGTAGACCAATTCCACCACCGCCGCCACCAATTAATCCTAACGTCGAAGAAAGTACGGTTCGCATCATGGAGCTCGGGACGAGAGGATGCCACACGCTGGGATTTCACAACCTAAGTGATCCACTTTCGGGACAGGAGGTCGAAACCCACTTGCGAGAACTAGACAACCTCTTTGGAAGGCCGAATGTTTATCGACGCCTTATGGAAGATCGCACCTCGACCCAATACATCCATATGGGTTGATGTTAAATCTGACATCCTGCATTTTAAAAATGCAGAGAAGTCCTCATTGATGAATGGGCTTGGTATGAGAATTTCAAAGCGAACCCTCGATCTTACAAAGGATTCATTCATTTTACTACTTGAAATGAGTCTTGAAGGATCGGTGAAGATTGCCTCGGGATGTGACCGATGCTAGTACGAAAAGTTCGGTCACATCAGGGAATCACTTAAAGGAATTGTCGATGGTATGACAAAACTATTCAAAATCCAGTTCATCGGCACAAAGTTATTTCGAGGGATTAGAGGATGAAAAAGAAAGAGATATAAACAAGCCCTCTATAGCCTTGAGTTCTTGGATATTTGTCATATTGACGAATATATCAAGTTGTTCACCGAATACCTGGTGGAAATCCAAGATTGAGGAAAAAGAAGCTGCACAACTATTCTTTGCCAAGATTCCGAGTCCCCGGAGAGAAATGCTTATCGGGGAATACAAGGGGGAGTCAAGTAGAAATCGTGGGCCGAAAAATGTCTTTCCTAAAGGCCAAGTTATCTCGAATGGTGTTACCAAGCGACTCTATACGAGAATTATAAAAGATTAAAAAGAATTAACAAAACAGTTTCTCTATGTTGTGTGGATAATGATATCCCAACAAGTGGTGGGAGGTCAACCAAGGCGGCACAAGAAGAAGAAGGATAGAAGCCATCCATACCGCCGAGGAAGCAAGAAGAAAAGAAGCAGTCTTCATGGAGACCTAGAAGGTTTTGTCCAAACAAAAGCCCGGGTTATAAATCGGGCAAAGACCAAGACCTGGCGGAGAGTAGAGCCTCATCATCGTTTCTAATCAAGCAAGTACCAATGAGAACACCAGGGAGAAAAACTTTCAGCGTGCTCACACGAGCTAATGAAAGTTTCAAAGATCAGAATTGCTGGACATGCGAGCAAGAGGGCATATCTCAACGGATTTCCCGGATAATCAAAAACGAGGAGTCGAGACAGTTCGAGGCTACACCGAAATCGAGGAAGTCGTCTATTATCGTGGATCTTATATAGGTGTATCAATTTGAGGATATACCGTCGGATGAGAGCATCTATGAAGAAGAGATCTATTCTCGACGATGGAAGTGACTCGGCTCGGGAATCGTGAGTGAAGAAGAAATTCTTCAAAGAAACAATCGTGGAGGATATGTCGATTCTCTCTCACACACGATTTTCTCATAAAACTCTTATGAGAATCACGAAGGAAGATCTAAAGCTTCAAGTCTATGATGGATTCACAATCGGAGCTATGGAAAAAGCATTGGATAAGATTGGGTTTCGTAATGTAAAACACCAAATTATTCATAGGGTAACAATCGGAGAACTTGCCATTCCGATGGAGTTTACCAAGAATCTTCGATCGAGATGCGCTGGTCCCTATTAGAGAAATACAGGAGATCAAAAGCGAGTTAAAAGAGAAGTTGCAAATACACTCTCATGGATTCACATTGGAGCCATAAGAGTCATTATTAAGGCAACATTCAAGGAAGAATAGATTCGCCACTCAATCTTGCTATTTTTGACAAGCGAATCTCACATCTCAAGGATTCATGCCTTGGAGCGTCACAGAAATTTGTATGCAGGAAAATTAGCATTCAATGTCTATCCAAGAATTGCATACAATTTGGGAGATCTAGATTTTAATAGAGTCCTAACTCTTCATCAAGATTTCAAAAGAGTCGATTTGATGAAAGAAGAAAGTAGGCCTTACTCATCACATACAAGATTTCCTATGCTCTCTCGAATACCCATCATTCAAGTATTCTTGAGAAAAGAATTTATTGAAGTCCCAAGAATCTTTGAGGACTTTGCCAGGGTGGTTCTACCAGAAATCATTGAATCTCCAACTATAAAGGAGATTGATATGATAATTCAAGATCAACCATCTTCAACAAAAGTCGAAGTCTCGAGTTGAGCCTGTAAGGATGTCTTTCCAAAGCAAGACGAGAATGGTGAGTAGCAGGCCCGGGGAAGAAAAGGAGACCAAATGCGATTCAACGCATCCCGATGTTTTCAAAACAAAGCAGGAGAGCCGAAATGTCCGAGAAGGATGGCGAGAGGTTGAAGTAATATTCGACATCACTCAAAAAGATAATATTTTTCCTTGTGATGTTCTCAGATTATCTCCAACAACCTATAGTGGGAAGGTATCAAGGAAGCCTGAAGATAGGTGAAATTGAAATGACTATCTCGTAAGTAGCGGAAAAATCGAACAATTAATACCGGGAATTGAATTTCTTGAGGATCATAAACCTTGGGAAAGATTACAAGAAGGAATGGAGTTCACGATGGGCGATAAAAGATACGTAATCGATGACCACTAGTCCATTCTCCATATACATTTCAATCGGAATGTTATATGTTGAATACAAGGCCGAGTATTTTGTTGCCTATATTAATTAACTCGTGCCGGAATATGTACTGCAAAGCGGATGTTTTTCCTAAAGAAATTGGAGAAGATTTACCAGCTATTGCAGGAAGAGATTTCTCTAAAAGGATTCTTATCCTTAACGGGAATTAAACAAGCGAAAATCATGATCGGAGGCGCAGGCGGTACCCCATGGTACAAAGTGAAGACGCCACCAATCTATTTCCATCATACAGTGCGATGTTTTGCTAAGAAACAACTTCCTACAAACATTCAAGCAATTTACACAGAGAAACGAGACAAGAAGACTTATTTTCACAACATTATATGATCATAAGATTATTGTCCAAAGATTAGGAAGCATTTTACAATAAAATGCCTATTACTTTTCGCAGCAAGCATGGTGATGAAGCCAAACTTCGCAATCCAAAAATGGCGGATCGAAGGAAATTTGGTGAAGCTTTATTATCCTTTAGACAATTTGGTTCCATTCAAAAGGATCGAAGATATGGGATAATAACTTGTATTCATTCGCAGTACAAGGAGAAGAACGAGTCACTCCGAAGCCATTGCGGAATTATGGATGAGTCTAATGGAGAATCCACATAGTGACGTTACTATAGAGGAACAAATATCACTCGAGGATATCAAGAAGAAGATCCAAAGGAATTATAACAAAGATCCTTTGGCACGGTGGGACAAGAATGAGCTCAAAGCATCCTTAAAGGTTAAACCTGGAAGTAGTACGAGTTCGTAAGATTCAAACCAATCCTTATGAACCAGGAGGATCGTGAGGATATGCGAGAAGATACTTAAGGAACATCTTGACCTTAAGTTAATTTCACGAGGAGTTTCTCCATACAAAGAAATCCAGGATTCTTAGTCGAAACCATGGAGAAATCAAAAGAGGAAAGCGAAGACTTGTTATTAATTACAAGGGAATTAATAATATTTTGGAGTTCGACGGATACTATATCCCAAGCAGAGAACATCCTGTTAACTCGTATCAAAGGTGCCAAGATATTCTCAAAGTTCGATTGCAAATCTGGATTCTACCATTAAGATGGAAGAAGAAAGCAAGAAGTTCACACTTTCTCTACACCACAAGGACATTATATTTGGAACGTGATACCTATGGGATTGGCTAACGCACCCCAGGATATATCAAAGGAAGATGGATAATCTATTCAAAGATTATTTCATTTCATGTTCGTGTATATCGATGACATTTTAATTGCATCAAAGAACATGAAGGAGCATCTCAAACATTTGGAAATATTTTTCGAGATGTTTGTCACAATGAAGGATTAGTGCTTTCGGAGAAGAAGCGTGATTGCAACAAGACAGATTGAATTCCTTGGAATTGAGATCGATGAATCTGTAATCATCGTACAAAGTCATATTGTAGAAAAGATACAGGGATTTCCCGACACACCAAAAACAAGAAGCGGCTTCGAGTTTTCTTGAGTTGTCAATTTTGGCTTTGGAATGTTCATAAACAATCTAGCACATTACGAAGGTGTTTAGCCCATTGCTTAAAAAAAAAAGATGCAGATTCAAATAGGAAAATGAACATCAAAGGAATCAAGCAACTTAAAGAAGTTTGCAAAAAGCTTCCGAAACTTGCAATTCCACAAGATGAAGATGAATCGTGCTTTACACGGATGCCGCTGATCATTGGTGAAGGGCAAGATTCTTACAAAAGCCACACCGAACGGAGAAGTGCCATGCAGATATTGCGGCGGTCTATTTGACATAAGTGAAACAACTCGGTGGCATATCAACGAGAAAGAATTCTTTGTTATGATCGTAAAGACTTTCAAAAAATGGCCTTTATTTCTATCAAGGCTAAAAGTTTATCTTAAAAATTGATAATTCAAGTGTCAAAGCTTTTACGAAAAACAAAATTGAATCAAAACCAGAAAAAGCTAGGATACTTAGATGGCAAGTCAATGTCAATATTATGATTATGATATTGTCATTATAAAATCTCATGAAAATGTTCTTGCAGATTTTTTAACAAGAGATGGAGGAATTGAAGGCGATTCCATCCTCACAAATCAAGACATCTTGGAGACCACTGAAATGCTACTCCGAGAATTTGATACCCTGGTCATCAATGCTTTTTTTGCGTAGAAATTACAAAGAAATGATCGGGACAAAGTAATGATCGTATACGAGCATGTGTCCAATCTCACTCTCGATTGAGAACGGCATTTCAAGGGCCACTCCTCCGGCCGCTAATAAGCAAACGGAGCGTTTAGAGTGTAGGGCTCTCCAACCTGTAGCAGAGGGATTCCAGTACCTCTCTAGCACAAGTCCTAAGTCTGCGAAAATGTTGGCCCAAGGAAAAACGATACTTTGAGTCAAATCCCGAGTTATCACATCAACCCAAAGACGTTCGGGGTAAAGGACGAAGAGATCAATCTTAGGCCTATGATGGGTACTTCTAAGGTTGATATTAACGAGATTAAAGTTTCTTCTTCTTGGCAGGAATACCAGGCAAATTGGGAGAAACTGATTACCAGGCAAGGGATATCTCCAGAAAAAATAAAGATCGATATTTCTGGAAAATATCCAAGGGTTTGGATGTTACCAAATTCCAGCCCTGAAGAAGTGAAGAGGTGGTACGAGTTTGGGGCTTTGGCCTCGATCTATACTACTTCACCAGGCTTCCCGGAGATCACAAAATTACCAAAATGGATCCAGGAAGCAGTGTACGAGTGCTGGTCCAACAATGACAACCTAAAACGAGGGGATACGTTGGAGCTGTATTTCATAAGTACAACAACAGAGCCCGTCGGAAAAGGTGGACATGAAGCCTTCCATTATATCAGGCTTCGACGACCAGATGAAAGAGCCTTCAAAAATATCAAGGAGGCTAGTTCAGAAGAAGTACAATTGGCCATGACCTTCACCGAAGATCAAATTACTACAAGAAGGGCATGGGGATTGTGGGTCTGTCTTACTGAGATGGACAAAGTCAAGTTTCCGTTCAAGTTTTATCAAAATTCAGTGAACGGATCATTCCTGTTGAATACTATGACAGGAAAAACAACAAGATTTGCAGAAGACTTATTCGAAAAGAAAAGAAATCTTCTGTGGGAAAACAAGCTACCGGGGAGTAAAGAAACTCGCCGGAAATACTGCAATATGGCTCACATCGGCCATTGGGAACTTCGGGTCTGTCCCGAATGTCAAAACCAGAAGGAACCGGAATTTGGCAAAGGATTCCGGCCAAAAGTCGATCGGAGAAGACCCGGCGATGGAGAAGAAAAGTCACAGAAGTATCCAAAGTTTCGGGGACCACCAAAAAAGTAGATTCCCCAACAAAGCTAGTGGAGACATGTGACTCCAGACAGGTAACAACCCACTCAACAAAAAGACAGAAAGTGGGTCCATAAAAGATGCCGTCCAAAGTATTACAAGACAAAGGACGAGTCAGCAGGATTTGGAAGTTTGTATAAAGAACTTTGGATACGGATAAGGTGGGGCCAATCCATGTGAAGAAAGGAAAGGCCAACTAATTCTTTGCCGCAAGTGGAAGCAAGCAATAATTCAAGAGTTTGATGTAAGCGATGGACGTCTTACATTTCAACAAGAGTCAAGTCCCAAATTAAAATCCGGACTTACATCTATTTAAACCAGAGTTTGAAGGAGGCCGAGGACATCGAACATTTCCTTAGTCTTCTTACAATAAACTTTCTTTGTAAAATTCTTTTTCTCCGTTGTGAGTTTAGAATTTCCAGTGTTTTCAGTTTGATTTTAGTTTTTAATTTTATGTACAAGAGTGTGATAGCCTTTATGAGAGGCTAAACAGTTTTTCTCTCCCAAAAGGAGATTACGATGTAATAAAATTTTCTTTAAGTTCTTAATAAAAAGAGGCTTTCTCGCTTCAACATGTGTTCATAATGTACTATTAATTTATCCCGTTTAAGAATGATTTATACGCCCGGAGTAGGAAACGAACCAAGGCCATGGCTTTGAACAGTTTAAGAAGGAGTCGGATAACTTGCGGATCATCTTCCCGAGGTGAGGTGAGGTTGAACAAAGAGGAGTTGTTTGTCAAACGATCCGGGGCGTAATTTTCCGATCGGTGGTGTTGCGAACCATTTAACCCGTCTTTGTTTCGGTCAAAAAAGGTATGAATTTTAAGGGATTTATTAATTTTACGAAGCATGTTGGGCCCGATATGGTCGTAATGGACTATGTTCATTTTCGATCTATAGACCTAATTCGTATACTGATTTAAACTTGAAATGAGAATTTTGATCGAAGTATGTCTGTTGAGTTTATAGTGAAACCCGACATGATCCTTTAAAAACCTCGAATAGAGACTGGATCTAAGTAGGTGTAACAACGCCTACGAACAAAACATGTGACATGAAAAAATAAGAATTCTCGTTTCTCGAAAAATCCGAAAAATAAATTGATTACGGAGTAAAATTTTCATGTTTAAAGATTAATGCAATAAATTTATTATTATGTAGTAGATTCCCACAAAATAGAGTTTAACGGGATAACTTGAACTATTGTTTTAAAAGAATAAAACCTAGGGGCAAAATTGTCTATATATGGTAAAGTGTAACGATTTTCATAGTTCAGGGGGCAAAGTGTCACAAATTAAAGTTTGGAGGGTAAAGTGTAAAAATCGGCATAGTTCGGATGGGTAAGTGTATTTATCTCTTATTTTTATCATATATTTTCTAGAAGTTATTTATCTTAGAACAAATAAATAATCATCCGAAATTGTTTCAATATTTTCTATGTTACTTAGTTCGATATTTTCATTTGCTTCATCATTTTCAAGATTTCGTCATTTCCTAATTTTTTATCATATATATATAATATCGTAATCTTATTTTTGTTTTTCTTTTAATTCTCGTAATTCAATTTTTACTTCTTTCATTTCCTTTTGTAAATCTTGAATTGTTACATCTTTGTTTTTAACTCTTTTTGTCTTTCCAAGAATATTAGTTAAATCATATGTATTTTTTGAAGTACTTGGTAAAATAGTATTTTTGTTTTCTCATTCCTTTTTATTGTCAAAAGAATTTAATATTTTGTCAAGATAATCTTTTTGTAGTTCGTGATCATTAATATTTTTTAGTATTTCAAGACGGAATTGTTGTTCTTTAGTCAAGACACTAACATATTTTTCGATTCACTATCGAATTTGGACTAGACGAAACCATTTCATCCGATTGAAGGATTTACGATCTTCTTTAGATCTTGAAGAGAAATTTTCAATTTCTCGAATCGAGATTTGACTCGAGAGGACTCTACTAAGAGATTTGTAATTTTATTCATAATTTCATTTTCTAATTGTAATTCTTGTATTCTTTTATTTAATCTACAAAAATTAGCGAGTGTGACCTTTTTTATGACATTTCCAACATTCAACGTTTTTCACCATTCTTTGGAATTTTGATTGTTATGATTATTGGGTCTTGAATTTCTTGGATTCTTGTAATAATATTCTTTAGAAAATTGTCTTTTCTTATGGAATTTTCTACGAGATTTATGATGTTCTTTGTGGGATTTGTAATGTTCTTTATTAGAATTTTTGTAGGATTTATGACAAGTACTGAGCAACCTGGAGATGGTTTATTGGGATCAACATCAAATTGTTGACAAAAAGTACCTAATTCTAATTTGGTTTTCTTTAGTTCCCATTTCAAATGTTTTTGGAGTTTTAAGTCTTGGCATATTCTTAATCCTTCCTTGTTGAGTTAAACTAACTAATTGGCCATAAGTATACTCATCATAAGGTATTATTTGTTTCCCACTAGTTTCTCTAATTTTATTTCTAACCTTTTCTCCTAAGAGAGTTGGTAATCCCGTAAGGAATTTTTCTTTCCAAAATGGTGATTAGAATATTCTCTAAGCATTATTCTAATTAGAAAAGTATTTTTATAATATTGAAAATCACTAAGTTTTCTACATCTAAGATTTGCTAGTAATTCAAATTTTTATCTTTTAAATGTGAGGACCTCCTATGAAATGTAAAGAAATAGTAAGAATTAACCTAACAACGGCATCTTGTTGAGGTTTCCTTCATCATCTAAAATTGGTATATCATCTTCATCAGTTTAATAGCATCTATAATTTCTTCTTGTTGTTGATTTGTGAGATAATAATCCCACCATCCTTTTAATTGACACGAGAACCTGCTATAAGAATTTCATCGATGGTTTTATCATGGGTTCCATTTTTGTGTTTTTATAAGCATTTGCCATAGTCATTTGTTGAAGCATACTAAGAATTTCATACTGCTTTTTCCATCAATGTTCCAATCATAAATGAGAAGAGGCATTAAAACGGGATTGAGATAATGGTTTTAAAATATTTAAATTTGGAGAAGGAACTATTTGTAAATTTTGTGGTTGGTTCCAAACAAGTTTATTAATTTTTTGAGTAGGTTTTTGAAATTGTTCTAATGCATCACTTAAATCAATCTTGTCTAATAGTATTTATTTTAGGATTTGAAGTTGAGTATCGTGAGCAACGGCTCAAATGGTTCGTTGGAGCTACTAGTCATAGGACTATTTTACTAAATTGATCTTGTATAGCTTTAATAAATTGATTTATTATCTTGCATATTTTTAAGATTATTTTTAGAAATCGATAAGGTTTAAAAATTGGATTTTTAAGTTTATTATCTCAAGAATCTATAGTTATAGAAGATTGTTTTTGAATATGTCTTCTAACCCGTCAAAGTTGTTTTCCTATGGTATTTAAATTGGTATTAGTATAATTATTTTGTACAACTATATTTTTATATCTGTTTTATCATCATTTCTCTGGAGTTTTAATAGGAATAACATCAATTTGCTTGATTTAGAACATTAAGTTTTATACCTTGAAAATGAGGATGATTTGATTGAATTTTTCTAGAATCACTTATGGTTTTCCATTCTCGGTTTTTTATTTCTAATGGTAAATCGAATTAATGATTTATTAAAAGGAAATCAATGGAATTTTTCAAGCATATAATTCAAACCAATCAAAGAATAAAATATGGATTTTATGTTTATTTACTTAATTCATAAAATTTTTCTTGGATTTGCTTTCTAATTTTTAAAAAGTTTTTGAAAAACCACATTCTTTTTCTAAATTGTTTTTGAGAATAAAAATCATCATGAAAGAATTTTTTATCAACTTTGGAATTCTTTTTCTATGACATTTAATTCATTAATTATATTTTCTGTTATTGACGAAGGTTGGACTAGAAGGCTCTTGTTCTATTTCTTGCATTCTATTGCTAGCATAAACTGGTCGAAGAATTTCTGTAGAGTAGTCTATATTTTTAAAAGAAGAATTTGGAATATCAGAAGTACAATATCTTGGTTTATTAGAAGTATCTATGACTGTAGGTATTTGTGAGACTCTTCTCAAATCAATGGTATCTGTAATGGAGGAATTTTCAGATAAGCTAAAACTGTTTCTTCTTCTACTAAAAGAAAGCCTAACTTTACCATCTTGATATTGAGTAATAGATCTAAGGTTGGTATTTGGTTTTAAAGACTCTACATGTTCTGGTTTTACAACGCCTTCAAGAATCCATTCTTCTGGAAGTGTAATATCTTTTATCTAGGAATTATAGTATTAGATCTAGTTATATCTGTTTGAAGTAGGAGGGTTTCTCCTTTTTGGCTGTGAAATCTAACTTTTGTAGCAAAGGCTGACGTCATAGCTTTGTAATGAATTCTAAAAATTATTGCTACTTTGGAATTGAACCTTCAAGCATTCTATAATTATGAGTTTTTATTTGTAATACTAAAGTTTTAAAATATTTTTATCCTTTAAAGAAATTGTTAAATTTGGATAACAATCAAAAGAAATCGGACTGTGCAAAGACTTGATTCAACAAACTTAACAAGGAATCTTCAAAGTTTGTAAATCTAGCATCTCTAAGAATTGTAAGAATTGAAGTATTTTTTTTTTTTTGATCGGTAAGAATTGAAGTATTTAATCCTTCTTTAGTAAGAGGTCTAATTCTACTTGGACTAATCCTATATGAATGTATTTATAATTTTTGTCTTTATGTTTTTGAAGAGAATTTGGAGTGAGCAAATTGATTGATTCAAAAGGTTTTGAAAGTTGAATATCTCTTTCTTCAGTTTTAATAGTAAAATCAGTTTTAAAATAAAGGAATATGAAATTTTTATAAATTTGTTCTTTAGTAACTTTGGGAATTTTCCAATTATCAATCGATCTATTAAAATCTTCTATAATAATTTCTTCACTATTTATTATCTTCCTGGGATCTCTAGAGGAAGTAGAACCAGAGTTCGAAGATATATATATTGGATTTGGATCCTATGAATCCACCCATTTGCGGTGACTCCATAGGGACAAATCCTAATCATTCAAGACTTTTTTTTAATGATCCATATTAGAAGGGTGATTTAATTTCATTCTTTTTTATTTCAGAAATTAAAAATGGTATTTAGGTCATATTACATTTCAAAACAGTTAAATAAGATTTGAAGATTTATTACATTCTTTCCTTTTCCGATTAATGATGTTTTCTATTAGATACTATTCTTGACTTTTCGATTCCACTTCATCATTTTCATTCAACCATTTCGTCTCCTTCTTTGTGGCAAATGTTTTTTTTTTTTTTTTTGCAAAATTGGTTTTTTATGTAATCATCCTTTGTTATGCTTGTATAAGTGGATAGTTTTGCTTGTGTAGTTATTCAATGTTGCTAATGAAATGTTAATCATATTGATTTTTTTAATTGTGATTGGTGTTTGTTATATTTGGGTACATTGGTAGTCTTACTGGATAATGCTTATGTAATACTACATCCATGCATATTAAACAAACGTATTTGTGGTTGATATGCTTATGTAATCGTTAATTTTTGTGAAGATATTCAATGTTGCTTATGAACTGCTTATCAAATTGATTTTTTTTTACAACTGTAGCCTTCGTAAGTTTGGAAGCCCTAGAGTATTATGCTTGTGTAAGTAGTTAGGTTTGCTTGTGTAGTTAATAATTATTCAATGTTGCTTATGAAATGCTAATCATACTGATTTTTTAAATTATTACTGGTATTTGTTATGCTTGTGTACATTATTAGTCTTGCTTGTTAAAGTACCAAAAATTGCTTCTATAATATTAGATTCATGCATATTAAACAGGACGATGTTATGGTTGATATGCTTGTGTAAATGGTTAGTTTTGCATATGAACTTTATCAAATTGATTTTTTAAAATTGTAGTATTTGTAAGTTTTTGAACCCCTAGAGTGTTTTTGCATGTTCGTGTGGGAAATCATGATTTTTTGTAATGTAGTTGTTATAATTGGTGACTTATATTTATTATGCTTGTGCACATTGTTAGTTTTGTTTGTCAAGAGCCTATGAAAAAATGGATTCATGCATATTAAATAGAACAATTTAGTGTTGCTTGTTAGGCTGTGAAATGTAGCAACTATACCGGATTTGTCTGTAATTTTTTTCACACAGTAGTGTGTTGAATAGAGAAGATGACAATGAATCTGCTTCGTTCTTGTCGTGGATGATTTTGGTATAGGATCATGGAGTGATTCTCGTGGTTGATTTTGGTAACTCTTCATATTTTGTCTCTGGGGACAAATTTGTGTGGACTAATTTACCCTTATGTTAAGTTAATTAGTTAATAAATTGCAGTTTAACTTGTTAAATCTTGGCCATTGAAAATAGGGGTAAACCTTATTGGCCCCCCAATCTATACATAATTTTCTACCTTGCCTACTTAACTTTGAATTGTTCTACTTTACCCCCTGAACTTTTTAAATTGTTACGCTTAGCCTAAATTTCCAAAAATACCCCTCTGAATTTGATAGTTTGTTTCCAGTTTGCCCCCTGAACTTCAAAATCGTTGCGCCTTACCTCTTAATTTATAAATTCATTATATCTTTTATATTTACTCCTACTGGGTTTTTGCGATCCATAAAATTGGTATCAGAGCCTAGGTTTATTAAGAACTTTTAGTTATATTTATTATATTTATGTAATTAACAATTGGTGAGGAGAATTTCTCCGAGAATATGGATCTGAACAATTGTCTAAGATGTTTACCATACATGACATATCGTCAAATTTTGACGATGTATGCACAAGAACACCAGGATAAGATAGCATATTGGAACAACCAATATGTTGAAAAAGAACGTGCATGAGCCAATAGGGAAACATTGAGACAATGCGAAAGACAAGCATCATATTATCTGAGTTTCCTGACGGTAAATCAGATATTATATGTTGATCTGATGAATCATCAGGAAGAAGTCCATGAGAATGCCCATCAAAATCATGATTCCTGATGGAGTACCAGAATGGAACGAGATACTTCCGGACACATCTAAGATCTCAAAAGAAATTAGGGAAGTCCAAAAGAAGGTGCAGATTTATGGCAATCGCCATATTCATTTACCTACACAAATTCATCAGATCCAGAACCAGATGGAGACGTGGTGAAATATCAGAAGGAAACTCTTGAAATCCTTCATGATATTCAGAAACGAGTTAAGAGCTTGGAAGACAGACCGAGTTCTTCCAGAGGAAAGAAGCGTATCGATTTTGGGGACATACCCTATTTACATCAAAAGGGGAAACCAACCAGTGTGGTACGAAAAAAATGACGGACGATGAAAAGCTCATTGCTATCATCAAAGGAAAATCCATCATAAATTAAAAGGATGGATATGGAAAAGATGAATCTTAAAGATCTACATGACCTTGCAGAATCCTTCACAGGATTAGGAATTGTAGATTTAAAGATGAACGCAGAAGATGGATCAACTTTGGTTATCTATGACCCAGAAGGTAGACCAATTCCACCTCCGCCGCCACCAAGAAATCCCAACGTGTAAGAAAGTGTGGGTTCAAATCATGGAACCCGTGATGAGAGAATGCATCACGTTGGAGATTTCACCATAGAAATGAACCACTTTTAAGAACAGGAGCTCAAACCCTCTTTCGGGAACTCGACAACCTTCTAGAAGGCCAAATGTTTATCAGACGCCTTATGGAATATTGCATCTCGACCCGATACATCGATATGGGTTAAATCTAGATATCCCAGATTTTAAAAATCGAGAAGTTCTCATTGATGAATGGACATCAACTATGAGGATTGCAACAGGTACCATTGATCTTACAAAAGATTTCTTCGTTTTACTCCTTGTAATGAGCCTTGAGGATCCGTAAGGATTGCATGGGATATGACTCAAGCAAGTATGAAAAGCGTGGTCACGACAAGAATCACTAAAAGGAATTGTCGATGATATGGCAAAGTTATTCAAAATCCATTTTATCGGCAAAGACATGTTACTTTGAGGGATTAGAAGAAAAAAAGAAAAAGATATAAACAAACCCTCTACATCCTCGAGTTACATGATATTTGTCATATTGACAAATATATCAAGTTGTTCACCGAAAATTACCGGTGGAAGTCAAAGATTGGAGACAAAGAAACTTCACAGCTATTCTTTGCAAAAATTCCAAGTCCCCGGAGAGAAATGCTTATCGGGAATATAAGGATGCATCGGATTTAGATACCATGGCTAGAATAATGTCTTTCTTGAAGGTCAAGTTATTCGAATGGTGCTACCAAACAACAATATACCTAATTACAAGAGATTACGAGGAATTAATAAATCAGTTCCTCTATGTTGTATCGATGATGATATCCCAACAGTTGTGGGAGGTCAACCCAGGCAGCCTAAGAAGAAGAATGATCAAGCCATCCATACTTGTCGGGAAGCAACAACAAATATAGTAGTACGTCATGGAGACCTGAAGGTTCTGGTCAAAACAAAAAGCCCGGTTACAAATCGGGGCAAAGATCGGCCTGGCGTAAGTAGAACCTCATCATCGGTTCTAATCAAGCAAGTACAAAGAACCCAGGAGAAGAACTTTCAAAGAGCTCATACCGCATCTAATGAAAGTTTCAAAGATTGTAATTGCTGGACATGCGAGCAAGAGGACATATTTCAACCGATTGTCCGACAACCAAAAACGAGAGTCGAGGCGTTAGAAGCGACACGAAATCGAGGAAGTCGTCTACTATCTAGACCTAATACATGTGTATCAATTTGAGGATATCCCCTCGGATGAAAACATCTATGAAGAAAAGATCTATTCGACGATGGAAGTGACTCCAACTCGGAATCGAGTGAAGAAGAAATTCTTCACAGACATCATGGAGGATATGTCGGGATTCCTCTCACACTACGGTTTCTCATAAGACTCATAGGAATTCTATTGTTTAGATTTTGATGAATGCCATGTAAAACTTAGAATAGAAAGTTGGCTCCCCAATTCTTGCTTTGAAATGTATTGTAACAATTAGAGTGGCCAAGCCGAGTTAAGTCGCCTACGCTCCAACTTGCAAGAAACAAGTAGGCTTGAAGGAAAACTCTGCGCGTGAGGCACCAGTACAACAAAGAAGAAAGCGACAGAACTCGATTGAAGAAGCGGTGAGATGCAAATGTGAGTGGAACATCGACAAAGTCAACTCAAGAGAAGCCAGTCTCAAGTCAAGTGACAAGAGTCATCCATGATTGGAAGTCGACTCTAAGTCACCTGGGAAAGCGAGGAAATGCAGGTCAAGTCGAGATAATCGTAAAAGAACCGTTGCCGTAAAATCAAGAGATTTACTTAAACAAGTAATATCTTCATACTACCTTTCTTGGAGTGCTCGGTCCCCGAAGCGTGCAAAAGAAATGAACCAATGGGAAGCACTACACCGTGTCGAACTCACGAAAAGGTGATAAAACATTTCATACGAGGAAATGGCAATTCCAAGAACTCGCATACCAACGATCGCAAAGTGATTTTCAAAAATGAGCCTATCTCTTCAACGGGCAAATTTTTGAAAGTTCACTATAAAAGGCCGAGGAGTTTGTTTGAGAAAAGGATGAAGGACACACGTGAGATATACAAACTTATCAATAATCGAAACAATCTCAATCCTCAAGCCTACATCTCAAGTACATCAATCCAACACTTACCCGTGAAGGAAAGAGAACTTCAATCGCTTGAAGAGGAAAATACGAAAACAAGGGGTCTACATTCCAAGAAGGATTGTAGAAAGGTTCAAAGGTCAACCAAGTCTTAAGCTTTTGGAGGGCTTCGTGATCAAATCCAAAGTGCTTGAGCAAGTGAGTCAGTAGTAGCAAGCGCAAATGCCCTGTGAAGAAGGCCGAGTCGTCGAGAAGCCACCGGTGAGTGATCAAGGCGTCTCAGGCCGAGTCCCAAAGGATCAAGTCGGCCGTTGTGATCAAGACTTGTATCCGGACTTGTACCACTTTGTAAACCGATCATTACTTAGTGGATTCCTCCGGGAGTTGGAGAAGAGAGGAGTAGAAGAATTACCCCATCTTCGAACCTCTATAAAAACTTTCTTGTGTCATTTACATTTCAAAGATTTAAATTTACGCACTTTTAATTGCTTATATCTCACGATAAATTTGATATCCATTTGATAATCTATAAGTACTAAATCAAGTAAAAACTTGCTTAATCAAACTTAAGGGTGTTAAGTCTTCCACTGAAAACAAAACCACAAATGAGTCAAATTATAGCCAACAAAAGAGTTACTCTACTAATGACTCAAATGATCTGTTGAGAGATTAACTCTCTTGAGTGACTAATTCGATTGTCCATCGAGGACACAAACTTGTGTAGAACTCAGTAGATTTAAAAGGCCTAAATCGAAAATTTGGTAAGGTTTATTCAACCCCCTTCTAAACCTTACACTTACACCCCTTGGGACCTACAAGTGGTATCGGAGCGGTTGGTTCATTGAACCCTCCGCACCGTTACTTAACTAGATCTCCAATCTTTTCAAAAGTCCGCTTTAGTACTTAATCTTTCAAAACTCTTTTCTATCATTAAAAGTTATTATCATGGAAGCAAATCTAACACGCATTCCTATGTTCACTATTGAAGAATTTGATGATTGGAAAATTCGTGATATGCGAGCTCATCTATCAAAGATTACATGATGAGATGTGGATAGTGATAGAAGATGGGCCTCTGCAAATATTAAAGGTGAACACAAATTTTGAAGAGTTGCAAAGTGAAGGAAGAAAGATCTGGACTCATGGTTGAAAAACCAAGAACCGAGTGGACAAATGATGACAGAAAAGATACAACCTGGACAATGTAGCCAAGGATATTCTCTACAAAACCTTGACAAAGCCATGTTCAATAAAGTGAAATCTTGCAAAACTCTAAGGAAATGGACAAACCGACATTGATTTGTGAAGGCTCGTGAGCAAATCAAAGAAAACAAACTATCGTGGTCAGTACAAAAATTTGAGAATTTTAAAATGATCTCGGGAGAAAACCTGGATCAACTGGACGCCTCGGTTTACGAAATCACAAATGAGTCACATCTACACTTGGAAAGGAATATACACAGAAGGAAATGTGTATGAAGATCCTAAAAAGTCTTCCAAATGAATGGGAAATGAAGGTCATGGCATTGAGACACTCCATGGACCTATCTAAGACATCCAATCATGAGTTATTCTCGGACCTCAAAGCCTACGAGTTTGAGTGAGAAGGAAGGAAAAGACCCGAGGAAGAGACAATGTACCCAAAACAACTCGCTCTAGTTGTCAAAGACGGAAGGAGAGTCGAGGTCAAAGAGGCAATTGACCCGGAAGAAATAGCCCGATGGTTAAAAGATTTAACAAGTTCTTTAACAAGAACTACAAAAGAGGAAAGGGTGAATCTTCCGTAAGACACTCGGCTCCTCCAAATCAAGAGATGATAGGCCAACCAAGAGAATGGATCATCAACAAGTTGAGTATCAAAGGGTGACAACTCAAGAGTAGAAAGAGTGATCAAAAGGCTGAATATCTATGTTGGAATTGTAGACAACCAGTCACTACGCCATTGATCGCTCATATCCTGTAGTCAACAAGTACAGGAATGAAGAAGAAAGAAAAGTCTTGAGAGAAAGAAGACAAGAAAAGAAAAAGGCAATGATGGTCGCAGAGATCTGAAACAGCCAAGTCAAGAGAGACAACGACTCGAGAGCAAGCGATGAAGCCGACTACTCAAGTGACTCACGAAGAAGAAGCCTTGATCCGCTTTAATGGCCAAAGAACAAGATCAAGAAGATGAGGTACAATCTAACTCAACAAGCTCGGACACTAGTGATAGTGATCGTGACACACACACTTCATCACCCACTCGATCTTTATGATTCATTAGGCAAAATGATGAAAGATTTTGAGCACATTAAAACCTCACACACACTATTGAATGAGGAAAACAGCCTACTCAAAAATCAAAACTCAAAGTCGACTAAGGAGCCGAGTACTCTAAGTCAAATAGCCGATGAGAATAAAAGTTTAAAGGCTGAAAATGCTAAATTAATAGCGAAAATTGCTGCTATAGAAAAGAGGAGAATGACCTCAAAATGTTATTGCCTCATTCACTAAGGCATCTAAATCATTGGATGATCTTATTATGAGTCAAAGAGAATGTGGAGACAAGACAGCTTAGGATTTAATTCCTTTGTGCCATGTCAAACCTCAAGAGTAATTTTGGAAAAAGGATCTTCAAGTCATGAAGAGTCCGAAAAATCCAAAACTCTAAATGATGCACACACTTTCAATCCAAAGCACAATACTAAGCAAACCGCCTTGGTTACAAAGGAAAAGGAAAACAAATGGATTGAGAGTCTTGAAAGGATACCGAAAGAGATTCACCCGAGTCCTCAATGACTCCAAACGAAAATACTCAAAGAAGAAGAAGCGAGCTACCAAAACCCCAGAAAACTCATAAAAGAAATACATATGATGGGAATGGTAGAAAATATCCAAGCCAAGCCGATCGAACAATGTGAACTATCACCTGACTTATGGAATACAAGCCCAAATGGCAAAGGCCTAGAACTCAACAAAGGCCATTCCAAAAGCATAAGAGCTTTCATCAAAGACACATATGCACCTAGGCACTACACTCAAAGACACCACAATTACCCAAGAAAGGCAATTGCTAAAACACATATGCAGCATACGACAAAAGAGACAAATTTGTATGAACCTAGAATCCCCAAGCAATTTGCCGAATTAATTATGATTATGGCACGATAGATGGCAACCTCTTAGAGTCAAATCATTTGGCTATAGGTTGGTTGGATCATCTTACAATTCTAACCCCTCGGGACCCGGACAAGAATGGGTACCTAAAACTTAATTTCCTTGATTGCGGTTTCAAGGAATAAGTGAAAGCCAAGGAACCTGGTACATGGATAGTGGTCATTCCCGGACACATGACAGAAATAAGAGAAATCTGTCAAAATTCAAGGAAGTCAAAGGAGCAAAAGTCATATTTGGAGAAATGAAGCTCCCGGTGAAATAAGAGGCACCGGATCCATAAAAAGGAATGGTTTAGAAATCACGGATGTTGCATATGTTGAAGGACTAAACTTCAATTTACTAAGCATCGATCAACTCTGCGACAAGGGCTACAATGTTGGATTCAACATGGGAATATGCCAAATCAAAAATGTTGAATCTAATGAAGTTGTCTTTGCAAGGATGTAGACGAGAAAAATATGTATGTAGTGGATTGGTCAACCGCAACACCCAAAGACTGTCTACTAGCAAAGAGCACAAATTAATCAAGTTGGCCGTGGGCACAAAAAGCCGAGTCACCCGAACTTCAAAACAATTAATAAGCTAGCAAGAAGTCATCTTGTAGAAGGGCTTCCCGGACTCGATATACAAGAAGGAAAGTATATGTGATGCATGTCGGAAGGAAAACAAATCAAGTCGTCATTCAAAGAAAAGACATGCCCATCCTCAACAAGAATATTGCATCCGCTTCATATGGATCTATTTGGCCCAGTGGAACCAAAAGCATAAGTGGAAAGAAATACACCTTGGTGGTAGTAGATGACTACTCAAGATATACATGGACAATATTCATGTGCAAGAAGAAAAAACCCTACAAAAACTACCACAAATTGGTGATGAAGAGGATTCAAAATGAGAAGAGTCAAACCATTATCAAAATAAGATCGATTGGAGGAACCGAGTTTGTCAATGGAATAATAACTCAGTATTGTATTGAGAATGGTATTGGTCATGAACTCGTCACAGCAAGGACTCCACAAACAGAATGGAGTTGCGAAAGAAGGAAACAGAACCCTCAAGGAAGCGGCAAGGACCATGTTAGTCAAGCAGGGTTACCAAAAAGATTTTGGGTCAAGCAATCAACACACTGCTACACCCAAAACAGATGTATGATAAATAGACAAATGGACAAAGACTCCCTATGAGATCCGGATCGAAGAAAACCAAATGTTGCATATTTCAGATATTTGGATGTAAATGCTTCATCCACAATAATGGCAAAGACAACCTAAAGGCTTTTGATGCTAAAGGATGATGAGGTATCTTCTTAGGATACTCAAAAAGCAAAGCCTACGAATACTCAACAAAAGAACTATGGTTACGTAAAGAATCCATTCATGTAGTATTCGATGAGCCAAATGTAAATGGGAAGACATTGAAGAGTCACCGATAAGTTGAATCATCCAAACTTACGAGAAGAGTCCCTTGTCAAGTCGTAGGCGGGGATTATCAATTCGAGAAGAAGATGAGATAGTCAAATCTCAAAAGGTGGAAAATCTGCGGAGTGATCACGAGAGAGCGACCACAAAGAACACAACCGCAAGTCGATCAATCCGGCTAACTTACTTCAACCTCGACGTAAGATGGGCCGAGAGACCATCCACCGATCTTGTCATTGGAGACATGAGAGAAGGTGTCAAGACAAGATCGAGAACTCAACAAGAAGCAATGTTCACATGCTTCATCTCGCAGAATAGAACCCAAAGATGTGTCACAAGCATTGGATGACACACATTGGATTCAAGCTATGCAAGAAGAGTGAATCGGTTTGAGAGAAATAAAGTATGGGAATTAGTACAAAGACCCATACATCAAAATGTTATTGGAACCAAATGGGTATTCGAAATAAGATGAACGAGGAAGGTTACGTGGTAAGAAACAAAGCAAGACCGGTAGCCAAAGGATATTGCCAAGAAGAAGGAATAGATTTTGATGAAACATTTGCTCCTGTAGCAAGATTGGAAGCTATAAGGATGTTTCTTGCCTATGTCGACTCACAAAAATTTCACTTTGTATATCAAATGGATGTAAAAAGTGCATTCCTAAATGGATTATTGGAAGAAGAAGTGTATGTTGAACAACCTCCAGGATTTGAGCGAGAAGACTCTTGGAGACAAAGTGTACAAACTCAAGAAAGCCCTGTATGGATTGAAACAGGCACCCGAGCATGGTATGATACCCCTGTCACTATTCCTAATGGCGAAAATGGATTCACTAAAGGAAAAGTAGATAGAACACTTTTCGGAATTCAAGACAAGAAGAGTATCTTTGCTTGTTCAAATATATGTGGATGACATCATTTTTGATCCACTAACAAAGAGTCATGTGAAAAATTCTCAAACCTCATGCAAAGTAAATTTGAAATGAGCATGATGGGAGAGTCGACATTCTTCCTTGGACTTCAAGTGAAACAAATGAAGGATGGAACCTTCATAAGTCAAACAAAATACACCGAGATTTAATGAAGAAATTTGGTATGGAGGAGAAGTCTTCAGTAAAAATACCAATGAACACATCGACCAAAATGGACATGGATGCGGATGGCAAGCACATGTAGATCAAACAAGATCTGAGCACTTATTGGATCATCGCTCTATCTCACAAATAGCGAGCCGGACATCACCTTTGCCTTTGTAGGTGTATGTGCAAGATTTCAATCTGCTCCAAGAGAGAGCCATATGATGATCAGCTAAGAGAATATTGAGATACTTAAAAGGAAACCAAGAAGTAGGGCTATGGTATCCAAAGGAAGGTGGATTCAAGCTAATTGGCTATTCGACTCGACTATCTTTGGATGCGAGTGGACAGAAAAAGTACTTCAGGCACATGTCAAATGCTTGGAAACAGTTAATTTCATGGTTTAGCAAGAAGCAAAACTCAATAGCCACTTCTACAAATGAGGCGAGAATACATAGGCAGGGCAAATTGTTGCCCAAGTCCTATGGATGAGACAAAGAAAATGAGAGATTATGAAATTGAAGAAAAAGAAATTCCAATCATGTGTGATAACACAAGTGCCATTGCAATCACTCAAAATCTGTGTTGCACTCAAGAACAAAACATATAGATGTCGGATATCATTTCATAAGAGATCATGTTGAAAAGAAGGACATTATCTTGGAATATATCTCAACCGACAAACAACTAGTGACATCTTCACAAAACCACTATGTGAGTCAAGATTTGAAGAACTCAAACATGAGTTGGGACTAATTGAGCTAAGCCGAGACACGAAGAATCGAGAGAAAAGAAATGGAACAGGATAGAAGGTGAAAAAGAGTGAAAACAAAAATTAGCTCGAGAAATCAATTTGTCGGAAAAGTCACTATACCAAGTCACCGACAATGATATTGAGTCACTAAGAGAAATGTGAGAAGCAGAGTTAAATCAGCTAAGAGATAAGCTGAATAACTTATGAGCAAAGTGACAAAAACGCAGTCGTTTTTGACTTAAGGAATGTTTTAATAGACACGTCGGATAATGATGATGTGTACAGACATAAAGCTGCACACCAAGCCTATGATTGGATATAAATGCTGCCGCATTAAATACGAGACATGAACTGCTCAATATGCGTGCGAAATCCAAGCCGTTGATTTCGATCACGATTCAAAAACCGTCTGCACGTCCTTTCATAAACCATATTTAAACCATTTTTCGTCCGTTTCTCTCTCACACTTCTAAAAACTGTTCAATCTCTCTCTCTCAAAAAGCAAAGGCAAATACTCTCGAAACCCTATCAACCTTCAAATCAAATTTCTGAACTTTTCCTTGAAATTATTCTGAGAAATGGCACCAACGTATGACTTTACCAAGTTGGGAAAACAAATCCACACCGGTTCGACCGTGGATTTCGACGGAATGGTGAAGCAGGGGTCCGACGACACCCTGGTGAAGAAAATCGCGGAGAAGTTAGAAACGCCGGGGATCAAAACCGTTTCTAACACTGGTATCCTATGACCTATGTGGAGGAGGTCGCACAATTCTACGTGAATGCCGAGATTCACGATGAAGGAATCAAGTCATCTGTTCACGGGAAGCGGTGACTATCACTACCAAGGATTTGGTGAATATTGCTCACTACCGCCGAAGGAGCAACTGAAATTAAGGAAGCTGATGTAAACTTGGGCGACGCATGGAAAGAAATAGCCAAGTCCGACGTTGTCGACAAAATAATATACACAAAGAAAACAAGAGATCACAAGGAGGATTATCACAAATTGTTGGATATTGTTGCCAAGTGTATCGACATCAAATTTGGCGACTTTGACCAACCGTCGAAGGCAAAATTGATTGTGATGGCTGCAATAATCGAAGAAAAGAAGATAAACTGGGCTGAGTTTATCTACAAAGCAGACTCTGCGCGAACGTGGGGAACAAGTCCTTCAAAGAAGATGGGTCATTTGGAGGATCTTCGGGATATGGCCTGGTGATTGGCGGCTATTGGAGATGAAAGAGTACCTCTTAGACATGGGAAGGCCTTCCATGTTAACAAGAGGATGTTGAGCTAATCTTTCTCGTGCTCGAGAAAGCGGCGTACGCCAAGAGAGCCGACACCGGTGAGAGGGAATCACCACCCGACAGACCGCCTCCTCTCCAACCAAGAAGAAAAGCTGCCCCTGCTGCCTACCAAGAAGTCTCTGCGCCCCTGCGGCAAAGAAAATCAAACATGCTCCCCGCCCCTGCAGCCAGTCACTGCCCCGCGGCCAGAGTCACCGCCCGGCCCGGTGTCACCCCCCAAGCCGTGTCACTGCCCCTGCGCAGCCGGTCGAGAAGGACTCACAAATTCCTTCTCTCGATCGTCAAAAAGAGGAGATCGACAAACCTAGACGGCCAGCTCCTCGAAACAAACACAAGCACGGCCCCGGCCGCCAAGACTCGAGAGGACACCGTCTCTCGAACCAGAAATCCCTCCGGTACAAACTAAGAGACGTAGAAGACTTGTAAAGCAATCCGAACAGAGAAACCAAATGAGTCGGCTACTCGGCTAGCGCAAATACCGAGACTCTGGGAGAAGTAGAGTCTCCGGATGTAATTGATGAAACAAACAAGTCTGCTGAAGGTGATCAAAGAGAGCAACTCAAGACACAACAGAGCTCATACAAACAAGCACAAGAAGAACCAAAAGCAGATAGTGATGTAATGATCCTATCTCCACCTTACCCGGACATCCAAAATCGTCTGCGTGAGTGGAGAAAATGGAAAGCTGAGCAAATCAAGGAACAGTTCCAACGGCTGAATTCATAGAAGAAGAAGAAACTCGCTAAATTTCCTCGATTATCTATTGTGCTCCCATTCTAGATGAAGACAAGCGCATGGATATTCTCGCAGATCTACAAGGACAAGGAGAGAGAAAAGCAAGGCTGAAGAAGCCGAAGACGCGAGAAGGCAAGATCGCGCTCTATCTCCCAAGACACGTAACACTTCCATCCTCTCCTTGATGTCTTCTCTCGAAAGTGATGAGGAACACGAGAATGCTTTCGCCTGGAATTGAAGAATTGCAAATGCAAAGAAGCATTGCACGAATCAAGAATCCTTCACGAGCAAAGACGATGGAGGGACCAGGAGAGTCCTCGAACACACGGAAATCGATCCAATGGGAGTGGTTCAAAAATAGCCACCGATGTTCGCTACCACTTCCCTGACTAACTCGGAAGAAGCATAAGGGAGATGGCGATGAAATCTGAGCTAGTGGGGACCCCATCGAGCCAACCCCTATTGAAGGTGTGCCACCACCCTGCCAACGGTGAACCATCAATTGCAACAATGGGAGTTTGGAGACGAGTAACCCCACTCCAAGTCACTCACCGGTGCGCCACCGGGGGGGAAACCCCTCCACTGCGGCAAGGTCGGAGGATCTGCAGATGACTCCACAAAGAATGTAGGAGGCGAAGCAAAGAACACTCAAACACAAGAAAAACAGACAAGTTGCCATCAACGAAGCTCGCATATTGAGACGATTGAGGCTCACTCGAGGTGCCAACCGCTCTGAAGGCTAATGACGACTGGCGATGCGATCGAGGCACGAGAAGAATGTACAGGAGTTAACACTGGGCGATGAAAGCGCAATCCATGGGGTTAAGACTCCAATGGATGCCACATCAGTAGAAGACCTAAGACAATGACACTCGAAAGGAAGACCAAGGCCTCGCGCAGAAGAGAGACCGCTGGAGGAAATGAAGGCCCACGGAGGTTGAGACTTCCCGGGGTAACACACCAAGTAGAGAACATCCCTCCCGCAACCATCGATCCATCCGAAAAGGAGATCGGCGCACTTCATGATTCCCGGACAACCACGATGTCACCTTCCTAGGATCGGGAAGCGAAGAAGAAGCCGAGTCAACCCCATGACAAATCCAAAAGACTCACCGCGGATGTTCCGACACGAGCAAGTCGATCCCAAGACTACTCGTCGGACCTTTAATTTTGATGATGAGCCACCAATGGAAATCTCATCATCGTCCGATGACGCTCCGATAAGGCCGAGGACCGCCTACTCAAAAGGAGAAATCACCGAGACCAACGAAGTGTTAAGATACCGAGGCTCGAAGCCGAGTCTCATCGCACCACAAAACCCAACAACCGGTGACCACCGCTCCGCTCCTCAAGCTACACTGGATCGATTCCCAAAAGAACTTCACGCCCACCGCTTATCATCGAACAAATCCCCGGATGGCGGTGATGAATCCTTTGTGGAATCTTTCCCTTTCTCACCGGAGATACCGAACTCCACGAAGAGTCGAAAATGAGCAAGCACGCTATCACGCACAGCCCCTCCTTTTTCACTCAGGCACCATTGTTCCGGCCGACTTGATTTCGATTTTGTATGGCCATCACCGCAATGAAGAATCACCAAGTACGAGAAGTGTTCAAGGCACTCTTTGCTTTGAAGTTGAAAAGATGGAGAGGCATCAGCCTCCTTGATATGCGCCGACAACAGAGATGCCAACCTTACAGTGACTTGAGAGGCATCACAATCGAGATAAGGGAATGGTGGCAACAGCAGACAATCAATGCGTGTGGAACAATGTGAGATACTTGACAATTATTCAACAAGTCTGGTGTGGAGAGTCGAAAATGTTGATGCGAAAAACGGTGCGGGAACACATTGACCATATGCACGAAGCTCACACCGCCGAGATCAAGTCTGGCGTGCGTGAGCGTAATGCAAATGATATACACGTTTGGAAGAACACATGACAAGAAAATTCAGCCTTCTCATGGCCGAGATGAAGCCGATTTCATTTCAGAGAATCCAACGCTACTCGGCAATTCGTGCGAAGATACAACGCAGTGAGACTTGAAGCAAAATTCAACCATCGAAGACTTCGACTTCATGCTTGCCAAAGATGTTCCCTGGGTTCCTCTATCCTTTGATGATGCCAAAAAGGGGAAGATGAATACCTTAAAGACAAAAAAGAAAATCAGTTTGAAAAGAAAGGAGCAATGACAAGGAACAAATGAGAAGGGAAAATCACCGTGAGGAAATTTTGAAATCAAGAAGAAAGGAAAATCACTGAGGGGAAGGATCAAAGAATATGACCTTGATGATTGTACAAACCCCCAACAGGTCCTCACACAAATGACATTATAAGCGAAGAAACTCCCCGTGACTCGCCACTCCAACACTGCTTTGTATCTATGGAGAAGAAAAAGAAATTGAAGCGAGGGATGAAGGAGGTGGAAGGAAGAATGGATGCCAGGGTGATGAATATTTTGAAAGAACACGGAGGCATTCTAGTTGACGAGGAGACACGTATGCCATTTCGGATGTCGGACAGAGCCAAGATCGAGTTGGACGAATTCAAAACGCTCGAATCAAGGTTATTTTGCAAATATGTCCTTGCTCAAGCTTGGGACCTCTTCGGGAAAAGGGTCTCACATTATGTGAAGAAGCCGACAGACAATGACAACCGGCGATCACTCTGCAGTCACTCCATTGGCACTCACCGGAAAGAAGAAGCCCCAAATCAAGATATCGCCCGCAGGTAGAGGAAGAAGCGGCGGTGGAGGAAGAAGCTTGGACCTGGCCTCCGCCCAAGAATATTGAATACGTAGATCCGGGAAAGAAAGGAGGGATCTACTTTGGGCTGGGCTTGACCATGTGGCGAACTTGCAAGTGGCTAAAAACAACGCCGAGTATGCAAAAAGGATAGAAGAAGAAAACAAGAGACAAACTCGGCTATGGCGGGAGAGACAGGAAAGAATAAGGAAAGATGAAGCTGCCAGGAAGGCATATGAGAAGAAAAAAAGAAGGCAAATGATGACGAGAAGAAGAGAAAAAGAGAAGAAGATCTTGATCAAGATGAAAGAAGGAGACAAATAAGGAGATGAAGTGTTGTTTGTCAACCCTTCGTGTATTTTATATGTAAATACATACAATGTAAGTCTTCCGTAATAATGCTAAATTTTTTTCAATTACATACTCGATACACCTTGTAAACATTGTGTTAAGTACAAGAATGATATGATCAATAAAAAGATTGATTATGTGCATACATTCTATGTCAATACACTATCTCAGTATGTATCTTTGTTATTTGCATCTTTGTATGATTTAAGTTTTGGCATCATCAAAAAGGGGGAAATTGTTAGGAATTCTATTGTTTAGATTTTGATGAATGCCATGTAAAACTTAGAATAGAAAGTTGGCTCCCAATTCTTGCTTTGAAATGTATTGTAACAATTAGAGCCGCTGCCGAGTTAAGTCGCCTACGCTCCAACTTGCAAGAAGACAAATCAGTAGGCTTGAAGGAAAACTCTGTTGTGAGACAATGAGTACAACAAAAAGAAAGCGGACAGAACTCGATGAAGAAGCGAGATGCGGTGAGTGGAACATCACAAGTCAACTCAAGAGAAGCCAAGTCTCAAGTGAAGTGACGAAGAGTCATCCAATGATTGGAAGTCGACTCTAAGTCACCTGGGAAAGCGAGGAAATGCAATCAAGTCGAGATAATCGTAAAGAACCGTTGCGTAAATCAAGAGATTTACTTAAACAAGTAATATCTTCATACTACCTTTCTTGGAGTGCTCACCCCGTCGAAGCGTGCAAAAGAAATGAACCAATGGGAAGCACTACACCGTGTCGAACTCTCGAAAAGGTGATAAAACATTTCATACGAGGAAATGGCAATTCCAAGAATCGCATACCAACGATCGCAAAGTGATTTTCAAAAATGAGCCTATCTCTTCAACGGGCAAATTTTTGAAAGTTCACTATAAAAGGCCGAGGAGTTTGTTTGAGAAAAGGATGAAGGACACACGTGAGATATACAAACTTATCAATAATCAAACAATCTCAATCCTCAAGCCTACATCTCGAAGTACATCAATCCAACACTTACCTCGTGAAGGAAAGAGAACTTCAATCGGTTGAAGAGGAAAATACTGAAAACAAGGGGTCTACATTCCAAGAAGGATTGTAGAAAGGTTCAAGGTCAACCAAGTCTTAAGCTTTTGGAGGGCTTCGTGATCAAATCCAAAGTGTTTGAGCAAGTGAGTCAGTAGTAGCAAGGCAATGCCTGTGAAGAAGGCCGAGTCGTCGAGGCTTGGAGTGATCAAGGCGTCTCTAGACCGAGTCCCAAAGGATCAAGTCGGCCGTTGTGATCAAGACTTGTATCTCGGGTGCTACCACTTTGTAAACCGATCATTACTTAGTGGATTCCTCCGGAGTTGGAGAAGAGAGGAGTAGAAGAATTACCCCATCTTCGAACCTCTATAAAAACTTTTTGTGTCATTTACATTTCAAAGATTTAAATTTCTCGCACTTTTAATTGCTTATATCTCATGATAAATTTGATATCCATTTGATAATCTATAAGTACTAAATCAAGTCAAAAACTTGCTTAATCAAACTTAAGGGTGTTAAGTCTTCCAATAAAACAAAACCACAAATGAGTCAAATTATAGCCAACAAATTGAGTTACTCTACTAACAAACAATTTCACCGAAAGCTGATGTTGAGAGATTAACTCTCTGAGTGACTAATTCGATCATCCATCGAGGACACAAATTGTGTAGAACTCTCGTAGATTTAAAAGGCCTAAATCGAAAATTTGGTAAGGTTTATTCAACCCCCTTCTAAACCTTACACTTACACCCCTTGGGACCTCTGACTCTTATGAGAATTATGAAGGAAGATCCAAAGCTTCGGATATATGATGGATTTACAATAGGAGCTATGGAGAACGCTTTGGATAAAATTGGTTTTCGTAATAGAAAATACCAAATTATCCACAGGGTAACAACTGGAGAATTTGCCATTCCGATGGAGTTTACCGGGAACCTGATCGAGATGCAGTTGGTCCCTATTAGAGAAATCCAGGAGATCAAAAGCAGGGTTAAAAGAGAAGTTACAAATACACTCTCATGGATTCATATCGGAGCCATAAAAGTCATTATTAAGGCAACATTCAAAGAAGGAATAGATTCGCCACTCAATCTGGCTATCTTTGACAAGCGAATCTCAAATTTCAAGGATTCATGCCTTGGAGCGGTTACAGGAAATTTGTATGCTGGGAAATTGGCATTTAATCTCTGGGAGATCGAGATTTCAACAGAGTCCTAACCATTCTTCAAGATTTCAAAAGAGATGATTTGATGAAAGAAGGGAACAGACCCTACTCGATCACATACAAGATATCCTATGCTCTCTCGAATACACAACATTCAGAAGTATTTTTGAGAAAGGAATTTATTGAAGTCCCAAGAATCTTCGAGGACTTTTCCAGGGTGGTTCTACCAGAAATTATTGAGTCTCCAACTATCAAGGAGATCGATATGAAAATACAAGATCAACCTGTCTTCAACAAAATTCGAAGTCTCAGAGTTGAGCCAAGAAAGATGTCTTTCCAACAGACGAGAATGACGAGTAGCGATCGTTGGGAAGAAAATAGACCAAATGCGATTCAACGCATCCCGGATATTTTCAAAACAACAGATAACTAAAATGCCCGAAAGGATGGAGAGAAGTAGCGAATATTTGACATCACTCAAAAGGATAATATTTTTCCTTGTGATGTTCTATATTATCTCCAACAACCCATAGTTGGAAGGTATCAAAAGCTAAAGATGGGTGAAATTGCGACGACTATCACATGTACATCGGGAAAAATCCCGAGCAATTAATACTGGTAATTGAATTTCTTGAGGATCATAAACCTTGGGAAAGATTGCAAGATGGAATGGAGTTCACAATGGCGATAAAAGATATAGAATTAGATGACCACTAGTCCATTCTCCATATACATTTCTATCGGAATGTTATATGCAGAATACAAGGCTGAGTATTTCGCCGCCTATATTGATTTAGGTGCCGAATATGTACTACAAAGCGGATGTTTTCCCTAAAGATATTGGAGAAGATTTACCACTATTGCGGAAGAGATTACTCTAAAAGAATTCTTATTCTTAACGGAGGAATTAAACAAGCAGAAATCATGATCGGAGGCGCAGACAGTACCCCATGGTACAAAGTGAAGACGCCTGCACCAATATATTTCCAAAGGTGCCAAGATATTCTCAAAGTTCGATTGCAAGTCCGGTTTTTACTAGATTAAGATGGAGGAAGAGAGTAAGAAGTTCGCAGCTTTCTCTACACCACAAGGACATTATATTTGGAACGTGATGCCAATGGGATTGGCTAATGCACCCCAGATATATCAAAGGAAGATGGATAATCTTTTCAAAGATTATTTCAGTTTCATGTTCGTATATATTGATGACATTCTCGTTGCATCAAAGGACATGAAGGAGCATCTCAAATATTTGGAAATATTTTCGATGTTTGTCACAAGGAAGGATTAGTGCTTTGAGAGAAGAAGCGGTGATTGCAACAAGACAGATTGAATTCCTCGAATTGAAATCGATGAATGCGAATCATCCTACAAAGTCATATTGTAGAAAAGATACAAGGATTTCCGGATACACTAAAAGACAAGCAATGTAGCACTTCCGAGTTTTCTTGGAGTTGTTAATTTTTCTTTGGAATGTTCATAAACAATCTAGCACATTATATGAAGGTGTTCAACCCATTGCTCGAAAAAAGATGCTACATTCAAACAACTTAAAGTAGTTTGTAAAAAGCTTCCAAAACTTGCAATTCCACAAGATGAAGATGAACTGGTTCTATACACGATGCCATGACTATTGGTGGGCAAATGTTCTTACAAAAGCTACACCAAACGGCGAAGTGCCATGCGGATATTGTAGCGGTCTTTTTACGCATGTGAAGTGAATCGATGGCATATCAACGAGAAAAGAATTCTTTGCGATCATAAAGGCTTTAAAAAATGGCCTCTATTTTTACTTGGCTAAAAAGTTTACTTTAAAAATTGATAATTCAAGTGTCAAAGCTTTTAAGAAAAACAAAATTGAATCAAAACCGAAAAGGCTAGATTACTTAGATGGCAAGTCAATGTCAATATTATTATTATTATGATATTGTCATTATAAAATCTCATGAAAATGTTCTTGCAGATTTTTGACACGAGACGGAAGGACGCGTTGTCGACGAGGTCCTTAAATGAGTAAGACATCTCGGGAAAACCTAGAGAGTCTAGAACGAGATTTTGGGACATTATGTCTCAATGCGTGTTTGCCGGACGACTTCAACAGTGACGAAAATCCATTTCTAGTCAAATACGAGCATGCCTGTTTGCTCAAGGACAATTGTTCTTAGACTGCCAAAGGCCTCTCTCCTCCGTGATCGCATCTCCTACGATGCAAAAAAGGGCGAATAGAGAACGAGGCTCTAACCCGGAGGTTATGGATTCAAGTACCATAATCACAAGTATTGCATGTGATGCATCCCCGAGGTGTACAAACGTAACGAATGTTGAAGCTCCTGTCACAACTCGACTCTTCAAGTCAACCCAAAGACTTATCTAGGGTAAAAGAGGAGAGTTAAATCTTAGGCCACGATTTACAGACAAATCTAAGGTTCAAACTAACGAGACTAAGATTTCTCCAATGCGGGTTTATCAACAACAATGTGAGAAATTAGTTACAATAAGAGGTATTAACCTAAAAAAATCAATGGTTGATATCTCGGCAAGTATCCCGTTTTGGATGAAACCACCAGTCATCCAAATGAAGTACACGAATGGTATACTTTTGGAGCTTTAACTTCAATTTATACTTTGTATCACCTGGATTCTCGAAAATTTCAAATTACCGAAATGGATTGGGGAAGCGATTTACAAGACTTGGGTCAACAATCCACATTTGGCCAAAGGAGATATTTTGAACTCGTATTTTATTAGTGCGGCTCCCGAACCAAAGAAAGAAAGGCTTTAATGAAGCTTTCATTTCATCAAGCTAAGAAGACCGGATGGAAATGCTTCAAAATACATCAAGACAAACTTCACCTAAGAAGTACCGTGTTAGTAGGAGCAATTTCGAAGACGAAGCTTCTACAAGGCGAGCATGGGGACTTTGGGTTTGTCTAACCGAAATGGACAATGTCAAATATCCATTCAAGTTTTTCGTCGAGAAAATGGATCTTTCCTTTGGAATTTGATGACCGGATCAACAACATGATTCGCATAGGAACTTTTCGAGACAAAAAGAAGAATTCTCTCGGGAAAACAAGATTCCGACTAGCAAAGAAACCTACGAGAAATTCTGAACATGGCGCATGTTGGTCGTTGGATCAATCGGATCCACAAGCATGCCCCGAACAGCAGAAAGAACCCAAGTTTGGGAAATGATTTCAACCCAAACCCGACCGGACCATGCACTGAAAAGACAAGGGCCCGACTCACAAGACACGTTATCCTCGGGGACCACGCAAACCAAATTTTTAAAAGATTCCCGACAAACATCACATGGGTGAAATCACGCGAAAGAAAAGAAAAGCGGCACGGGCAGGCACATAATCTGAGATATGCGTAAGCGGTGATGTCATAAATATCAACAAGATTTGAAGTCCGCCTTTCAAGTCCTGGGATTCAAGTCTATAAAAGGCGAGGGTTGAAGGAAGCTAAGGACATCGAACATTTCCCTTAGTTTTCTTATAATAAATTCTGAGAGAAAATTTGTAATATTTTGAGTGTTTTAGTTTTAAGTTTTATGTATTTACGAGTGCAAACCTCATATATGAGAGGCTAAACAAGTATTCTCCTCCCAAAAGGAGATTACTAATGTAATAAATATTTCTATAAGTTCTTAATAAAAAGAGGCTTTCTGCTTCAACATGTGTTCATAATGTACTATTAATTCATCCCGTTTAAGAATTACTTATACGCCCGGAGTAGGAAACGAACCAAGATCGTGTTGAACAGATTCTTTGAAGGAGTTGGATAACTTGCGGATCATCCGTCCCGAGGTTGAAGTTGAACAGTGAGGAGTCGTTTGTCAAAAGATCCGTGGCGATAATTTTCCGATCGGTGGTGTTGGGTACCATCTCACCCAGGGCTATTTCCCAAAGAAAGTATGAATTTTAAGGGATAATTTAATCTTACGGAAGCATGTTGGGCCTGATATGGTCGTAATGGACTATATTCAATTTTAAATCAAAAAGCCCAGTTGGTTCGGATTGCCTCTATAAATCCGGGAACCAAAAATTTTTAGGAGTTAAAATCAAATTGATTAGGTTATATGATTATTTTATAAATTTTAGGGGTCAGATGCAACAAATTGGAGTTTAGATGGATTTTTAAAACTATTAAATAAATTTGCAAAAAACTAGGGGTAAAATTGCCCATATATGATTAAGGGTAAACTTTTACATAGTATATGGGGCATAGTGAAACAAAATAAAGTTTGGTAGGCACAGTCGAAAAAGGGGCATAGTTCGGAGGGTAAAAAGTATTTATCTCTTGAAAATATTAGATATATAGTTAGGATATGTCCTCATAGCCTCAACTTATGTTATGGTCTCATATAACCTTATCCATATATATATATATATATATATATATGAGAATTGATTTATATAAAATCATATCATGGATCCGAAAAATAAAATATAAGATGAAATAGAAATAGTAAAAGATACAATTTGAAACATTAAAAGTTATAAGGTAGTGCCTTGCTCAATCATCTCTCAGAGTGTAAATGCCACAAAACCACCTATATTTATTTTTAAGTTATTTCTAACTTTTTTTTTTTAATCTAAAATATATCTTAATGCGGTTATTGTTAAATATATATTTTAATATTTTTAAAAATTATGAAACTAGTTTAGTTTAGGGCGGAGTAGGATGGCACGGTTACGAACCGCCGGTTCCCAAAATCGAAATCGGCGCTTCTCGGTCCGATTTGGAACCCGGTTCCTCCACGGTTTCAGTTCCAGTTTTAATCGGAACCATTTGTTTAACTTTTAATAATTTTTTGATTTCTTAAAATAGTTTATCATTTTCAGTTAAAAAAAAGAAAAATAAAGAAAAAGACTTTGACTTAATATTCAATAAGTTTTATATTTAATATTAATAATAATATTAAACTATTTATATATACTATTAGAGTATAGAAGAATCAAAGTTCACGTAGCTCGCTTACAATATTGGTCTAAAATGTGTCTCATGTAGTTTCGAAAATAAAACATCATAATAAACATTTAACATTTCTTCTAGCATGTATTTACCAAAAACAAAATTGTTGATTTTAATCTTAAAAAAATGGTTCTATCACGGTTCCATTACAGTTCCACCGACGGTTAAAACCGCCGGTTCCACGGTTTTTGAGACCTAGGAATCGGAACTGGAACCGGCCTACACGATTCTGGTTCCGGTTTTGGAACCATTGACCACAATTACGACTTAGGAACCGTTAACCACGATTCGATTCCGCTTTAGAACTCCGGTTTGCCCATTTAGCCACCCCCTAGGCGGAGCAAGTATCAAGTCTTTAAAAACCTTGGAATGGTAGGTCTCAAGACAAAATTGTCCCAAACTTGCTTCGCTTCGTTGTTATCTCAAACTACTAGTCTACATATTTTTATATTATTATGTAACTATGTACGAAATATAAATTCTAAATGTTATTTAATGGATTGGGGGTGGGGGTGGAGGGATGTTTGTGCCAAATCATAATTTTAAATTTAAATGAGGAGGACAATTTCATATGAAAAGTTATAATCAATGCAATAATTACAATTTTTTAGGGGAGTTTTTGTTACGATTTCAATTTTTTTTAAAAGAAAAGTGCAATATCATTCAAGCAAATCAAACTGACAATATGTTTGCTAATACATTATAAATAAAACTAGGAGAACCAAAATAAACAACTATAGACTAAACGTAAGAATGAGACGTTCTAGCTAATGTATGAGCAATCATATTCACTCATTGCTTAACATAACGAACTTGGAAATCATTTTCAGAGAATGCGACCAATAATATACTTCTAAGGTATAATCAAAATGTTATATAAGATTTAGAAAATGAAGGCACAAAATCACTAACTTGTCACGGTTTTTTTTCTCAAATGAGAATCGTTAATTTTAACACCGCATAAAAATTTTCCCACTCTATATTCTCAAAATAAATGTCCAATTCACATGTAAACTATGTTTGACGTTTTTATTTTTAATTTTTTTTTATTTTGAGGAAATGCTTGACGAATTAATAATAAAAGAAATCCAAAATGAAATAGCAAATTGGACAAATGTAAGTTAATTTGTTGGTAAATATTAAATACCTTGTATCTAATTTTCTATTTCACTCTCTATTCTATATATTGGATGAATGACATGTACATGATGATATCACAATTATACACGTGTCATTCATCCAATATATGGAATACATAAATGGAATATGAGATCTCATCCCCTATCTAAGACTTTGTAATTAGTTCTATATTCGATTGTAACATGTCAACCAACCATATCATCCGAAAAACATTAAAAAAGATAAAAAAAGGAAAACATGAACGGCAAACTCACTACTATTTTTTTTAATTTGATGACCGAGTTCCGAACTTACGCCCAGCTAACAACTCATGCCCCTGCGAACTACCACCAAATAAATCAGGGGACATGCTCGAGTGGTTAGGGTCGAATTGGTCCTACTATGCTCTACCAGATTAACCCAGGACACAAGTAAAGAAATCTGCTCCTACTTGGAATCAAACCCACAAGGTTGGTTTACACCGTGGATGATCCAACTCAGTGACGAAGCCAGAAATTTTGTGTAGGGGGGCCCAATTAATATTAATATAAAAATAATATACGATACATCAAGTCTAAAAATAATACTATAAATTAATACTAATTTTGATAATGTCAATGTATTGCCTCAATTACATCTTAATATTAAAAAATAAATAACATAATACAATTACATCAATACATCATAACATTCATATTTTATTCTCATATTCTGAAATCGTTCAATAATATCTTCATTGGTATATACATATTTTATAGTGTATGTTACCAAACAATCAGTCAATTACCCATCAACAATGACGAATTCTTTAGTGGGAATTTGATAATGAACCTTAAATAATCCCGTTAGAGATGAATAATAGTCTGATAGAATAATGCCAAAATTTATATTCAATATTATGATGGAGCAAAAAAAGAAAATGTTCAAAATTTTGAGAAATGAGAAAAAATGATCAAGACTCAAATATTTTTCAAGATTTACATTTAAGAAGGGAACAACAAAAATGAAGGGAACAACAAAAACTGGAAATTGTATTATAATAAAATATCAAAAGTATGGTTACGATGTACTTATCAAAGTAATATTCAAAGTAATTTCCATTTCCATTCTTTAATCATGTTTTAGAGTTAAGCAATGAAATTAGTGATGGCAAGCAACACTGTAATTCAAGGTGTAATTTTATGTATATGTTTGTTATCATCACTTCAATAAAAGTACGAATATAATTGTTTAATGAAAATCATTAATAAAAGAATTATTGGAAGTTAAATGAAGACAAATTAATTTAATTCAGACAGCAAGCATATGCATGAACAGGCTAACGCTAGCAACTTTGCCAGTAGTTCCATTGTTGGTACACCTACCAATCATTGGAGTCAAATTAACAATAATATCAAATACAACGACGATAACAATTTTCCTAACTGTTGCTTATTAAATTTGTGGCCCAAAATCTTTCTGCTAATCAGTTTTTTTTTTTTTTTTTTTTTTTTTTTTTTTTTTAGTGGGTGCTAATCAGTTTTCTAATCCACTTCTTTTAGCATGATAAGCATAATTCTTAAATAATAGGGTTAATTAAAAAATTAGCCCTGAAATTACAAAAAAGCTCCAATTAACTTTCAAAATTACAGATACCCCTTTGACATGTTTTTTTTACAAATTGCACCCTCAAGAAGGGACATTTATTAGGAAAATACAAAGGATATGACACTCGACAAGGGTATTTGTAATTTAGAAAATTAGCTTTTTTTTTTTTGTTAATTTGGCTAAACCTCAGGCAGCGGACCTAGGGGGCAGGGGGCCACTGCCCCAAATTTTCCAAAATTCCCCCTCTCCCCAAAAATTTTCCAAATTATTTTTTAAAAGGTAAAATAAATGAATTAATATATAATTGGCCCCAAAATTTTCCAAAATTTTTTTCTCCCCCAAAAGTTTTCCAAATTATTTTTTAAATGGTAAAATAAATGAATTAATTTACAATTCCCCCCTCCCACCAAATTTGATAAAAACTTCAAATAGTTGTCTTTTACAATATAATAAAGCCAATAATTATGGTTAGTATATGAAAAAAAAATCACATATTTTAAATTTATAAACTCGATCCGTTTTCCGCCCCCAAAGTCGGAATCTTGCGTCCCCCACTGACGTCAGGAGTAATTTTTGTAATTATACCTAAGTAATATTAAATGAAATCCATTCATTTGCCCATGGGAAATATTGATCACTTCCAAAACCAGGGAAAATGCACAAAAACACTAGCCAAAAATAAATAAATAAATCTACATTTATATAAAATACATTGGTGATTTCATCATCTTACTCTTTACAAAAAATTCACAAATTACAAAATTGTTGGGTCAAAATCACAATAAACAAGAAACAAACAAGAAGATGGCAGTCATCCCAATCACTTTTCTGGAAATAGTAATCTTTCTGGCACCTGAATTTGTGCTTGATTTTAACACATCTCCATCTGTAGAAATATGCTGGACTGACACTGTAGGCCCATTTTTGGCTGTCTCACAATGTCCAATTCCAGCACTAGACAATGTGTCCAAATCATCCCCAAGCCCAGTTTTCGGATCATAACAAAGCCCTAAATTATTATCAAGCCTCAATTTTCTTCCCATTTTCCAAACCCTTTCTCTTTGAAATGGAATTGGCCCTGTTAATTTGTTGTTTTCCAGCCTAAGCTCACTAAGACCATTCAATTTGGCAAAACTTGGTGGTATGGTGCCATTCAATTGGTTGCCATCTAAATGGACCACGCGTAAAGTCGTTAACCGGCCTAGCGACTCTGGAATGGGCCCACCCAAGTTCATGTTCGATAATCCCAGGATCATTAGATTGTTTAGTCCTTCAAATGCGTTTTCTGGGATTGTGGTGGATATGGACGGATTGCCGTTGAGAATGAGCGCTTGAAGGGATTTTAAATCCTTGAGAGATTCCGGGAGTGGGCCCGTTAGGGTATTGTAGCTCAAATCCAAGAGAATTAGATCGTTGAGACTTAAATTTGGAAGGGGACCCGATATCCGATTTCGGCTTAAATCTATTTTTAAGAGAGAATTACTGCTTAAAAGAGGGATTGGTAGTGGACCCATGAGATGGTTTTGGTTGAGGTCTAGCACACTTAATGATGGAAAAGAAATATTGGGAATTGAACCGGACAATCTATTGCAGCTCAAATCTAACGACCTTAGACCGGTAATTCGGCCCAAGGAAACCGGAATTGAACCGTTGAGGTTGTTTTTGTGAAGATCCAAGACTGTCAAATGGGTCAAATTGCCTAAATCATGTGGGATAGGCCCAATGTTACCATTTTCCCTTAAAACTAAAGTTTGCAAAGAAGAGCCCAATTGGCCCAAAAAAGATGGTATGGGCTGAGGATTATTGGTAAAACAACGGTAAAAAAATAGGGTCCGTAAGTGAGGGAGCTTGGTAATGGAAGGTGAAATGAAGGATTGGGTCGGGTCACAAGTTGGGAACGCGGTGTCAACAGACAGCGCTCCGAAAGAAAGCGATACCACGTGAAAGACATTGTCTTTGTCCGGCATGCACTCGATCCCGTGCCACCGGCCACGACACACGTCGGGAATTTCGGTAGCCCAGTCGTTTCCAGTGGCTCTCATAATATCGTAAACCGCTTCTTGTTCTTTAGGATCTGTACGGGCGCCATTGCTGGACGTGGTTGACCCGGATTGTGGCCCGTCAACCAAACCCGATGGAGCACCCGAATCCGACATGATTATGGTGTATGGCATGCCCAATTGAGCATTCACTAGTACTAAAACTAGCAATGTGGTAACAAGGAATTTCATTCTTTTCTTTTTGTTGCTAACACTTAGATATTTGAAAAAGGCTAAGTTTCACATAAGGGGTGTTGGTGGCTATATATAGGTAAGGAATTTGATGGCATTTATGGTTGGGTTGGTGAATAAATTGAAGTGGAGCTAATTATGGAATCACGAGTATTGAGAGGGGTTGGAATAAATGTCCAAGTTTGAGCATTAATGTCCATCACGGAATTCATCCCTTTGAGGGCTCTATATGTCTACAGTACTAATGTAATGAAATCCAGTGTTGTCAGTCCCAATTGCAGAATTTGTTAAAATGTCACAATTTTGTACATGAAATTAATTTTTCTCATTATTTTTATGTGGTCTCTAATGAATAGCACAATCATTTTAATATTAATAACACAAACATAGTGGATCTAACAAAAGCTTTAAAGAGATTAAAAGGGTGATTGGGTAAGGTTATAAGCTATTTAAAATATTTTATAAGTCGGTAAGTTTTTCAGGAAAAGAATTTGTAAGGTCCCACAATAAATAGTTATGATCTTATAAGCTCATTTAAAAATGCATGTAGTTCTTAACATATTTTTAATAAATTTTGTTAGAATATTATTGACTGGTTAATAATATCTTGACATTCAATTTTGTACGAAGAAATGTGTATAATCGAATTTCCCCCTAAAAATAGCTTTAACAAAGTGCCCATAAAAACTAGAATCGAACACGAGGCAACTCATTTAGTTTCATGTATAACTTTTATGATTAGGAGAAATTGTATCGGATGGGATCTTATTCCAAAACCGTGTTTCATTTCCTATTAATGTGGATGATTGACATGTGTATTACACTTACCATGTTAATTTTCAAGCATAAATCAGCGAAATTGTAGGGTTCTAATATGGTAAGTGTAATACACGTGTCAATCATCCACACATTAATAGGAGATGAAACACGGTTTTGGAATAGAAGATCCCATTCAAATTGTATAGTATAATGAATTAATGATCTTGGCTATAGTTCATACGTGGCGTGGTCAATTGGGGGTCTATAGGTATTCGGCCATAATATTACTAACCGTTACTATGTTTTTGTTGTGATGGTGGTACTGTTTACAAGAAAATGACTAGGTGTTTGGAAAATCTGGACAGAAGTTCGAGGCCATTATTAGATATTGTTTCCGTAAAACGAAATTGCCCTGCATACAAAGTGCTTACAGTTCCGACAATTGTCTCTACGATACAACGACTTTAACAAGTCCGATTTAGCAGAAATTGCAAAAATCGAACCAACAACGAACAAGGCTTTCAAGCCTTTGGAAGGATATTTAACAATATGTGGTAATACAGAATGGCTCGCCTTCTTGAATAGTGAGCTTGAAGAGGAGATTTATATGGAACAACCCAAAAAGAGCGAAAGATGTGTAAACTTGTTAAGTCACTTTAGGGACTAAAACAAGTACTTAAGCAATGGCATGAAAAGTTTGACTCGACTATGAAGTCAAATGGTTTCAAAATTAATGAATGTGACAAGTGTGTCTACATTAAAGGTACTACAAATGATTATGTCATAGTATGTCTTTATATAGATGATATATTGATTGTGGGTAGTAGTCAAGATTTAATCATGAATACTAAGAACATGTTAAAGAAGAACTTTAACATGAAATATATGGGATTATCTGACGTATATTAGGGATTAAAATCTCTAGGACGTCAGATGGAATTGTTTTGTCATATTCCCATTATGTCGAAAGCATACTTAGAAAGTTTAATGCTTTTGATAGTCCTCCAGCTAAGACAATCGTAGATCCAAGGCTACACTTGGCCAAGAATAGAGGAGAACCAGTTTCTCAGCTGGAATATGCAAGGTAATTGGCAGGCTGATGTACTTAACAAATTGTACACATCCAGACATTGCATATTCAGTGAGTAAGCTAAGTAGGTTCACAAGTAACCCGAGTAAGGATCACTTGAAAGCCTTGACAAGGGTACTTAGATACTTAAAGTATGCCATAAACTATGGAGTACTTTATACGAGATATCAAGCAGTATTAGAAGGATAATGTGATGTCAATTGGATATTAGACACAAAAGACTCCACGTCCACAAATGGATATGTTTTCATAATAGGTGGAGGGGCGGTGTCATGGAAGTATTCTAAGAAAACGTGCATAGCTCGATCTACAATAGAAGCAGAATGGCTTAGAAACCTTTTAGAAGATATTCCTTGTTAGAATAAACCAGTGCCTGCTATTTTGATACATTGTGATAGTCAATCAGCAATTGGAATGGCACAAAGTAGTCTGTGTAATGGTAAGTCTAGACATATTCGTCGAAGACACAATACCATTAGACAATTGATTTTAAATGTGGTTATTTCAGATGACTACGTGAAGTCAAAGGAAAACCTAGCAGATCAGCTCACAAAAGGAATAAATCGAGATCAATTGTATAAATTATTTTAAAATCCACAAAATAAAGAATGTTCATAGCGGTAACCGAACCTTGTGAATTGGAGATCCCAAGACTTTGGTTCAATAGGACAACTAAGTTATAAATGTTCAGCTGCACACTTGAAAAATATGTTAGCTCATTCCCGGAACTTCCAAGTGAAATAAAAACCTACTGAATGTGGTGAGGTGAAGTTTAAGACTTTTAATGATTCCTATACCGAAAGGTGGAGTATGGCAGGATACTCTTCAATAGGAGATCACTATATAAGTGAGAAGTAATGGTCGCTTCAAAGAAACACTTATGAATCTAAGATATGGTCCAGGGTCGAAATGGACACAACGTGAGAACAACAAGTGTTAGAATTGTTATTGTATAAGTACTGTTGTCTCGGTTGCACAAATGGCTGAGTAGTTCAAGACATCACACCACTAAGCAGCTAGTAAATCCGATGGTATTTTACTAAGGAAGGTTCAAAGCCACAAGCTACCTATCATGATACAATAACAGATTAGCCGAGACTTTCAAGCGAATTTGCATACATGCATGCATTAATTTCATTCATGTGGGGGATTGTTAGAATTTGGTTTGAGAAAATTGGGTGTTAACCCGATTTTGATAAAATATTTAAGTGGTTTTCATTGGTGGAAAATAGAATTAAATTATATGTTAAAATTCTACTAAGTGAGTAGATGAGATTGATATTTTGAATTTCTCAAAACCAATTCCGGGTGAATGAGGAACTAATGATACAAGATAGCCACTTAAAACTAGAAATTGATATGGAAATTGGAAAATAAGGGAAGGACAGAAGCTCCATCCCACATAAAAGAGATAGCCAAATATTGCTCTATTAATATATCCCAAGTTGGACTAATGGGTTTGGACATTTGGGGCACCAAATTTTTTAAAGGAGTGAGGACCTACATGCTTGTGCGTTTGGTTCAAAACACACGCCTTGTGCCGTCGATCGGCTCGCTCGGCCATGCAGGTCGTGGGTCGTGGGCTGGCTTCAAGACCCTTATAGTTTTGGACCAAATTTATTTAAAACTCTTTAAAATTAATTAATTACTTTTTAATTATTAATTATTTTTTTAAACTGGATAGGTGGTGTGTGGCGCGTAGCATCACCGTGTGCGGAGCGCACCACACCGATAAAGTGTGCGGCGCGCGCACCGCAGACGAGAAAAAAACATGTCACGTGCACGTTCGAACTGATGCACCTGTTCGACATACCGGGTGCATTTTTGGGTGTAGACATGTCTTTTCGGATCAAAAGACATGACCATTCCATAAAGGCACTTAGAAGCCTATAAATAAAAATCTCCTGCAGATGAAATGGACACGAAAAAATTCAGATAATAAAATTTTCACATCCATTTGATGTATTTCAAGGTTATACAAAGATGCAATAGCAATGAGAACTCGAATGGACGTGATCCTCGTAACAGGAGAATATGTATCGAAAAAGTCATATCCCTCCTTTTGTTTAAACCCTTTAGCTACCAAACAGGCTTTGTCTTATCTATAGATCCATCTGCTTTATACTTTCTTTTAAGGATCCACTTGCATCCCAAAGGTTTGCAACCGGTGGGAGTTCAACCAACTCCCAAGTATTATTTTGCATGATGGAATCTATTTCATTATTGATAGCTTCTTTCTAGAGAGGAGCTTTTGGACTAGACAATGCTTCTTGAATAGTTCTTGGTTTATTTTCTAACATATAAGTTAAAAAATCAGGACCAAAAGACTTAGCTACTTTTGTCCTTTTACTACGTCTTGGTTCCTCTTCATCATCACTTTGAGGTAACCTTACAGTTTCATAAGTTCGTTTATTCGAACTTTCTTCTTTCCTTTCTTTGTTCGGAAAGATATTCTCGAAGAATACATCATTCCTTGATTCTATGATCATTCCTTCATTTACATTAGGAATAACTGACTTGTGCACTGAAAAGCGATATGCACTACTATTGTTTGCATATCCAATGAAAACGCAATCGATCGTCTTTGGACCGATTCTAACTTGTTTCGGCTTAGGTACTTCGACTTTAGCCAAACACACCCCTATAGTTTAAGGTAGGCAAAATTGCTTTTTTGGTCATTAAGTTGACTCGATTCCGCTTTTAGTCCTTTAATTTTTATGGGTTGCGTTTGGCAAACACTAACTTTTCTAAACCCGCACATTTAGTCCGATTTCAAAATTTCGGGATATCTTATCCCTAAAATGCTGAGTTGGATCATTTTTTCATGAAATGACTATTTTGCCCCCTTTTTGGATAGAAACCTTGGTCATGTGCATATCACATGACTTGTGTAATATCTCAATAAAATTAAATAATAAAAATAATTATAAGATTAAAGTAAATTAAAAAAAATATGAACATATATTTATAATTTTATATAAAGTTGACAAATATAAAATTTATGTTGGACTTTTTTAATTTTATTTAAATAAAATAATATGAACATATATTTATAATTTTCAATTGTAAATAAAATTAAAACAAATGAAAATAAAATAGAAAAAATATTTATTTATAATTTTAAAATATATATAAAATTAAAAAAATAGAAACAAAAAAAAAAATATATATCTATAATTTTCAACTCAAATTGAAATTAAAGAAAAATAGAAATAGAAGAAATAGAAAAACCAAAAGAAAAAAAGAAAATAATGTACTTTTTTGTTTTTCTAGTTTTCCTTAATTTTTATTTAGATCTGAAGAATATAAAATATATGTTCGATTTTTTTAATTTAATTTTAAAAAATAATATGTACATATATTTATAATTTTTAATCTGTAAATAAAATTAAAAAAATAAAATGAAAAACGAATAGAAAAAAATATGTATTTACAATTTTCAACTATATGTAAAAAAAAAAAAGAAAACCAAAAAACATATATATATCTAAATTTTCAACCGTAAATTAAAATTAAAGAAAAATAGAAAACAAAAAAAAAAAAAAAATATGGACTTACAATATTCACTGTAAATTAAAATTAAAAAAATAAAAACAATAAAACTGGAAAAAATATCTATTTACAATTTTCTACTTTAAATAAAAATTAAAAAAATAGAAAACAAAAAGACGAAAAATGAAAAAAAAAAAAAAGAAAATAAATTTCTATTATTTTTATTTTCTATTTTTATTTAATTTTTATTTAATGTTGAAAAATATAAAAATATATGTTCAACCATTTTATTTAATTTAATTTATTATTTTTTTCTATTTTTTCTTTAATTTTAATTTTCCAAAAAAGGGCAAAATAGTCATTTCAAGGAAAAATGGTCAAACTCAAAGATTTTAAGGATAAGATATCTCCGAAAAATTTGAATTCGGACTAAATGTGCAGGTTTAGAAAAGTTAGTGTTTGCCAAACGCAACTCATAAAAATTAAAGGACTAAAAGCAAAATCGAGCTAACTTAACGGACCAAAAAAACAATTTTGCCGTTTAAGGTATTTATATGACGGTTTCCGTCCTTTCCACAACTTTATGGAGTTTCGTCTTTACCTTTGTGTGAGATCTTATTAAGAATATAGTTTGCAAAAAGTATAGCTTCCCCCCACAAGTTTTGGGGTAAGCCAGAACTTATCAACATCGCATTTATCATCTCCTTAAGAGTACAATTTTTGCATTCTACAATTCCATTTGATTGAGGTGAGTAGGGAGCAGTCGTTTGATGAATTATACCCATTTTCGAGCAGAACACATCAAACGGAGCAACATACTCTCCGCCTCTATCACTTTGAATTATTTTAATTTTCAAATTAAACTGATTTTCAACTTCATTCTTATAAGTTTTGAAAGCTACTAAAGCTAATGATTTTCAAATTATAGAATAATGATAATAGTTTATTATGATCATATTAGATTCATCATGCAACCCGATAAAATATTAATGATCCTCCATGACTAGGGAGTGCAAGTACCTTCACTCTTCCCCTACTCCATGAGTAGGGAGTTTTAGGTGTTACAAAATTAAACCCTAATGGAGTTAAACATTAATTTCTTCATTATTGAAGAAATAGGTTCAAAACAATTATGCAAATAGCAAATTCCATTCAATTTAAGAGTTGATAGTTTAACTCATTGCTTCATTAGTAGGGAGTCTTCATTATTAAGGGTTGATGCACTGCAGTCAGTAAATTCAACCTCAAGTGCACCTGCTCAAATACTCTCTCAGCTGTTGTCTCATCACGCACAAATGCCCTAGTTGATAGTTTGCTCATTGCTTCAAGATTTTGCCCCGGCCAGATTTCTTTTGCCCAAATAAAAGAACTGCTGGACACTGATTGCTATAATAATATTACTGATTTGGTATATATATATATTGTTGGAATTTGGTCCTTGATAAATGAGGTGTTGACCCGATTTTGACCAAATAATTAAGTGGTTTTCATTAGTGAAAAATGGAATTAAATTATTTGTAAAATGCTACTAAGAGAGTAGATGAGAATAACATTTGGAATTTCTCAAACCGATTCCGGTGAATGAGAAATTAATGTTAGATATTAGCCACTTAATACAAATAAATGGTATGGAAAATAGAAAATGTGGGGAAGGAGAAATGCTCCATCCCACATAGGAAAATGATGAAAAGTTTGCACACTTAATATATCCCAAGTTGGACTTATGAGTTTGGGCCCTTGGGGGCACCCAAGTTTTTAAAGGGGTGAGGACCTACATGCTTGTGGGTTTGGTTCAAAGTACACATGCGGCGCCGGCTCGCCCGCCCCCGAAACCTTTAAAATAAATGTTTAATTAATTTTTGTAAATTAATTAAATGGCTTTCAACCTGGAAGAGGTTCGGACCGCACACGGCCCGTGCGTCCGAGTCGTGCTACTGCCGAGCTTTTGCAAATAGCACACGGCCGTCTGCGCCGGGTCGTGCTCCCCGCCGAACATTGGCGCACAACGCGACGGGCAGCGCGCACGCCCGGCCGTCTTTGTCGGTCGTGCGCCCCCAACAAAGTCGCTTCGCAAATGTGTCTTTTCGAGCCTAAAGACGCGATTTTCCGTACGGGCACTTGCTTGCCTATATGATAGAAGCCCCTGCAGATGTTTATGAATACGAAATCTTAAGGTAATAACCTGTCATTTTTGCATACGAGCATATTGACATCCTTCCTTCAAAAGCTTGAAAGTCAGAAATATTTTTCATTGTTATTTGTTGTTCCTGGTTTTTGCTAGCTAACCGAATTGTAAAAGTCGTTGTATCTTAGAGGCGAGCGCCGGAACCGTAAGCACTCGGTATACGGGACGTTTTTCGTCTTACGGAGACTGAATCAAATTCAGGCCTCGACTTTAGCCTATACACTATACACTTAGCCATTTTCCTAAACAGAAACCTTCACCAAATATTTTACCATACATATATTATATACAGCATATTGCATGCATGCATTTGTCAATATATATAAAAATGCTGATTATATTGTTCAATTCATGTATAATTCGGATTTTCCTTTTAATTTCAGGTGGAAGCTAACTCCGATCCATGAGAGATATCAGAGATCATGTTGATGGAAGAAGCTGATGTATATATTATATTGCATGTGGTTCAGATTATTCTGTGTGTCATGATACAATTAATTAATTAATTAATTACACGATCTTTGTGTGTGATCTTACTGCTATAAAGTTTGTTGTTGTAATTTCCCAAGTGTCTTTATGTTATATATCCTTTTTTTTGGGGCGGGGCAATATGGCATGCTTGTATGTCAATTATTTTTGTGCAATATATTATATTGATTATATGTAAGATTTTTGGGTTTGATTTGTTTTTCTCTATCCTCCGTTTATTAATGAATATTTCGTTTTTCATCTTCTTCTTCATTAATTATCTTGTGGATAAGCGTGATCACTTGACCATCTAATTAGATAAATTTTGTATATTTATAATATGTTCTTTAATATCAATTAAAAACCATTTAATAGTCAAAAATAGGTTGTATCAATTAGTCCCCCCACTCTTATAGTTCATCCTACCATGAACTATAAGAGTAAAGTTATTTTCAACTTGGCCGAATCACAACCTACCTCGACTGAAATTCCTAACATCAGAGGGTTATTGATTAATAAGCAATGAGCAAGTATTAGGTTATAATTCTCGAACAATAAAACTAATAATAGATTTAAGACATCCTCCAATCAAATAAATCAAATAATAGATTTAAGACATCCTCCAATCAAATAAACCAAGGGCATCCATCAACCATTTGTCATCAAACAAATCAAGGGCATCCGCCCATTAACGCTTGAAGGCCTGCTCGAGCTGAGTATTTCTTATCAAGGACAGTCGCCCATCACACTACCGTAAAAACAAAATAAATAGCGACGAAATTAGCGATGGATCGAACTGTCGCTAATAGCGACGCTTACTTACTTTAATAACGACGGATTTCTTCCAAAAATAATTTTAATTTTTTTTCACTATATAGAAACCGAATAGCGACGGAATAACGACGGAATTACGACGGATGACTATCCGTCATTAATCCGTAGCTAATTTAAAGAATTACAGACGGATATTAGCGACGGATTCTAAATTCGTCGCTAAATTGGTGTTTAAAATGAGAAAAATAGTTGGCGACGGATATTATCCGTCGCTAAATTATTAAATGGATTTAGTATAAAAAAATGGGAAGAAAATATTTGGCGAAGGATATTATCCATCGCTAATTAGTAAGCCAAATTATTAACATATTCAATTTAGCGATGGATAATATCCGCCGCTAATTAGTAAGCCAAATTATTAACATATTCAATTTAGCGACGAAAAATATCCGTCCGCTAAATCATTAAGCCATTAACTATTTTAGCGACGGCAAGCTCACGCTAATTAACGACGGATAAGTTCGGTCGTTGCTATTGGTTTGCCGACCCTATTTTGGCGATGACAATTATCCGTCGCTAATTCGCCGCTATTTTGTTTAGCTTACATTTTTTTTGGTTAGCTTAATACAATTTTCGCGCTATTTCATTGTTTTCTTGTAGTGTCAAATGAACCAATTATGTTCACCCATCATAGTTTGATAAAGGTCGGTTCGAGCCGAATATTCATTGTCAAAGGCTTCCTACGCTAGTCGGGTTTGATAAAGGTTGGCATGAGCAGAATATTCATAGTTAAAGGCATCCCATCGGGCACGTTTGATAAAGGTCGGCTCAAGCCGAATATTCATAGTTAAAGGCATCCCACCGGTCACGTTTTGATAAAGGTCGGCTCGAGCCAAATATTTCTTACTAGTAACTGATTTTTTTTATCATGAAGGTGTCAAAAAATCCAACTCGATTAACGAGCTCATAAAAAAACCACTTTATCTCCGGATTGCTCATAACAATGTCTGCTCATAATAGATAAATTTGGCGAGAAATCCAACTCATCATCAACAGGTAAAAAAATAGTAATAAGTTCTTCAAGAAGTTCCAGTCATGATCCGACTAGAAAATGAGTTGTTCATGATATCTAATTCATAATCATGCTAAATAGTCTTTGTTTCAATAGTGAATTTGTCCATAAATCCAACTCGATCAATGGGCTCATTGATAATATACCCACACGTTTATACGATGAATTTATCAAGAAAATCAATTCAGTCAATGGGCTCATAAAATAGTTGCTCATGAGAAATTCAATGCATATTTCAAGAATTAACGGATAACATTAGATTACGATCGTAATTGATGGTCTCTTCAAGAACAATCTAGTAATAATCAGCATGTTGATCAATGGAATCATATTCAATCTTAGTTGCAGGTGAGCTCAAACCCATGACTTCTAATAATGAGATAAGAGTCAAGACCATGTACAATTCCAAACTCCTTAATTGTTTACAAAAATACTCAACTTTGTTTTATATATATATACAAATTAGGATTTAAACCATTAAAAAATCTTGGGAGGGGTCCTCACCGGGGGGGTCTCAGTCTTTGCGGCGCAAATTGGCCGCCCTAGAAACGGCTCAATTTACTAATTGGCTTACCCCTTGGATTTTGAGTAGGTTTAAGCTCGCCTAGCAATACATATTCACTTGGACTCGTAGTATTACCATTAGTGGTGGTAGTTATAATTCGAACAAATTCACTAAGTGTTAACGTGAAAATGTGGTAGTCATAATATTACTATTTATTGGCTTACCACTTGTGTTTATATCATTCTTAATAAATTGATCTATGTGCGTAATTGTACCAAATTGATAGATTGTCAATTGATTGAAAAATTGTGTTTATTGCGGTATGGATAGTCCGGGGATTGAACAGCGCGGTCCAAAGGTGGGCCGCTATTCGTCACACCGAGGTCCCGAACCCCATCACCCGAAGACGAATTTTTCGAGTCCGAGGTGGACATGGGTAATATAAAGGGCATGCACATTCCAAAATATAACCTCTATGGCGTCTCGAGCTGAATCGAGGATAAAGTGGAGAGTTAAGCGCCTAGCTAGCGAAGCAATAAGGGGAGTTAGGCTTCGGCCACCGTTTATGGGGCGGTTACAAGGCAGAATCAAAGATCCTAGCTTAATCAACTAAGATCAAAGTATGTGAATATTAAATTATTGTCTGCTTGAATAATTTGATTGAATGATAATAACTTGTTTTCATTCCAAAAGCTATTTAATTTATTGAGAATAAAGTTATACATTGTTCATTTAAAACTGAGTTTCCATTGAAAGCTGTCTCAAAGTTGTCTTCAAAATTGATGAATCACTACATGCGCCGTCGCACCCACTTACTGAGTCATAACCCACTTACTGAGTCATAACTCACCCCTATTTGTTTATAAGACCTCCAGTTAACGACTTGAGATATCTTATTTCACTTTTCTTATTTCACTCACTATTCTATATGTTGGATGGAAGACACATGTACAGTTGTGACATCATCTTGTACACGTGTCTTTCATCCAATACAATGGAATAGGAGATCTCATCCCGTATAACAACCAATTAGATGATACGGAGGCTGAGGACGGGCGAGAAGACTAGAGTTGAAACGTGGAGTGGTTTAGGCTGCGATTGGATATGGAAGGATTTCCATTTCCGTTCAGCTGGAGAATTTTTTTAACCGAACACACAATTGTTTAAGAATTTTCAGAAAATATACTATTATACATCTGCACATTTTGCACAAAAAACTAATCATTATTATACATTCTTCCACAAATTTCACTAATTCACTCACTCACACATTTCTAACTACCAATCATCATTTTACTATTTGTAAATCAAATCAACTTTCATCATTACGTTTTTATCACATCCAATCACACTCTCAAAATTTATATTTTTTTTTTAATTTTTTTTTCCACTGTTCTCTAGCAAAATAAAAATTTTCAAAATGAAATCATATCCAATCGCACCTTAGACTTCGCTTCTCATATTTTGTAATAGAATCTAGTATGTTATATTGTAATCTTAAAACTCTTCTAGGCTAATGTTAACTATCCTCCTGTCACGACCCAAACGTGACGCGACGACGATCAATCACTTAAACAGAAATAAACCCAACATTCTAGAAAACGATGCAACAATCCCAAGTAAAACAAGGTCTAAAGCGGAAAAAACTACAAGTACAACAAAATTACAATTACATCCCAACAACTTAATAGCTTACATCCCGTAACTAGGAATAAAGTACACATCATATCACAAAATTAAGTGTCAAATGGGTCCTACGCCCTTCAATTACAGTCCAGAATTTCAAAGGAAATAAAAGAGTCCAACATCAGAAAAATAAAAGAAAATAGTCCAGCAACATAGATAACGATAGGAAATGAGTTCAACGGGCGGAGCTCGAGAGTTCAATCCAAGGCAAGTTCAAACTTTTCTTCGACAAAGTCATCTTCTAAGGTTAGAAAACGAGGAGGGGGTGAGACAATCTTAGTGGATGGGGTGATCGTGTGCTAGTGTGGCGATATATATAGTTAATACGAGAAATTTAGTTGTATGAAAACGCGTGAGAGATGATGCATGAATTCACACACATCCACAAGCGTCATGAAAAATATATTTATGTAATATACTTATACGATTTAAGAAAAAACGATTCATGGTCACGCAAGCACTATGGTTCAAGCAGTCAGGAGGATTGCGTATGGATTTGTAACGCCAATCCTATGCAAGACAAGTAGCGGTTGCGTATGGATTTGTAGCGCCAACCTATGCAATACAAGTAGCGGTTGCGTACGGATTTGTAGCGCCAACCAAACGGGTCCGATTAACTCCGGAATCGTGTGGATCAGACAGCGATTCCTTCGTTCTTCCTTGTAACTCCCCGAGTAAGATGGTCCAAGACCTGTCACCTTATCGCTCCGTAGGCAAAGACAAAATCCACAGTGGAGCTAGCAAGGCTCGGATCTGTCATAATCATGATTATACCTCAAGTACTACGACCCGCTTCCCTTGGACAAACTCCGTCCCTCGCCATGGGATTAGGGCGATGGGGCCTAAGAGTGGAATAACAGCCGAGCTGCCGGTTCCATCCCCCGACGATCCATTCTGATTTGTTAGCTCGACACACCAAGTTGACTCAAGCAAAGAAATTAAATACACGTTCAAGTAGTCAACCAGGCAGTCGAGTATTAATGATTCAGGGAAGTAGTTCAGGAAAATTTTGAAAATTTGCGAGTAGCAATTATGGCGTTGGTGGAGTTATTTGGATGAAGATGATTACCGGGAGGATAAGCAATCTTCTATATCTTGAAAGATTAGGTGGAACATAAGTCCCATTATAGATTCAAATCGCAAGACGAGGAAGTCGCCCCGTGGGTATTAATCGGTCAAGGCGGTCCGATAAGTCAAGGGGTTTTAGAGAAAATAAAATATTTTAATTAAGAATTGAAGTCAGAGGGTCCAGGGCTGTTTTAGTAAAAGGAAAATAATTTGAGTTGGGTCCTTAATAAAAAGAAAATTTACAATTTAGCCCCGTTTTGTAAAAACCAATACTTTTGGTGTTAAAAATTGAATAAATAAATATCCCGACCTTGAACAATTATGAGGCCAGTTCCTAAATTCTCTAAATTGTTCAGAGATTCAGGTTTTTGAAGTTTTGAGGTCGAGTTTTTTATAAAATTCTCATATTGGCCCCAAATTTGTTAAAATTGTCATTTCGGCTCTAAGTTTAAAATAATTGGAACTCACAAACCGGAAGGGATTTTAATGTGATTCCAGTTGGAAAATGTCACTATGGTTAGTGGGATATTGGGACAAAAGCAGTTTTAAAAAGAAATAAGTTTAGGTCCTTTAACTTTTGAAAATTTCATTTTTGTCCCATTTTGAAATAATTGCCTTTAAGGCTTTTAGGGGTCCAATTGTTATGAAATTTGAACCTTGGGTCCAAGATATAATTATGTTATAGTTAAATTAGTATTTCCAGGTGCATGGACTGCATAAGTCCTGGAAATTGTATTTTGGTCCTCAAGTTTAATCTTTTACAATTTGGTCCATCACTTTTTATAAAATTACTTTCCAAGCTCTAAACACTTGGATTTTTGGAATACACTTAAAATATGTTATTTCCAGTCCCTTAAGAGTTAAAATTTCAAATTTTAAAATTTGGGTCTGGTACAGTTTCGAAATTTGCAACATAGCCCTTAAACTTCTCAAATTTTACAATCTAGTCCTTTGGCTTTTATGGGTTGATTTTATTTATCTAAAAACTCTTAAAATTTTAATAAAATGTCAAGACATAATTTTTGAACCTGAGTTCAGTCCCAAAATCGAAAATTACAGAGGGTCCCTTAAGTTTTATTTTCTTGCAATTAAGTCCACCAACTTTACATTTTTGCATTTTAAGTCCAAAAAATAAAATTTAATCAATTATACTCGACTTGTCCAGGTTATAAATCATTCAAAACATAGATTTAAAGAGTCATACACATACATATCCTTCTCATACAAAATTTCATCAAGTATAACAATAAAATGTGTATGCCCTATTTTTCGATAAATCACATTTTTGAGCAACAGTTGAGAATTTTTCCAACTTGATACAAGAAAATAGCATGCAATACATAATATATATCTCAAGTGCTCAAATCAAAATACTACATGCAATTTGTTAAATAAAACACCTAGAAGTTGAAAGGATTTTTCCACCCACCTCGTAGTAGTTTCTCGGGTTGATCTAAAATGTAGTCTTCTTTCTTGAATCAACTTCTTGACTCAAACTCTTGAAGATCAGCCCCTAAATGGTATCCAAACCATATTTTGGTGTTAAAATTAAACTCTCAAGTCTAAAGAAAATATACTAGGACCAAATGGTTAATACTCACCTTAATGTCTTCAAGTAGTCTCAAAATAGAAATTTTCCTTCAAGCCTCTAACCTCAAATTGAGATGATGTAGGTCAGCCCCTAAACTCCAAAAATTCATATTCTTGAGTCAAAAATTAATTCTTCATGTTGTCAAAAGAAAAATACTAAAAATGATAATTTCTCACCTTAACTTCTTATTTTCTAGAGTTATCTTGAATGTCCTCTTCAAGCTTAGAACCAAGTCTTGCTCTTCCTTAATTATTCAAGAAATCAACCCCTAGGAGTACTTCAATAAGAAGTATTCATCAAGTTAGAAGATGAAGGAATAGACTTGAAGTTTTTAAGAAGATAAGATGAAGATGAAAGAAGTAAAAATTTTCTCAACTCTTACTTATGTTTTTGGCCTTAAGGAGAAATAGGGGAAGGATTTTTGTGTTTTGAGATTAAGTGTTAGAAATGAGGAGTTTTGAGAGAATAGAGTGGATGTTGTAAGAGGAAAAATGAAATTGATTTCCTCCCTCAACTAGGTTGGCCGAACACTACACACACTAGCACATTTTTTTTTGATGGTGTTTTGTATGGGTTTGTAGATTAGGTGGTGTGGAAGATAATTGAATGTGTGTAAAGTCTTGTGAGTGGGTAGATGAGTGTATAAAAAAATAAAAAGTGTGGTGTATAATTTAATGGAAGATGATGGAGTAGAATAAAATACTAGAATTGATTGGAATTGGAATTATTCCTTTCCTCATTCATTGCTCCTTAGCCGTACCACATGCTCCATTTGCTTTAAAGATTGATGAATGATATCATATAATGTCTCTCACTCATCACAAACAACATCCTATTTACTTAAGTAAATACTACTTATATGAAAGTCGTCATCTAAGGTATCTAAAATATGCAGGTGTAGGATCGTCACTTATCATAGATATCGTCCAGAAATTCAACAATGTGTATAAACTATATGAATAAATATAAATCAATTAATGAAATAAATTATAAATATATTAAAATAATGCACTTGAATTAATCATGAGAAAATATTAATGTATCATATTATTCAAGTAACAATGTTATAAAATATGGGGCTTCACATCCTCCCCCCCTTAAATGAATTTGGTCCCCAAATTCCTCCTAAAATAGTTTTGAGTATTGTGTTCGCATATCGTCTTACATTTTTCATGTGGCATCTTCATCTCGATCATGCGCTTTCAACACTACCTTGACCATTGGGATCTCTCTCCTTCTTAATTGGCGCACTTGTCGATAGATGATTCGTATCGGTTTTTCAGTGTAAGACAAATTTTCCATTATGGGTGGAATTTCTTCTGTAACAATGTATTCCAGGTCGGGCTGGTATTTCCTTAATCTGGAGACATGGAATACGTCATGCATACCAGCTATAGGAGGCGGAAGTTCAATCTGATAAGCCAGCTTCCCGACTCTCTTTAATATCTTATACGGACTAATGTATCTCGGGCTTAGCTTTCCTCCCTCGTGTGTTGCCTTAATCTCGCATAGCAACTCAGGTCTCACTGAGATATTAGCCCAAAATATTTGAGTGTCCGTTCTCATCGGATGCTATATACTCAAATCTTCTAGGGATTTCCATTCCCTAATCATCAGTTTGGCGATGTTGGCCTTTCTTCTTAAGGCGTCTGCCACTACATTCGCCCTCTCAGGGTGGTACTTTTTATCAAAGTGATAGTCTTTGATTAGCTCCATCCACCTTCTTTGTCTCAAATTGAGATCCTTCTGGGAGAACAATTATATCAAACTCTCATGATCTGTGAAAACAGTGAACATTGCTTTGTATAAGTAGTGTCGCCACTCTTCAATGCGAAAACTGTTGCTGCCAAATCCCAGATCGTCCGTTAGGTAGTGGCCTCATATGGTTTGAGCTTCCATGAGCCATAAAAAATTACTTTCCCCCTTGTATAAGTACTGCTCCCATCCATTCTCTTGACGCGTCACAATAAACGACAAAGTTTTCTGTTCCCTTTGGAAGGGCTAAGACTGGAGCTATAGTGAGCCATTTCTTCAGCTCTTGGAAACTAGCCTCACACTTGTCATTCCCCACAAACTTGACTTGCTTCCGGGTTAGTCGAGTGAGTGGTCCGACTATCTTGGGAAATCCTGGATAAATCTTCAATAATATCCAGCTAGTCCTAAGAAACTTCTAATCTCCGATTCTGCACTCGGGTTGTTTCCATTCAACCACCTGCCCCGCACCTTCGAAGGCGGTCTACGGCGATCCCAATGCCGGATACTATGTGTCCCAAGAATACGGCTTCACTAAGCCAAAATTCGCACTTGCCGAATTTGGCATACAACTTGTGCTCTCGTAGTATCTCCAAAATAATTTTTCGATGACGCTCATGCTCTTCTCTAGACTTAGAGTATACGAGTATTTCATCAATGAATATCACTACGAATTGATCCAAATAAGGTTGAAAGACTCGATGCATCGAGCCATAAACGCTGCTGCGTGCGTTAATCGGATCGAAAGACATCACTACAAACTCGTAGTGTCCATATCTTGTTTGAAATGCCGTTTTGGAAACGCTTCCTCACGGATCTTGATTGATAATATCCTTGTTGCAAATCAAACTTGAAAGTACACCGTCGCTCCTCAAGTAGATCAAACAGTTCGTCTATCCTTGGGAGGGGATATTTAGTAGTAACATCTAGTCGAGATCGTATAATAGTCACATCCTTAATGTATCTTATCCGTGATACCTAAACCACAAGTCAAATTCCTTACTTAAGCTTGTGCAAGTACTTGAGAATGAATAACACAAGGGTATTATCATTGATCATTATACTTAGTGATTCCCCCGACTATCATTTTCCCAAAGTAATATCATTAGGTGTCTACATCCCATAATATATCACATCCAAATCATATATTTATCAAGAGATATCCTCATATTCTTCGAGTCTCACCATATCGTGCATTATAATCTCTAAATCACGCATTTTCTAAATCACCTAACATGCAAATAGAGGAATATCCGGATATCTTAACACTATAATGACCCCAAAAGAGTTTAAATATTCATCCAAGATTCAACTTAGGTCAACTAGTAGTGGTACCTAATCCAAGGTCGAGAGGAACCTATCCTGGGTCACCGGTGTAAGTTTCCTCCTTACAAACCAAGCTCGATACCATAACTCATCACGCCCCAAATGTGACGCGACAGCGATCAATCACTTAAACAAATAAACCCAACATTCTAGAAAACGATGCAACAATCCCAAGTAAAACAAGGTCTAAAGCGGCGAAAAAACTACAAGTACAACAAGATTACAATTGCATCCCAACAATTTAATAGCTTACAAAGATGTAACTAGGAATAAAGTACACATCATATCAAAGCTTAAGTGTCAAATGGGTCCTACGCCCTTCAATTACAAAATCCGTAATTTCAAAGGAAATAAAAGAGTCCAACATCGAAAAATAAAAGAAAATAGTCCAAAGAACATAAATAACGATAGAAAATGAGTTCAACGGGCGGAGCTCGAGAGTTCAATCCAAGGCAAGTTCAGCTTTCTTCGACAAAGTCATCTTCTAAGGTTAGAAAACAGGAGAGGTGAGACGAGAAATCTTAGTGGATGGGGTGATCGTGTGCAAGTGTGGCGATATATATAGTTAATGCGAGAAATTTAGTTGTATGAAAACGCGTGAGAGATGATGCATGAATTCACACACACCCACAAGCGTCATGAAAAATATATTTATGTAATATACTTATACATTTAAGAAAAAATGATTCATGGTCACGCAGCACTATGGTTCAAGCAACGAGAGGATTGCGTATGGATTTGTAACGCCAATCCTATGCAAGACAAGTAGCGGTTTAACGTCTGGTTTGTAGCGCCAACCTATGCAATACAAGTAGCGGTTGTGTAAGGATTTGTAGTGCCAACCAAACGGGTCCGATTAACTCCTAATCGTGTGGATCGACAATGATTCCTTCGTTCTTCCTTGTAACTCCCCAAGTAAGATGGTCCAAGACTGTCACCTTATCGCTCCGTAGGCAAAGACAAAATCCACAGTGGAGCTAGCAAGGCTCGAATGCTGTCATAATCATGATTATACCTCAAGTACTACGACCCGCTTCCCTGGACAAACTCCGTCCCTCGCCATGGATTAGGGGCGATGGGGCCTAAGAGTGGAATAGCGGCCGAGCTGCCCGTTGCATCCCTAACGTATCCATTCCGACGCGTGAGCTCGACACACCAAGTTGACTCAAGCAAGAAATTAAATACACGTTCAAGTAGTCAACCAGCAATGAGTATTATTATTGATTCGGGAAGTAGTTCAGAAAATTTTGAAAATTTGCGAGTAGCAATTATGGCGTTGGTGGAGTTATTTGGATGAAGATGATTATCGTGAGGATAAGCAATCTTCTATATCTTGAAAGATTAGGTGGAACATAAGTCCCATTATAGATTCAAATCGCAAGACGGCGGTCGCCCATTGGTATTAATCGGTCAAGGCGGTCCGATAAGTCAAGGGGTTTTAGAGAAAATAAAATATTTTAATTAAGAATTGAAGTCAGAGGGTCCAGGGCTGTTTTAGTAAAAGGAAAATAATTTGAGTTGGGTCCTCAATAAAAAGAAAATTTACAATTTAGCCCCGTTTTGTAAAAACCAATACTTTTGGGGTTAAAAATTGAATAAATAAATATCCCGACCTTGAAATATTATGAGGTCAGTTCCTAAATTCTCTAAATTGTTCAGAGATTCAAGTTTTTGAAGTTTTGAGGTCGAAGTTTTTATAAAATTCTCATATTGGCCCCAAATTTGTTAAAATTGTCATTTCGGGCTCTAAGTTTAAAATAATTGGAACTCACAAACCGGAAGGGATTTTAATGTGATTCCAGTTGGAAAATGTCACTATGGTTAGTGGGATATTGGGACAAAAGCAGTTTTAAAAAGAAATAAGTTTAGGTCCTTTAACGTTTGAAAATTTCATTTTTGTCCCATTTTGAAATAATTGCCTTTAAGGCTTTTAGGGGTCCAATTGTTATGAAATTTGAACCTTGGGTCCAAGATATAATTATGTTATAGTTAAATTAGTATTTCCAGGTGCATGGACTGCATAAGTCCTGGAAATTGTATTTTGGTCCTCAAGTTTAATCTTTTACAATTTGGTCCATCACTTTTTATAAAATTACTTTCCAAGCTCTAAACACTTGGATTATTGGAATACACTTAAAATATGTTATTTCCAGTCCCTTAAGAGTTAAAATTTCAAATTTTAAAATTTGGGTCTGGTACAGTTTTCGAAATTTGCAACATAGCCCTTAAACCTCTCAAATTTTACAATATAGTCCTTGGGCTTTTATGGGTTGATTTTATTTATCTAAAAACTCTTAAAATTTTAATAAAATGTCAAAACATAATTTTTGAACCTGAGTTCAGTCCCAAAATCCAAAATTACAGAGGGGTCCCTTAAGTTTTTTTTTTTTCTTGCAATTAAGTCCACCAACTTTACATTTTTGCATTTTAAGTCCAAAAATAAAATTTAATCAATTATGCTCGACTTGTCCAGGTTATAAATCATTCAAAACATAGATTTAAAGAGTCATACACATACATATCCTTCTCATACAAAATTTCATCAAGTATAACAATAAAATGTGCATGTATGCCCTATTTTTCGATAAATCACATTTTTGAGCAACACTTGAGAAGTTTTCCAACTTGATACAAGAAAATAGCATGCAATACATAATATATATCTCAAGTGCTCAAATCAAAATACTACATGCAATTTGTTAAATAAAACACCTAGAAGTTGAAAGGATTTTTCCACCCACCTCGTAGTAGTTTCTCGGGTTGATCTAAAATGTAGTCTTCTTTCTTGAATCAACTTCTTGACTCAAACTCTTGAAGATCAGCCCCTAAATGGTATCCAAACCATATTTTGGTGTTAAAATTAAACTCTCAAGTCTAAAGAAAATATACTAGGACCAAATGGTTACTACTCACCTTAATGTCTTCAAGTAGTCTCAAAAATAGAAATTTTCCTTCAAGCCTCTAACCTCAACTTGAGACGATGTAGGTCAGCCCCTAAGCTCCAAAAATTCATATTCTTGAGTCAAAAATTAATTCTTCATGTTGTCAAAAGAAAAATACTAAAAATGATAATTTCTCACCTTAACTTCTTATTTTCTAGAGTTGTCTTGAATGTCCTCTTCAAGCTTAGAACCAAGTCTTACTCTTCCTTAATTATTCAAGAAATCAACCCCTAGGAGTACTTCAATAAGAAGTATTCATCAAGTTAGAAGATGAAGGAATAGGCTTGAAGTTTTTAAGAAGATAAGATGAAGATGAAAGAAGTAAAAATTTTCTCAACTCTTACTTATGTTTTCGGCCTTAAGGAGAAATAGGGGAAGGATTTTTGTGTTTTGAGATTAAGTGTTAGAAATGAGGAGTTTTGAGAGAATAGAGTGGATGTTTTAAGAGGAAAAAATGAAATTGATTTCCTCCTCAACTAGGTTGGCGAACACTACACACACTAGCACATTTTTTTTTTTTTTGATGGTGTTTTGTATGGGTTTGTAGATTAGGTGGTGTGGAAGATAAGTTTTTTTTTTTTTTTTTTATAACTCAGCCTTCCAGGCTTACGCCCGACTATGCTTTGAGACAACAACTCCGCTCCTCATTGCTGCCGCCAAGGTAAACCGAGGGATGTGCACGCACGGCCGGTGTTCGACGGGTCCGGGCGACGTACAACCAGATCCTCCTGTAAAGAGAACAATTATGTTCGACCCCCAATCTACTAATAACGATCTCTCGCCGAATCGAACCCACACGGATGCTATTCAAGATGAGTTCCCACCAAATCTTCACCGGCCGCATATGCCCCGGGAGCAATTTGATGGAGCAGATGATATGAACCTCTTGACCTCCACCCCACAAACAATTTGATGGAGCGGGGATAATTGAATGTGTGGAAGATAATTGAATGTGTGTAAAGTCTTGTGAGTGGGTAGATAAGTGTATAAAAAATAAAAAGTGTGGTGTATAATTTAATGGAAGATGATGGAGTAGAATAAAATACTAGAATTGATTGGAATTGGAATTATTCCTTTCCTCATTCATTGCTCCTTAGCCGTACCACATGCTCCATTTTCTTTAAAGATTGATGAATGATATCATATAATGTCTCTCACTCATCACAAACAACATCCTATTTACTTAAGTAAATACTACTTATATGAAAGTCGTCATCTAAGGTATCTAAAATACGCAGTGTAGGATCGTCACTTATCTTAGATATCGTCTAGAAATTCAACAATGTGTATAAACTATATGAATAAATATAAACAATTAATGAAATAAATTATAAATATATTAAAATAATGCACTTGAATTAATCATGAGAAAATATTAAGGTATCATATTATTCAAGTAACAATGTTGTAAAATACGGGGCTTCACACCTCCACTATACTTTGATGCATTTTATTGTAACTAGTAAGATGTACGTGCGTTGCACATGATCCATGTTATTTGACTAATTGAATTAAAATTAAAATCTTACTTAATTAAAACTACTACAAATTTTATTTTCTAATGTATTTGTCATAAATGTTGTTCATATTGTAATCTTAAATTATAACTTAATAGTTGAAACACAATTAATAAAGTCTAGGACTAATTACAAGAACTACGTACCAATGAGTTTTGTACTAATTATAAAAACTCAGACAAGTTTCAAAATTATAAAAAAATCGTCTTGAGGTTTTTCATCTTATATTTCTCACTTTCATAAAATTTTTAAAACCTCCCTTACATTTATAGAAGTATTTCGTGAGTTAATCTCTTAAAATTAACATATAATCAAACTTTAGTGGTAGTTTTTATAATTTTTAAACTTCTCTGAGTTTTTTGTAACTACTCCCAATCTAAAGTGTTGCCAAGAACTCAGAAACTTAAAAACATATGCCACGAACTTAAAGAAACTTTCATGAAATAATTAGATCCAATGGAGATTAAGAAGACCAGGAAAATTATTCTTTAAATTAACTCGTGGTTTATTAGTCATTCTTTTGTTTTATTTTGGTGTACACCACTATCTTTTTTATTTTTTTTTAATAAGTTGGGACAAATGGTTGGAGGAAAGGAGATAAATCTTAAAGAAACTAAAAGAGTCGGGGTTTAAACCCTAGTAAATATTTTTATAAATAATAATTGATATCACTTGAGCTACAAGCTAGTGGTCACTCTTCTTACTTGACATTAAAGATATTTTTTTGTATATTTATTTTTGAAACTTTGAAGAGTTTTCATCAACCCATGAAATTTGGATCTTATTACCATCTTCCTTGTGACCTTGGTTTATTCCATCATCTCATTTTCTATTTAATTGTATTCTTCCCCCAACCACGATTAGTTGATGTTTAGGTTTGAAACGTCTTCCAAGTGTGTCTTCATGATCACTTGAAATTTGAATGTCACTACCATTTCCCTTATGTTTCTTTAATTTTCTACTAACCTTTGTTTATTTTCATCACATTCTTTTATCTTTTCAACTTTTTTCTTCGCCAGCATGATTAGTTGATGATATTTGTAACACCACCTCTTGAACATGGAGATATTTGATTTAGGGGGAGATAAATTATTTTTGAAACTCTGTATTTTAACTGAGGCGGAGTTACTTGTTTTCTAAATCATATTAAAGGTTTTTGTATGTTTTGTTCAGAAAGGAAAAATGGTGGAGATTGTTAGATAGTGTATTTTACACATCTATTATTTTTCCTTTTTTTTTAAAAAAAAAATTAAGTGTTTTAATTAATTAAGTGTTTTGCCTTTCTTGGTCACTTGCATATAATAGGTTTTATTAAATAAGAAAAGTTTGATTTTAAAATGATTGTATTGTAACTTAATTCTCAAGCAATATTTGGATACAAAAATATATTCCTGATTATTTTAGATCATATTGATAAAGAAGGATTCTAGAGTCCTACCTTATATGAGATATGATCATTGTTCCTATATATAGCTATAGATATCTCTTTCCATGTTTAATATAGGGACTTTGGGACTTGGAACATGCCTATATAAAAACAAGTTGTCCCTCATTATTCGAATACGCATAATTACATTCTTTGAAAGAGCATAGACAAGAGATATTCTGAGATTCGAATTTAAGAGAGAAAAACCAAAGATCGAGGTTCTACATAGATCAGAGTGTTATCTGAAGTGTTGCTACTATTCAATATAACACCTTTGAATATTGAGAGTCTTTGTTTCAGTTTTTCGTCCATCTTTGTTTTGATTAAGATTTGAATAGTCTATGTTCATTCTTTTTGGGGTCACTTGTTATAGACTTTATAGATCTACTCATAGATAGGAGTTTTAATATTATTTTATACAAGTTGAGTCACACGAGTTGAGTTATGTAAACGATACAACCAACTAGTGAAGATTATGTCCCGTTGGCACGTTTGCAAGTATATTTTTACTTACACACAAATTTTATCTCTGTCTTATTTTTGATCCGCTGCGAATTGGTATAAGTGTTATTGACACTTATATTAACACTTTAATTTGTGCGTTTTATCCTTGATTATCTGGGACCTATAATACTTTGAATTTTCCTTCCAATCCCACAATCATGTGGCAGCTTGATGTAGGTTAAGTGACATTATTGAATGGTTGAGACCAATTCCTCCACCACAATTTAGCAGGCAATTTCCCATCTTAAAAACCTCCATGGTCCGTTGTTTGGTGCTTCGAAATATAGCGTTCTGACACCTCAAACCACGATCTTCAATCCCAAAAAATGTTTAAAAAAATATTCCCATACACATTATTAATCATAGTATTTACGGGCAGAAGATGGGAAACGGAAGAAAAAAAAAAAGACTTCCCCTGCTTAGGGATGAACGACGGTGGAAGATTGGTTGATGGGGTAAAGGCCATCTATACGGATAGACTTCAGTAATACATTAAAGAATAAGGGATAATTCTGTCCTTTGACACTATATTCCAGGGTCAAAAAGGAAAATCAACATAACTTGAAACAGGCCACATTAACGGGATAACTAATAACAGGAGGGATGTGGGACTAATAATCAAATGGGTTTTGGGATTGTTTCACTTCTTGTCCTACTTGTACGTTGCCCGAATCAAAGATACCAAATGATGGATTGGCGCTGACATGGCACAATCCATCAATGTCCCTAATCCCAACACAAGCCCCAAGGTGATTAATTAAACTATGCATACAAGGAAAACCAATAGTATTACTACTTCATAGAATTGTTACGTAGAGGTTTAAGCCAGTTTCCATTTATTTCTGTTCTTTTAGTCGGTGTGAGATCAGTGAGGCAGATGAGATGGTGATCTTTTAGTGAAAAAAAATATCTTTTTTTAGTGTAAAAAATGATAATTATAAAAATACACTGATGTGTATTTTGACATCAGTGTATTTTGACAAATATCACTTTTTACACTAAAAGTTTCACTTTTTCACTAAAAGTATCACCGTCTCATGGTCTCACGGGCTTTCACCGTCTCACATAAGTTTTTGCGTAGTATGAGAGTGTTTGCTAAAAAAAGTGCTTATCATGTTTTAGCATAAAAAAAGCATTTTTTAGTGTTTGCAAGTGTTAACTTCTGCTTCTAATTCTGCTTTATTTAATTATAATATAAAAACAAAGAGATAGGTGCTTTAAATTTCTGCTTCTTCTAGTTTGACTTTACAAACAAATAAACATTTTTACAACTTTTTTACCTAATCATTCTCAACATCTGATTCTCAACTTCTGATTTTATTTTCTAACACTACCAATTTTTGATTCTCAAATACTTCTACTTGCTACTATAAATCACTTTTTCTAAAAGCACAAATATTTGCAAACACTCCCTATATTAGTATGTGACTTCTTAATCTAATTATCAAGGTTGTTTCTAAGGCCAAAGAATATGAACACCCAACTGCTACACAATATAAACAGTTCAAAAATTGAGATTAAACCTCATCAAATATTCAAGCGAAAATATAAGAGTAGATACACAAACATTATCAACAACAGTGCATAAACTGATAAACATCAAACTAAAACCAAAGTATCCTATTTCATATGAAAAATATCCGCTCCTTCCATACTAAGGCGCGTCCTTTCTAAGGGCTCCAACAAAAGAACTTCGTCGTCGGTTAGTCCAATGGCAAACTTATGCGGCACGCCCCGATTTGCGGCGACAGCAAATGGGTAGACAACCGAGCCCCACCTAACCACAAAACATGCAACAAATTAAAAGCTGAGACGGTTTTCGTTCAACATTACATAGTTATATGTATACCTTAAACTCAGAGGCATATAAGCTATAGGCTTGATTCAGCACGTCAATTGCAGGTCAACAGCACCAAATTGAACTATAATTTACAGGGTTCTTTCAAAAAGAGGAGGAATTGATGAGGAATTTAAACTGTAGAAAAAGAGGAGGAATTAAACAGTGATTTAAGGGGTTCTTAGAATATAAGGGACAAAATCAAACTCCAAATTGAGGGTTCTGGATGTTGGAGTCGCTTACGCCAATTTCGTGGTTATTAACTCGCTTCTCAACTCTGGTTAATTTGATGCCACTGGCACCAAGTCCACTTGGAGTTGGAGACTAACATGTGCATGTCAACTTTTCATTTTTATTTTTACTTTTTTTTATTATTGCTTTTAACAAAACAAAGCACAATGTTAAAGACCTTTTATATTTTGGTTGGGACAATTTAACCTAAGTCTATTGGGGCTAGTCTTCGCCAATTTTTAAAATATATATGTTAATTATTTATATAGAGGTTTCCTCGCAAGAACTTACTCGACGTCTTTTTCCATGTCTTCAAACTCCAGAAAAATATTTGGAGTAAATAAACATTATATTTTGTCAGGGACATAGCCAATCATCTCTTAGACAATACAACCAACAAGGTATTGTGCGTCTGTCCCTGTGGTGCTAAAGTCAATCTCTCTCTTTGAAAGTATTTGCTTAAGTAAAGAGATCACCCAAGATAGATTGGAAGAAAACCTTGTATAATTCACTCAAACTTGCTTACAATTACTTAATTGTTTACAAATATTGTCCTACCACTATTTATACTACTCTACCTCATTAATAGACAATGGTGATTCATTTGATTTAACGTTTGGGTGTCTCTAGACTTCTCCATATAATATTTCTTAGAGATTCTACAAGATATCTACCAAGAGTTCTAAAGAAATATTGTACAATTCTCTACAACTAACTTACAAGATTCTAGAGAATTCTAAGTGCAAGATGGGTTGGACTATTAGGTGAATAAGTGGGCTTGGATTTGTGCTAACTTCTTGGCTAATTTGTAGAGAAAATTTTGTCTAACCTAGTGGCCAGTTACATCTTCCCCCACCTAATATTCGGCAGTGTCCTTGTCACTTCATACTTGTAATAGAGTTATGGTCGGAACTGCCATAAGTCTTCTTCAAGTTCCTGTGTAGCCTCAGACTCGGATAGCCCCTTCCGTTTGATTTAGTATTGAGTGCAAGGTGGGACACCTCTATTGTCATATGACTTAGTCACCACATCAGGTGCTATTGAATCAGAACAACTTTTCAGTATTAGGTCTCACTATAATATTGCCTCGGATCAATGTTTTCTGTCAGAAACGTTGGGTGTCGCGACTTAAATGCTTTCTTATGAAGTAGTCTTTGAATATTAGGGGTCACCAAATTGTTGAAACACAATGGAAGCGGTTCTAGGTGTTTACACGCGAGTACGTCGAAATTTCCCTCATGATTTCCTATGACAGGATTTCCGACGAAAGACTGTCATTTTCTTCCGTCATAAGATGTGCCTCAAATTAGCACCCCTAGATGTGATGTCCGATATTTATAGGAAATATTACAAAGGGGTTCTTCTAATTATGGTTATTGTTGGATTGCGATTTGTCTTAAAAGGGGCCGTTGGATGGTTTTGGACTCTGCATATCTCTCTCTATATATTGATACTAAAATAGAAATGATTGAACTAAACTACCCTTTCGTTGGATTAAATCATTTCTAAACTACCCTTTCGTTGGATTAATTTGAATTGTACATATGTAAATCAAAATTTAGGATTTTTTATTTTAACATAAAAATGAAAAACTACTATTAATTACAATTCCTCAATTTCGTTCCGAGATCAATTTTGCACATAAGGTGAGAAGAAGTTTTGGGAATGGGAGAACATAAATTGGCAGGTTGGCTGCAGTTGTAAAGGTTGCATCTGCAAAAGGAAAAGTGCATGAACCTAGGGGGCCAAATGGAAACTGGCTCTTCTAAATCAAAATCAAAATCGGAACCAAAATCGTGGTCAATGGTTCCAAAATTACTCTGGTTCCATTGTCTCAAAAACCATGGAACTGGCGGTTTAACCGTCGGTTAGAACTATTGGTGGAACCGACGATTAAAACTTTTGATTTCAAGGTTAAAACCAACGATGTTTAATTTTTTTTTTTTTGTAAACATATGTTAGAAGAAATGTTAAACATTTATTATGATGTTTTATATTTAATTTGTAACTGCATGAAACATGTTTTAAACCAAATATTGTGAGGAACCTACGTGTAGGGCTGCAATCGAACCGAATCGAGCCGAGCTTTTGAGTGTTTGAGTTTGGCTCGTTTATTATCGAGTCGAACTCGAGCCTGAATTTATCGAACATATTGATGGCTCACGAACTTTTCCGAGCTTAATCGAGCCTAAACGAGCTTAGTAAATATTAATTATAAATTAAATTATTCTTCAATTTATTACAAAAATAAAATTATATATATCTAAAACGCATAATATATTTACCAAAACTTGTAATTTTATTCAAACAAATAAGTTTATTGAAATATTTTTATATTATCATAAGTAAAAATATGAAAAATTAAAATTAAAGTCAAATTATTAGTTTAATTTATACGAGCTTACTATCGAGCCTATTCACGAGCTTACTAACGAGCCTGTTCACGAGCTAACGAACCGAATATCTCTAAGTTTGAGTTTGGTTCGTTTATTTTAACGAGCCTCATTAAACGAACGCGAACGAGCTTTTATCGAATCGAGCTCCGAATAGCTTACGAGCGGCTTGGTTCATTTACAGCCCTACCTACGTGAACTTTGATTCCTCTATATTATAATAGTATATACTACAGTTTAATATTATTGTTAATATTAAGTACTAAACTTAATTTGAATATTAAGTCCACATATTTTTTTCCTTATCTCTTTTTTAACTGAAATTGATAAATATTTTTAAAAAACAACAAAATTATCAAAAGATAAACAAATAGTTCGGTTAAATTCGAACCGAACCGGAGAAACCGAGTTCCAAACTGGAACCAAACGAATCGCTCTTCGATTTTGGAACCAAAACTGTGAGGTAGTGGTTTCGCTCCGGTTCGATTTCTCCAAAATGAAGAACTGAAATCGACAGTTATAAAACCGGAGCCACCCCTACATGAATCAAGGGAAATGAAGAAGCATAGAGAAAAAACGCCAAAAAAAATGAGAAAAATGATAGAAAACATTTGACGTAGGGATGCGGGTGGGCCAAATGAAACCATATATAACAACTGGGAATAGGCTCATGGCCAATGGATCAGTTAACCACAACTGATTATGGGCCGATTTTGACAAGTCCAATCGGACTGTCCAATTTTGATTCTCCAACCCCGTAGAACTATCGGTTAAGCGACAGTTCCAAGGGTCAATCTTTTTTTTTTCTTCTTATTTTCAAATCTATCATCTTTAATGCACATCTTTCCATCATCATAGAATCATTAACTTGAAAGATTTTAAAATGGTGGCATTGGTAAAATCTCAGTGAGTGGGTGCACAAGTGCAAGTGTCAATTTTAATTTCTAAATTAATTTGGAAGACATTTCTCGGTACCAAGAAACCATTTTTCGGCACCAAAAAACGGGTCAGATTCTAAAGCTTCATCTTTCATGACTATTTACGTATCGAAAGTAAGAACTCAACAGGCGAATTTTTTTGCGAGAACTAAAGTGATGAGGGATGGAAGAACAAACAACTGCATCACAAAACTCACCCTAAAACTTTTCAAGAGAGAGAGATGTGTGACATTTTGGAGCGAGGTTCTCCAATAAGTTGCCTAAGAATACAAGGAGGGTTTGACTATCACTTTTTAATCAAAATAGCTAAAAAAAAATTTTTTTCAAAGAATGACTAAAAAAGATATTTTTTTAAAGAATGAATAAAACAGGAGCATTACTAAGGATAATTTGGGAATAATTCGAAAAATTCTGGCCATAAAAAAAATTCGTTTTTATAATACGCGATTAATTTGACAATATATCGTTATAAATAAAAATTTTATGAATACCTAACTTTCTTGACAATTCAAAGTTTGGTTGCCAAACTTTGATGACTTTTCATGGGAAAAAGAAATTATCTGGTGGCCGATTTCTTTGATGATTTTGCAAGTGGTATGCCAATTCTCCCTATAAATAGATGAGGGAAGCAGAAGGAAGAACTATGGCAAGCTAAGGTGATTTGCTTGGCCATCCAACCGGGTGGAGAGGAAAAATGAGTGTATACACCTCTGATCAAGATCAATTTGGGTAAGTCAAATTGTGATAGGTCTTGGAAACACTGGGATATTTTCTCTCGGTAACACAAAGGGTTGGGGAGAGTGTTCTTTGATAGCTAGTAAAGTGGTTGTACGAGAGTCTTTTATTCTTGGGTTTGGTCCATAAAACTCAAGGGGTGTATTTTTCTTGTACCGGAAAATTCTTTATTAGTAAAGAACGGAAACTCTCGTGGACGTAGGCGGGTTTTGCCGAACCACGTAAAATTACTGTGTGCATTTTATTTTCTGTCGGTGCTATTTATTTTTGCCATCATCTTGTTGGTGTGATTTGTCGGGTATTCCGGATAAATCAAATCTCGGACCAAGACACGCCTCCGCTGCGCCCAACAAGTGGTATCAGAGCTACTTGGTAACTCGGGCAAGGTAGAAAATTGAGATTTGAATTTTTCCGGTGGACACTGTGGCAGTGACAAATCCATTCAAGGTGCAACAATTTGACGGCAAAGGGAATTTCACTCTTGGGCAATAAAGGGTGGAGGATCTCCTAGTTCAACGGGGCCAGACAATGGCGTTGAAGGAAAAGGAGAAAATTGACATTGATATGAAAAGTGCACAATGGGCATATCTGGATTAACTAGGGGAGTTGATGAAAAGGTTGAGGAAGGAGATAAAATCCTTTTACTTTCTTTTTTATATCCCCGATCATATGATAGTCCGGTGACGATGTTCTTTGTCGGAAAAGACACACGGACTTGGAGCATATACAAAAGCATCATTGTTGTCCCATAAAATAAAATAAAAAGGGGCAAACCAGGAGGAGGGACATAGATATGCTTTGGTTGCTCGGGAAATGAATCGAATAACGGAGGGATTCTCGTGGTGGATCTCGAATCGCAGTCGATTCAAGACCAGGGGAAAGGGTGTTGTATGCTATCGTTATCACGAGAAGGATCACGTCAAAAGAAATTGTCCTCGGAGAAAGAAGGATGATGACGGTGACGGTGGCGGTGGTGATGCGGTGATAGCCGCGGAAGTTGGAGATATCTCACAGTCTCCACAAGGATTGATACTTCTTCTCGAGATTGATGGATTTTAGATTCGGGATGCGTACTCCAGAAGGAGTTATTTTGATTTATTTCAATTGCGAGGGCGGAATTTTATTCTCGGTGATGATTCTACTTGTAGAATCATGGGATTGGAGTGGTGAAAATCAAAATGGGTGATGGAGTGGACCGTACTTTGGGTGGTGTGGCCTATGTCCCAAAGATGCGGATGAATCTAATTTCCTGGTGCCAAGTGGATTCCAATAGCTGCGATATTCAGCTGGAGGTGTGTTCACTTGGTTTTATACCATCGATTTGGGCTTCCTAGACTTGAGTTTTGTGTTGTTTTTGAGTATTTTAAGTCATTTTTGTTATATCTCATAGGTTAGGCATTAATTCCCATTATTTCGAGTCATTTGAGTGGTGAAGCCATGTTGAGGGCCAATTATATTAAGTCTAGAGTCATTGTAATGAGTCGTGTGTCAAAAGAAGCAAGGATGATCAAACAACGAGAGATTGATTTGAAGAAATGCCCAAACGCGTATGAAATTTTCATCACTGGCAGGGTTTCGTATTTTGGCCATAACTCTCTCTACAAAATTGATATTGAGCTGATTCAAGTGGCTATGGAAAGCTAAGAGATAGGGCTACAACTTTGATGAAGGGCGCAAAGTCAAATTCGGACATTTTCTGGGGGCGCTGCAGCTCCCAAGGCCGGCGCTGCAGCGCCGACACAGAAATTTGGCGTGCCATTTTTACGTTTAGCGCTGCGGCGCCCAAGGCCGGGGCTGCAGCGCCCAAGGCCGGGGGCTGCAGCGCCCGTGGGCGGACAAAACAATACAACTCCGATTTTTGGATCTAAAAAGGGGGTATTATAAATAGATACATTAGAGGCTTGAACTAGGGCATGGAGGACACTTGGGGATGAAAACCAACACCACCAATACACAAGGGAAGAGTTGGGGAAGAGGATTGAAGACATTTATCATCTAGAAATAGATAAGATTCTTCTTTAATCTCTTTAATTCTTTCTTTGTTGTTTCTTGTATATCATTTGAGATGCATTCTCATTTGATTATGGGTATTTGTATTTTCATCATGAGCTAAACTTTATAATTCTAGAGGGATGATGTAATCTATGTTTGAACTTATGTTTTGATATTGTGGTTTGTCAATCTAGATTTCCCAATCTATTTGTGCTATTTGGATTTATTGCTTCTAAATTACTTGATCAATAATTTAGAGTGTTTGGTGTATTTGATTTGACACTTGAGAGATGTAATTGAATACATGGCCTTGAAATAGCATAACCTAGGATTTCATAGAATTGAGAGATTTGTGAATCCTTTGAAGTCATCAACCAAGATTCATAGTTTTTATTGAGATTTCAATTGGTGATTTTTATAGAGATATTGATTTCCCAATTGTGATCTAAAATCATTTGGCACTCGAGAGAGAAAATGATTATTGTAGGAATCTAGACTTATAAATTGGTAATTTGTGATTGGTATACCATATTGATAATATAAGGGAAAACTAGATTCATCACACCTCTAGAATTCATTCTCCCATAGATTTAGATGTTTATATTTTGATTAGTTATATCTAGTTGTTTTTATTTATAAATTGAGACATCCATCTATTATTGATCTGTCAAATATAGCATAGGTAATTTATACTTGGTACTTATACACGCATTCCCCTGTGGATACGACAACCCTACTCATATCACTATATTAAAACTTGACAACCGTACACACTTGCGGTTAGAAAAAATCTCTAACAAGGTGGAGTCCTCGAAAATCACACATAGCGGAAGGGTCCTAAGGGTGGGAGAGAAGTATCGAATTTGTATCGTCTAGTGACCTCAAGGATTCCGAAAGTGGTAGCGCCGAAGGCTTCCGAGGAACAGACGGGTGTGAGGGAAATCTGGGGGAGAGAGAGGATGGATTGGGGTCGTTCCTCTCGGTAGTCAACGGGTAGTGTTGACTGGATCGCACGTCTTGCGCATTAGCCGATTGAATCGGTGGAGTTAGGACCTTCGATTCGGCATGTGCAGGAGATCAAGGTCAATGGTGTTTTGATATTCGGTTTGCGGTAACGTATTTTGTGGTGCGGTGGAGATTGTTAGGTAGCTCCACAAAATTAAAATGAAAGATACCTTACCTAACTTTCTTGACAATTCAAAGTTTGGTTGCCAAACTTTGATGACTTTTCATGGGAAAAAGAAATCATCTGGTGGCCAATTTCTTTGTTGATTTTGCAAGTGGTATGCCAATTATCCCTATAAATAGATGAGGGAAGCGAGAAGAAAGAACTATGGCAAGCTAAGGTGGTTTGCTTGGCCATCCATCCCGGTGGAGAGAAAAAAATGAGTGTACACACACTGGGAGATCAATTTGGGTGAGTCAAATTGTGATAGGTGCGGAAACACTCGGGGTATTTTTCTCTCTCATTAACACAAAAGGGTTGGGGAGAGTGTTCTTTGATAGCTAGTAAAGTGGTTGTACGGAGTCTTTTATTCTTGAGTTTGATCCATAAAACTCAAGGGGTGTATTTTTCTTGTATCGGAAAATTCTTTATTAGTAAAGAACTAAACTCTCGTAGACGTGGCGGGTTTTTCCGAACCACGTAAAATTACTGTGTGCATTTTATTTTCTGTCGGTGCTATTTATTTTTGCCATCATCTTGTTGGTGTGATTTGTCGGGTATTCCAGATAAATCAAATCTCGGACCAAGACACGCCTCCGCTGCGCCCAACACTTTTTAATCAAAATAGCTAAAAAAAATATTTTTTTCAAAGAATGACTAAAAAAGATATTTTTTTAAAGAATGAATAAAACAGGAGCATTACTAAGGATAATTTGGGAATAATTCGAAAAATTCTGGCCATAAAAAAATTCGTTTTTATAATATGTGATTAATTTGACAATATATCGTTATAAATAAAAACTTTATGAATATATTGTACCTTTTTTTTTTTTGAAACAAAAATATATCGTACTTATTTATTCATATACTTTTCCAAATTTGGATAATTTTGCTACTATGGTTGTCTCGTACCTAGGCAAATGAACCAAGCCACTCGAGAACTAATTAGAGCTTGATTCGATAAAAGCTCGTTCGAGTTCGTTTAATGAGGCTCGTAAAAATAAAGGAACCAAACTCAAACTTAGAGATATTCGGTTCGTTAGCTCGTGAACAAACTCATTAGTAAGCTCGTGAATAAGATCGATAGTAAGCTCGTATAAATTAAACTAATAATTTGATTTTAATTTTATTTTTTCATATTTTAACTTATGATAATATAAAAATATTTCAATAAACTTATCTGTTTAAATAAAATTATAAGTTTTAGTAAATATATTGTTCGTTTTAGATATATATAATTTTATTTTTGTAATAAATTGAAGAATAATTTAATTTATAATTAATATTTACCAAGCTCCTTTAGGCTCGATTAAGCTCGAAAAAGTTCGTGAGCCATCAATATGTTCGATAAATTCGGGCTCGAGTTCTACTCAATAATAAATGAGCCAAACTCAAACACTCAAAAGCTCGATTCGGTTCGGTTCGATTGCAGCCCTACTCGTACCTATCAATTTATCATCTCAGCCAAAAAATAAAAAAGAAACAAAAAAGCGGTTACAACCTTCGGACTTTTAACACCTGGCATAAAATAAGCTCCCATGGAAATCTCCAATACTGACACGTGCATGCAAGTCACAAGCTGTATAGCTTCATCTTCATGCATGTATAACAACAATGTAATCCTTAATTCCCAGCTCCTTATCCATATTACTCCGAGTTCCCAACTATGCAAGCCACCAGAACCGAAGAAAAAACCGCCGAGACTCACGGCGGCGCTTCCAGCCCTCAGCCGCAACAAAGGCTGAGGGACAAGAAAGTAGGAGACTTAATAGCCGGCAAGAAAAGACTAGTTGAGGTTCCCTACACTGCTTCTCTCGCTGACACGATCAACACCCTCGTCGCCAACCGGATCATGGCGGTGGCGGTGGCGGCGCCGCCGGGGCAGTGGATAGGCGCCGGCGGTTCTATGATATTGGAGTCGGATAAGCAGACGGGGGCGGTGAGGAAGCATTATATAGGGATGGTTACTATGCTGGATGTGTTGGCTCATATTGCTGGGAATGATGTTGCTCCGGCGGTCGAGGGCGGCGGTGGTGGTGGTGGAGAACTTGAACGGAAAATGCAAGTTCCGGTGTCGACGATTATCGGTCATTGTCTTGAGAGCCTCAGCTTGTGGACTCTCAACTATAATACCAGGTGGGTTGGTTATTTTTCGGTTTTTTATAATTTTAAATTCAGTGTTGAATAAAATTTGGGGATAATTAGATATAACCCCTGAGGTTTGGGCTAATTACAAAAAAATCCAGAAATTTTTGAAAATTACAAAAAAATCCCTTTACTTACATTTTCCCCTTCATAAGCAAAAAAACATTTCAAAGAACAACAATGATATTTGTAGAAATATTACAGTTAACCCCTTAAATTTAAGACAAAATCAAACCTGGAGGGGATTTTTTGTAATTTTGAAATATTTCTGTATTTTTTTTTTTGTAATTAGCCCAAACCTTGGGGTTGTTTTTGTAATTATTCCTAAAATTAATGGATAGTAAATTAAATTGGATCAACGATTTATAGTTTATAGTAATAGATGCGCAAAGTAATCTAGCATTTTGTTCAAATTAAGGGTAATATATATTTTTGTCTATTAACAAGATAATATATAGGCGAGGAATTTGAATGTTTTAATGGTAGATCGGGGATTTGATACAAAGTCAATAATACACGTGGGTTAAGTGAATTTTATCCTATATTTTAACTGAAATATTGAAAAATTATAACTTTTTTAGTCCGTACTGAATCTAAAACTAAATCGAGAAATCGATGTTCTGGAAATAAATGATGACCGGGAAGATCCATAAATTATGTATGTGACTACTTGTTATGGAATATAATTTCCAAGATTGAACAAATTTTAATTTAATGATTCTTTCACAAGGTATTGTTTCAATTTAATGTGACATTTCGTGTTGTACTTGGCAAATATAAGCAAAATATATAAAATGTTCTCTAAATTTACATTGGCCTAATTGACTTGCATACATGGATGCGAAATGTGCAATACGAGATCCACGATTAAATTAAAATGAAAATGGGTGATTACAAACACAATTCGAGTTTAGACTAATAATTACAAAAATTTCAGTTATCTTTCAAAATTACAAATATCCCTATGGACAGCAACTTTTTTAATTAACCCAAATAAAAAGCACTAAATATGTTCATTCTTCCAAATGCAGCATACTAGACTGCATGGAAGTGTTCAGCAAAGGAATACATCGAGCTTTAGTTCCGGTGGACGGCCACCTGGAAAACGTAGGAGGAGTCGAACTCATGGAATCGGCGTCGAGCTACCATATGGTGACTCAAATGGATCTCATCAAGTTCTTAAAGGTACACGAGGCCGAGCTCAGAGGTATTCTCACACGCCGAGTCAGAGAACTTGGAGGGTTGACCGATATTGTTTTCGGTGTCACGGATAAAACCAACGTGATCGACGCTATCAAGTGCATGAACTCGGCATCTCTACATGCCGTGCCGATTGTTGAATCGACGGACGAGATCGGCGATGATCATGGCCAGCTTGTAAATGTGAGTCCCTTACATTTTTAAGCACAGGTTCAAATTGGGCAAGTAGATGCTATCTGAAGTGGGTTATACCATTGGATCAACACATACAAACAGACATCCACATGGGTATGTGTTGATCCAAGGGTATAGAACCCACCTGGGTAGCTTTTAGGTAACTTGCATCGACTTATCCGTTCAAATTTGGCTGGCTTTCTTATTTTTGAGTTTGGAATTTGTTTGATGGAATGCTGGTATGTACCAGTTTGTTACTTGTGAAATCTGATTCTTGAGAAATAGTTCAATATTTTATATCAATCTCCTCAAAAAAAAAAAAATGTGGGCCGTGGTTCGAATTTACCACCTTATAATATATATATATATATATATATAGAAAAATAATCACAGAAACTACCCTAAAGTTTTGCTTAATTACAAAAAATCCAGTTATATCTTTCAAAAATTACAAGCATTTGTGTGATGTTTGTATTTACCAAACAAACATTCCCTCATGAGGTACAATTTATAAAATAGAAACAAATGCCAAGGGGTGTTTATAATTTTAAAAGAAATAACTGTTTTTTTTTTTTTTGTAATTAGGCTAAATTTGTGTAATTGATTGGCATTGATGTCCGCCTCAATTTTTGTGTTCTTGTTTAGTATTTTATACAAATTAAATGCGCGCTAATTGTATAAAATATTTATCTTTAAACATGCATTTGGGACCTTAGTTATATACACTTTGGAGTGAATCCATCAAGTATAACACGAGATATAACACTATATATGGTCTTTCCTCAAAAAAAAAAACACTATATATGGTCTATGGATATAGCGATGTTGTTTTGCTGATCATTGATTCATGCTATAACCTACGTTCTGTGATTTCAGGGCAAAGATAGGAAGCTTGTTGGAACATTCTCGGCCACAGATCTCCGAGGATGTCCGATATCACAACTACAATCGTGCTTGCATATGAATATCGTGGATTTCCTTGAAAAACTTTTGGATACCCCACAACAAGAAGCGTGTGGCCTCCGGACCTCCACCCGGGAACATATTACCTGCCAACCCGAATCCCTCCTAAGGGAGGTGGTGGACAAGGCCATCAATAGCCATGTCCACCGGGTTTGGGTCGTCGATGGGCGAGGTTTGCTTGCTGGGTTGGTTTCCCTAGCGGATATTATCCGAATGATGCGGGTTTGGATGCTTTCGGAGCCGGCTTAATTGGATATATATATATATAGATATATGATCCAGATTGTCAGCTATGGGCCTTTTATCCAGTTTCTTCCACTCTTCCTCTCTGTTTTGTTTAGTTCTTATAAATTGTGTAACATAAAAGATAAAAGTTAAAAGTGGACCTTGTGCTTGTATATAAACTGTGGGTATTCATATTGATATATGTACTTTTTGAACTTTAAAAGAGTATTAATATAACTGTTTTTTTCCAATTAGAATTATAGGATTGGTGGGCTAGCTTTTGTTTAATTTAACTATTATCTATAATTATGGTGGATAGTTGGTTGGTCTAGTTGGAGTTTGTTGACTTGCTTTGCTTAGATTGTTTATATAAATAACTATCAAATTTCAAGATATATACACCAACAAGAAAAATTCAATTAACCTACATAGTTTTCAGATTACCTACAAAAGAATTTGTAGGTAATATTTATCTATAGAATCTAAAAGCCGTAAGAAGAGTCTTTCATGCAAAGAGGGATTTGGAAGCTCAGAAGATGGCGGTTGACACTTTGCTGAGAAATTTTAAGATCAGTAAGTGATTAGTAAGTGATTGGTCCTGATGGATGTTGCAGAGCACCATCAAAGAGCCGCTCATCGGGTCTATGTGAGAATTTGCTCAGCTATTGGGTATAGAAGTTCTTACATCTAGGCGCTTGGTGAAAGTCACAAGAATGTTTGGAGTTGGGGTTTATCACATATTCATGTTTAACAAGTATTTATTTAGGAGATAACAAAAATGACAGTCTGTCATTTTGCTGAAGTATTATACATTATCATGTTTAAGCAATTTGGTCTTGTCTACTCATATAAAAGAACACCCATTCTCTACATTAGCAATTCAATGTTGAATAATTAGGAACATTCCCTTAACAATGACCGTGCTTGTGAAGAAGTATTGGAAGACGGCTAAGTAAAAGAGCACACAAAAACTTCGAAGAGAACACTTATATTACTCACTCAAGCTTGCTTATAAGATCTTTGGTTGTTTGCAAATGAGTCTTTACACCTATTTATACTACCCCACTTCCTTAATGGACGGTGGTGATTCATTTGATCCAACGGTTGAGAGAAGTTCTCTAGAACTCTCCACATTATTCTTACATATTCTACAAGTATTATATAATTCTCTACTCTAGGCTACAACCTTCTACATAGTTTCACTACTCTATAATATTTTAGACTATTCTAGAATGTTCGACATTATTCTACTATATTCTATACTCTTCTAGAATATTATTATCTACGGTGTTTATGTTGGTAAATATAAACCGTCAGGTGATATGTTGGTAATTTATCGGTATGATTTGAAAAAATAATTTTTTATTCACTCAGTATCCTGTAGATAACAGTAAAATTAGTGTAGGTAACGGTAAAATTTACAAAATTATTTCTGTCGTTAAACTAAAATTTTCTTGTGGTTACTTTAAAATGTATAATGTATTGTGTTTGATTTGATTTTTTTATTTATTTATTGACCGTGCACATTTGACATAAATTATGTAGGTAAAACTGCAAAATTGGTTTTGTCAGTATAAGGTAGTAATAAAAGGTCATGTTAAAGTAACTATTGAACACTTTCAATCTTGGTTCTGTAAAATTCTCAGTTTGCAAAGTAGTCCTGTAATTATGAAATTCTGAATTTTGGTATTAATTCACCAAATTTCAATCACATGAGTGGTATATGTAGTTCCCAATTTTTGGTGAAATTAGGGGAAAAATTGAGATTTTCATATAGTTAATGACCATTTTGTAAATCATACATCTTGGAGGATAGCAACTAAGATGTTTATATAGTTACAACTTACAAGATTTTTTTGCAAAATATGATTTTTATATGACCGAGTGTCCTACAATTATGAGTAAGTTTGCAATTTTACCCATTGTAACAACCATGGACGAATAAATTGTAATATGGAGACGTAAAATGGGTCTGTGTCTAAGATTGGGCTTAGGTTTAAGAAAACGCAGCTGAAACAGATTAGATTTGGTATTGAGCCCATAGGAGCATAATATCTGATTTAATTTAGATCGCTCTGTCCAAATGTAAGTTTTTACATAGTCAACTCGTGTAATTTTATAATTAAAAATTATAATAGATCAAATATCCCTCTGTCCAAAGAGCAAGTTCAAAGCATTACAAAGTCAGCTCGTCTAATTTTATTATTAAAAATTACAATAGCTCAAATAACCCTCTGTCCAGTTAAAGGGTAATTTCAACGAATTACATAGTCAACTCGTGTAATATTATAATTAAAAATTATAAATAGTATATTTTAACATTATTTTTTTCAAATCTTCATATTATTGTTAAGATATTAAACAAAAGTTATACTTAATTATTTAGTATTATTTGTAGGGTAAAATTTAAATTGTATGGTTTGTTTTTGAAAAATGGTTTGGATTTAGTGTATGGTTTAAGTCGGGCCGATTTCGAATCGATCTCCGCAAAAAAAAACGCCCGTACACCGAGTGCTTACGGTTCCGGCGTTCGCCTCTAAGATACAACGACTTTTACATCTCGAGTTTACAAAGACTTGGAAACTCGAAACACAAATGAACAACTAAAAGTTCGAACTTTCAAGCTTTGAACGAAAGGGAAAATCAATATGCTCGTATGATGCAAATGGTAGTTATTATCTGAGTTTTTTTTTTTTCGTGTGTTTTTCATCCACGAGGATCGATTTTTATAGGCTTTAGACGCCTGTATGGAAGGAACATGTCTTTTGGCTCGAAAGACACTTTTTGCACTGAATGCAGACGCACTTTGTGCGGGGGAGCACGGCCTGACGCGACGGGCGTCGCGCGAGCTCAAACTTTCGGCACCAGCCACGACCCAGGCGCACGGGCGTGCCTGCCCGTGCGTGTAGGCGCGGACCCTCGGCAGTAAAGCACGACCCGACCGCACGGGCGTGCTCCCGCCCGTAAGCTGGGCCGAAAGTTTTTTTCCTGGTTGAACTCTTTTAATTAATTACAAAAATTAATTAAATATTTTAATGTTTTAAAGGTTTTTGGTCCAAAAGAATAAGAGCCCAAGCCCACGGGCGAGCCGAGTCGGCCCGTTGGGCGGGCGGCGCGCGTGTGCTTTGACCAAACCCACAAGCATGTAGGTCATCTCCCCTTTAAAAACTTGGTGCCCCCAAGGGCCAAACCCATTTGTCCAACTTAGGATAAATAAAGTGTGCAACTTTACCTCATTTTTCCTATGTGGGATGGAGCATCTCTCCTCCCCACATTTCCCATTTTCCATACCATTTATTTGTATTAAGTGGCTAACTTCTTGCATTAATTTCTCATTCACCCGGAATCGGTTTGAGAAATTCCAAATGCCATTCTCATCTACTCTCTTAGTAGAATTTTTACAAATAATTTAATTCCATTTTTCACAAATGGAAACCACTTAATTAATTGGTCAAAATCGGGTCAACACCCCATTTATCAAAGACCAATTCCAACATTATTTACAAACATTGATCAACAATTAGATATTCAATTCTAAGCAAATGCAGTATAATTTTTTCGATAAACTTCACCACCATTACAATAATACAATCAAAGTGTTTGCAAACTCTAAAAAAAGGTCATTAAAAATAACTAATTTTTCCATTTAAAAGTTGAGAATCACCTTTTTTAGAGTTTGTAAACACTCCCAATATATCGCGCAATATCACTTTGGAATAGACGAGTTGGTGAGTGCGAGACTTTTGGTCATGAGTTTGATTTTCACTACCAATATTTTCTTGGCCGAACTTGTCACACATGACTTGTTTAGCATGAATTACTTGATTAGCGTGACTTGCCGATTATATCGAGCTTCGACGATTTACCCAACGCGAATCAAATAGTAGCGGTTGTAGATCCTCATACGATCACCAAATCTATATAGCATATCATATCCCTTCATCACCGTACAATTGACATCTACAAACAGTTTTTACAGCTTTCACCAAAAAAAAAAAAAAAGACATTTTACACACTAAAAAATATTGTTTATTGAGTGTTTGGATAATTGATAAGTGCACGCTTCTTGTTCGTCGGTAGGTACGTGGATGGTTAATGACGTCGCAGGCAAAATTCGTTCCAGGCATAATTATAGGAGTTGGCAAAATTGTTCGAGTAATAATTTTATAAGTTTTTTTTTTTTATTTTCTAGTATAATAGTGTTAATTCTCTTATAGAACCTACTTGGGTAGAAAGTGGGTAGAATCGACATTCCCATAAATAACTAACATAAATTGTAATTTGATTCATTAATATATTTTACTACACGTGCACAATACATAATAAAATTATGTGCACAATTAAATAATATCTACTAATTTGGCTCTAAATTATTTAATACTTTTATAAAATTGAAAGTTCCGGCCCCGTCATTGCAACTACTCAAACCTGAGACTCATCATTGCGAGTAATACCGTGCCATTGAAATAACCCCAATGATTAACTAATATAATACTTACTTACTAAGGCTCTATATATTTGGGATAATAGTAATAAAGACTTATGTAATCTTTCTTTTCGAAAAGAAATAATGTGTTTTTATCAATAATATGAAAGTTAAATGCTATTTATTTAGTTTAATTTAGTATAAGATTAAATTTTGGTGTCAGGTTAATTAATACTTGGTTATAAAGGAACAAAGCATTTATACAGTTTGTAATACATAATGTAAAGCAAATTTAACATTTTATTTAGAGGTAATTTTAATTTGTCTCCCCCTCCCACTATGCATTTTTATACTTTGCCTAATTAACTTTGAATTATTCTATTTTACCCCATCAACTTTGTAAATTGTTGCACTTAAGCTATAATTTTCAAATTTACCCACTTTTAGTGAATTGTCTATAACTATTGCGTCTTGAATAATTAGTCGGATACATTTTCTTTCAAAATCTCCTCATCGTTAATCATTATACAAATAATATTAAATAATAGTGAATATAATCGATAAATCTAGACTATGGTACTATGTTCAGATATCACAAAACAAAATCACCATTCAAAAGGTAAATTTGGAAATTATCGGCTAAATGAAATAATTTGCAAAGTTTAGGTGGTAAAGTAGAACAATACTAAGTTCGGTGGGCAAAGTAGAAAAACTAGCATAATTTGGGGTGCTAAGTAAAATTATTATTTAAAATATGGGTACTTTTGTTCATTTACATAACTGTCAATAGTTTAACAGAGTATTTCATGAAGGGTTTAATAGTAGAGATATGTATTTGATGCAAAATAAAACGTAAATGGTGTAAAGTGAATTTTACCTAAAAAATAGTGAATTGATACAAAAAAAGTCATTTAAAAATATAAAGATTAAAAATAAATGTTTTGTAGACACACATTTTTTTAGCCATTTTGGGGTGTAAAATGACATATATATCCTTCGATGTTTGTTTGATATTTGAGTTATTTGATTTCTTTCACTTATCTCTATGTATCTTCTCTTTTTTTTAAAATTTTTTTTTAAGAAATCGAACATGTATTTTTTATTTTTAAATATGCAATATGGGTGTTGAACTATAGATATCGAAAAGATGATTAATTTGATATATTATACATACAAAACGGATTTAAAACGAAAAGTTATGTGAATTCAAAGATTTTTGGAAAAAAAAAATAACTGGGTTATAATACGTGATAAAACTGGATGACGTAACTCGAATTCGAGAATGAGAGATGTGTGTTTTGTGCGATTAAATTGGCTAAAGGCAAATTGGGTTTTACACCTCAAAATGGTAAAAAGATGTGTTTGAAAAAAATGGCTAAAAAATATTTTGGTTTATTGAGAATGGCTAAAAAAAAAAACGACTGTAAAAAATATTATATTTTTCATTTAAGATCACATAAAAATGAGAAAAATAAATTTCATGTACAAAATGCTGAGCAACCAAACACAAGATTGTGACATGTTAACAAACTCTGCAATTGGGACTGGCAACAATAGATTTCTTTGCATTAGTACTATAGACAGAGAGAACCCTCATTGGATGTATTCTGTGATAGACATTAATGCTCAAATTAGGCATTTATTCCAACCCCTGAATATTAAATATTTCTTTTTATTCAAAAATGACATTATTTTATACCCATGATGAACTACATCGAGAATAAAAAAAATCTCATTGTTAAGCATAATTAACCCTCCGATCGTGATTAATTTCTAGCTTTAAAAAAAAATCTAGCGTTTTTTTTTTTGAAAAGAATTTCTAGCTTTTAAATAGTTCAGATTTGTAGATATTCGATTAGTTGCTGTTTAAGTATATAAATTACTTTGATTGATCATTGATCATGCTTTTTACAAGTTTGATTATGCCATGATGAGATATAAATGTTGATATGCGATTAATTTGATTAATTAATTAGTTTGATTCCCACACGTACAGATTAAAGCCGACAAATCTGAGCATTATGTTACGAATAAAATCTAAGATTTTTTACTAAAGCATTCTATTCATTTGATTTAATTAAAATATCTCATTATATTCAATTTTAGTCAATTAATAGTATAACACTGTAACTTACGAGTTGAAAGTTCTAATTAATTGTATTAAAAAAATTGGATCATTTCTTGATTTATGCGTGTCAATCCATGCGAACGAGTATTTCTCCTAAATCTATTATAGTTAGCAAGAAAAATAGTTCTATAATGTAGCAAAGTCTATGAGAGTTGACCTGACTCCAAATATTTAAAACCGGATTATGAAAAAAGTACTCCAACCTCAATCGTCCTTCTCAGATATATAATTACTAAATGAGGCCCAGGTGCAATCAACGGGCTATTCTAGAGAAATGTACATAATTGTCCCACTCTCCGGAAACAATGACATCTTTTTACCAGGTACTTTTTTAGAAAAAATTACGCTCTCGCCCTTTTTTAACAAATTTACACTCCCGCCAAATTTTCCGTTCTTCAAATAACAAATATCCGAAGAAATGATACTTTAAAAACATATACTTTTTGTAGTAGGATTGATACTCTTCTTCTCTTTTTTAAACTCACACTTTTTATAAATAAAGAAGTAATAATTATTTTAATAAGAAGTGATACTTTTTTAATACGAAATATTTTTTAAAAAAATGATATTTTTTTAATAAAATAATTTTGCAAAGAAGTGATACATTTTCTATAAAAATTGATGCCTTTTATAATGTGATATTTTTTTTTAATAAGAATTGATATTTTATCTATAAAAAATTGATATTTTATTTTAATAAAAAGTGATATTTTTTCCATGAGAATTGATATTTTTTTAATAAGTGATACTTTATTCAATAAAAAGTGATATTTTATTTTCTCCATGTTTTTCTTTTGTTTCATGAGTATAGAGAGAAACATGGATGAGAGACGTGAGGAAAGTGAGGAACCACCAGAAGAGTTGGACGAAGATGAGGGAGGGACCACCAAAAGAGTTGGATGAGGAGAGAGAAAGAGAGCGGGGCCATGAGATGAGTGAGATGTGAGGAGAGAAAAGGGGAGCCATGTGAGCATTGAGATGTGAGGAGAGATGAGGGGAAGGGGCGTATAAATTTTGGGTAATAGGGCTCCGTCTCACGGATCTTAAAACGGTCTCACAAGAAATATCCCCTAATTATATATGACACTATTGTTTTGCTTTAAATAATATGATGAAGATCTGTTAACCACCGAATCTAGTCCAAATCAAAATTTCCATTTGCATCAAACTCGAATTGAAAGTTTCGGTTCAATTTTGTTTTTATTTATCAAAAATTTTAGTTTTTGGTTCGCTTCGATTTTTGGTTTGACCAGTTAACCGTACTGAAACCGAAAATTGAATCAAAGGTGGCAAGGGTCTCTACGTAAGATCGTATAGACTAATCCCATACGTTAATTTAGCAAATTGTCATTTAGTTTAAGCAGTTTTTCATTTTTTTTTTTGGTAACTGTTGTGTGGGGTTTTAAGGATTTGATTACTGATTTGATTCCCGCTTTTACTTCTCTCTTCATTTTTACGGGCAAATATTTTATACTTATACTAAATTTTTATATATTTTTACACCAAAGTCAGAAAAGGAGAACTAATAATAGCATTTATAATTTTATACTTTATATTTTCCTAATAATTTATTTTTCTATTCGAGTTTTTAATTTATTATTTTTATCGACCGAATGTGCCCTCCAAATGTTAGAGAGGGTATGTGTAAGGTGGATATTTATCTGAAAATTTTACGAAATTATTTTTTATTTTCCAGCACTCTGCACTTATAATAATCATTTAGCTTGTTGACAAAATTATGAAGATTAAGAATTAAGCTAGTATTCCTAGCTCCTTAATGAAATATTTTTTCAATTCTACAAGTTCAGCGATCAAGGTACTTTGTTAGGATATACCTACTTAGAGTCTTAGAGTACGTTCTTATGTTTGTCGGTGTGAAGCCCTCGATTTTTATTCGAACATGTACTTGTCTCACGTATCGTCTTTGTACAATTTGACTATTCTATCGTGTCGCTTTGACGGGTAAATATTAATGATAAATATATTTTGTATTTAAATTCTTTTATTTATTACTTGTGATCGTAATCAATTATTAATTTTATTTCACATTTTGATCATCATTATTATTACTTGTGTATTTATTAGTCACCTTAGAATTTTAAGAGACTATTTATTTTAGGGATTTATAATTTATAGAATTAAGAATTCTATTTAGATTAAGTGATCATAAGACTTATAAGTGATCAAGGAAATCACTAATTATTTTGGAGATTGATATTTATTCATCTATTATCATCAATTTTGGGACAAAACAAAATGTGGAATTACCAAAATACCCTTAGGGGGACGACATTGGTGTATTTTTTGGTGTAGAAATATCTCCCAACTCTTGTACATGTACACCTTGTGTATTCATCTTGTGTATTTTTACACCATTAATTCAAACCTACATCTTAAATTAATCACACCATTTCAATCATCCAATTGGTCAAACAAGACCAATTTAAAAATTCTCCCCTAAGATTAGCATTTTGGCTAATTGTCCCTAATAAAGTTGTCTAAATATTACTTTCTTCCCTAATTCCCTCAATTATTACCCTAACTTATCATTTAATCAAAACAAAACAAAATTTTTATCCTTCACATTTCATTTCACCAACACCAAATTCTTCTAAGTCTTGTAATTCCTCTTCTCTCTCTCTAAAAATCCTCCTACATCTCTCTACCTATTCTTTATCTTCTTCACTAACACTTAACCAAAACTTCAAGAATTCATCTCCCATTTTCTTCAAAAATTCGAACCATATACACTACACAAGGTAATAAATTTTCTTCTTCAATCTATTCTTATACCTTAAAGCTCACCTCTTTCACCTTCTAATTTAAGTTTGATTTTTGATATTGAGGTATACCTAGAAGAACTTCGAAGAAGTTAAGAGACTAGTCATCTTGAAGAAAAATTGTGAAGAAGTTGGACTATAAGGTAAGAAATGGAATTTTTAGTACACTTTCTTCTTCTCTTCTATTTTCCAAGATTTTGACACTCCATTTTTATTTTTGGAGTTTTAGGGGCTGACCTTGGTGGTTGACATTAAGGGTGACCAAAACCTTATACTTGGAAGCCATTACTAGTCACATTTTACTCACTACACAAGGTAAAGGTAGTATTTCCAATTTTCTCACAATCTTCTTCTTTTCCCTAAATTTTTAACCACATTCTTATAACTCCTATATTTTTTGATATTCCTTGACTTAGGGGCTGACCTAAGTCACTCCTCCATCGAGAGAGATCTATCCCATTTTCACCAACAAACCGATCTTTAAGGTGGGTGAAAAAATCCTTTCAACTTCTAGGTGTTTTAAATTGAAAATATGCATGTAGTATTTTGTTATTGAGCACTTGAGATATATATTATGTATTGCATGCTATTTTCTTGTATCAAGTTGGAAAAATTCTCAAGTGTTGCTCAAAAATGCGATTTATCGAAAAATAGGGCATACATGCACACTTTATTGTTATATTTGATGAAATTTTGTATGAGAAGGATATGTATGTGTATGACTCTTGAAATCTATGTTTTGAATGATTTATAACCTGGACAAGTCGAGCATAATTTATTAAATTTCAACTTTTGGACTTAAAATGCAAAAATGGAAAATTGGTGGACTTAATTGCAAGAAAATAAAACTTAAGGGACCCCTCTGTAATTTTTGATTTTTAGGACTGAACTCAGGTTCAAAAATTATGTTTTGACATTTTAATAAAGTTTTAAGAGTTTTTAGATAAATAAAATCAACCCTTAAAAGCCCAAGGACTAGATTGTAAAATTTGAGAAGTTTAAGGGCTATTTTGCAAATTTTGAAACTGTATCAGACCCTAATTTTAAAATTTGAAATTTTAACTCTTAAGGGACTGGAAATAGCATATTTTAAGTGTATTCCAAAAATCCAAGTGTTTAGAGCTTGGAAAGTAATTTTATAAAAATTGAGGGACCAAATTGTAAAAGATTAAACTTGAGGACCAAAATACAATTTCCAGGACTTATGCAGTCCATGCACCTGGAAATACTAATTTAACTATAACATAATTATACCTTGGACCCAGGGTTCAAATTTCATAACAATTGGACCCCTAAAAGCCTTAAAGGCAATTATTTTAAAATGGGACAAAAATGAAATTTTTAAAAGTTAAAGGACCTAAACTTATTTCTATTTAAAACTGCTTTTGTCCCAATATCCCACTAACCATAGTGACATTTTCCAACTGGAATCACATTAAAATCCCTTCCGGTTTGTGAGTTCCAATTATTTTAAACTTAGAGCCCGAAATGGCAATTTTAACAAATTTGGGGCCAATATGAAAATTTTATAAAAACTCGACCTCAAAACTTCAAAAACCTGAATCTCTGAACAATTTGGAGAATTTAGGAACTGACCTCATAATTTTTCAAGGTCGGGATATTTATTTATTCAATTTTTAACCCCAAAAGTATTGGTTTTTACAAAACGCGGCTAAATTGTAAAATTTCTTTTATCAAGGACCTAACTCAAATTATTTTTTTTCTTATACTAAAACAACCTTGGACCCTCTGACTTCAATTCTTAATTAAAATATTTTATTTTCTCAAAAATCCCTTGTTTTATCGGATCGCCTTGACCGACTAATACCCGATCGCGGGGCGACTTCCTCATCTTGCGATTTGAATCTATAACGGGACTTATGTTCCACCTAATCTTTCAAGATATCGAAGATTGCTTATCCTCCCGATAATCATCTTCATACAAATAACTCCACCAACGCCATAACTACCTTACGCAAATTTTCGAAAACTTGTCATGAACTGCTTCCCGAATCAATATACTCGACTGCCTGGTTGACTACCTGAACGTGTATTTAATTTACTGCTTGAGTCAACTTGGTGTGTCGAGCTCACAATCGGAATGGATACGTCGGGGATGGAACCGGGCAGCTCCGCTGCTATTCCACTCTTCCGGCCCCATCGTCCTAATCCCGCAACTGAAGGACGGAGTTTGTCCAAGGGAAGCGGGTCGTAGTACTTGAGGTATAATCATGATTATGACAGATTTGAGCCTTGCTAGCTCCATTGTGGATTTTGTCTTTGCCTACGGAGCGATAAGGTGACAGGTCTTGGACCATCTTACTCGGGGAGTTACAAGGAAGAACGAAGGAATCGCTGTCTGATCCACACGATTCCAGAGTTAATCGGACCCGTTTGGTTGGCGCTATAAATCCGTACGCAACCGCTACTTGTATTACATAGGTTGGCGCTACAAATCCGTACGCAACCGCTACTTGCCTTGCATAGGATTGGCATTACAAATCCGTACGCAATCCTCCTGACTGCTTGAACCATAGTGCCTGCGTGACCACGAACTGTTTTCTTAAATTGTATAAGTATATTACATAAATATATTTTTCACGACGTTTGTGGACTGTGTGTGAATTCATGCATCATCTCTCACGCGTTTTCATACAACTAAATTTCTCGCATTAACTATATATATCGCCACACTTGCACACGATCACCCCATCCACTGAGATTTCTGTCTCACCCCTTCCTGTTTTCTAACCTTAGAAGATGACTTTGTTGAATAAGCTAAACGTGCCTTGGATTGAACTCTCGAGCTCCGCCCATTGAACTCATTTCCTATTGTTATCTATGTTGCTGGACTATTTTCTTTTATTTTTCTGATGTTGGACTCTTTTATTTCCTTTGAAATTTGGGACTGTAATTGAAGGGCGTAGAACCCATTTGACACTTAAGCTGTGATATGATGTGTACTTTATTCCTAGTTCTGGACTGTAAGCTATTAAGTTGTTGGGATGTAATTGTAATCTTGTTGTACTTGTAGTTTTTCCGCTGCTTTAGACCTTGTTTGACTTGGGATTGTCGTATCGTTTTCTAGAATGTTGGGTTTATTTCTGTTTAAGTGATTGATCGCCGTCGCATCGCGTTTGGGGCGTGACAGTTATGGTATCAGAGCTCGGCCAGTAAGATGGAAACTTACCCCGAGCTGACCCAGGATAGGACCTTCGGACTGTGTTGGGTAGTACCGCGACCTGACCAATTAAGTGTGAAATCGATTTTAATAATGGCATAGAACCGTATTATTGATGTTTATGTTAAGTCAAAATTTATACTTGGAGAATCCATAGTCATACTTGATTTGACTTAGTTGACTCTTGACTGACTGATAAGTGTGAATTTTACATGTGTTTCGATGTGTATTTCGAGCTATAATGATAAGTAAACATGCATATACTCGCGTTAAATGTTACATATTCACTCCTTGTGGAAAAGATATTACACTTTGCTTATTTTGTAGGAATTTCATTATATTTGAAGCTAATTGAATAAGAATATGAGGAAAGCAAAGTAGAAACGCGAGAATTGAGTGGATATACGAAACATGAAGCCTTTAAAAAGAGCGAAAGTTGAGCGTTCACGGAAGAAACAGGGGCACACGGGTTAGGCGTGCCTCAAGACACCACTGTGCACCCCTGTATAAGGTTGATTGAAGGCTGCGGATGGCGCACGGGTAGACCATGCATGGGCGCACCACCCGTGCGCCCTACGAGAGTTGGGGTATTCCGGCGGGGTGGCGCACGGGTAACCCGTGCGTGGGCGCACCACCCGTGCGTCTGCGTTGAATCCCATAACTGCGACATTAAGCCCTAAACATGATGGGGGAGTATAAAAAGGCTTTTGGGGGCGCACACGGGGAATTCTGGCATTTTTGGGATCTACAACACAAGACAAGAGTCAACTCTTGGAAGGAGACATCAAGGAGATAATCGGGTTGCATCGGAGCTTGAAGAACGGAGATACATCGAGAGATTGTCGACGTTCCTAAGTTTTCTTGCTTCTTTTTAGTTTCATTTGTAATGACTTTGAACACTTTGTGTGTAAGTTGTTTAATCATGTGTAGCTAAACTCTTGTGATTTCCGAGTTTTGGAAGTAGATTAATGAACTCTTGTTGAATGTTTTAATCTTAGTTGAAGTTATTGTCTTGAAGCTTTTTTGAGTACTTTGTTCTTATTCTTGTTTTATCACTTGGCCAATGATTTAACTTGTTTGATATATTGATTCATAATTCGAGAGATGAGTTTCAATATTAGATCTTGAGTACTTGACATGAATATTTGCATGAATCGAGAGGTTTGCGAATATTGTGAGGACATTTGATCTTTGATGCTTTTGGGAGTTGTGTATCTATTGTTGAGTAGAGATGCTAGTATGGATATTTCAATCTCGTTTTATATACATCTCGAGAGGGGATAAAATAGCTTTGTGATCGTCTTATAGGAATATTGATAATAACCTTGGCTTTGATTTAATCGGACAACAAGATGATTATTAATCGAAACCTTAACTCGGAAATCCATTTCATCATCTTGATATTTCTTTCATTTGTGTTATCTTATTTTCGTGTTTTAGTGATTTAAATTGTCTTAATCTCAAAACAACAACCATCAAATATTGATCGTCTAAATAAAAGTAAAACTATCTTGGTTCAATACTTAGCCTATTGATTTATTAGTCTCCTCGTGGATACGACCTTGCTACCACTATTCGATAACGAACACCGTACACTTGCGGTGAAGCTAAAAATATAGGCGAACAAGTTTTGGCGCCGTTGTCGGACTAATACAATTTTTGGTGCTAATATTGCGATAGATAGAATTATTTTTAATTTAGACATTTTTTTTTTTTTTTTCATTTTTCTTTTGTAAATTCTATCTCTACAATGTTTGATTTGTTTCTTTGAATTGGTATAGGTGCACCGCTCGAATGGATTTCAATAAGCTGAATTCTTACGATTTATTGGAATAATCCTACTCCTTTGTGCTATTACCCGGTTGGGGAATTACGAAGATTTTTCATATACTAGCACGGAGAATATGATTCCACCTCACCAAGCTCCAATGTAATGAATGGGTTTACAAATGCGAGGCAAAATCATCTTTAGAAGAAGCCCTCATCTCATTCATAAATCAATCCAATGCATTCATGAGTGATACGAGGAGCCGTTTGACAATGCAAGATGCAAGGATGGACAAGTTGGAGCTACAATTGACACGGTTGGCAAATCTTGAGACCCAAGTGGGCCAATTAGTTACAATTGTTGGTAGGCAATATCAAAAGGGTAAATTTTCAAGCACCACTGAAGCCAACTCAAAGGAACAATGTAGTGCCATTCATCAAAAGAGTGGTACTGAATACGAGGAGTCGAAGATCCTAAAAAACAAGAAAGTTTGGAACCAAACACGGATTGTGTGTCTATGCACTTTCAGCCCGTGTGTGGTGTCAAAAAGGAGCAAAAATAGGACAAGGAACACAAGAACCATGTGTGTACGCCCGTGCAGCGCGTGCAAGATGTCATAAGAAAACTATTCCAGAATGAGATGGGCACGGAATATGTGTACACGCACGGACAACATGGGCATAACCCAGATCAAAATGTTCCAATATCAGGACTCCAATACTTGCTTGGAAATCCCAATTATGCATTACTAGATGCAAACAATGGAAAAACGGTTCTTGACCATGATCCAAAGCAACTAATATATGCATTCAAAGGTGGTACGAACCGAAATTAACAGGCGTCAAGCTAAAGACGTTAAATATAGCGCTTGTTGGGAGGCAACCCAACGGTTTGTGGTGTGATTTTTGTTTTTGTTTGTTTTCTTTTTGTAAAAATAAAAAAAAAACCTCGAGTGTTCTTTATGCGGCATCACGCACGGGTGACCGTGTGCTTTGGCGCACGCCCGTGCGTCCTTCAAATGAGATAATATTAAGGTAGAAAATTTGAAGTGATGGTTGAAGGAAGAAGTCCTAGCGATATGAGGAGATGCGAAGGAGGGCCACCACCCGCATGAATGAATCGTAAATCCACACGATTTTATATTGAAATTCTATCTTCTCTTACGTGCGATATAATTTCATTTAAGTTTGGGGAGAGATAATTATTTTTATATGAAATGTGTGGATTAAAAAAAAATTTGCATTTTTGTGTGTTTTCATATAGTTGCATTAGAGCATGCTAGGTTGCATTTGCATTAGAGCACGTTTATAGCTTTAGCATGTTTATTGTTTTCGTAGTAGTTAGAGAGTGAGTTGACCGGGCATGTTGCAACTTGCTATTTGTGTGTGTTGATTGAAAATTCATATTGTTGGGATTGGATGTTGGTAATGAGTTGATTGAGCCTTGAATAGATGACATTGAGCATGTTGATATTGAGAACATGGTTTGATGCTTTGAATTACATAATTGCAAGCCCGTGAGCTTTTGAGCCTTTACTTCGCTTGTATCTTGCCTTGTGATCTTGTTGTGATTTGAGTGTATCGGTCATGTTGTTAGAATTCTAGAACTTGCTTGGGTATCTCTGTCAAGGCCACATGTTGTATGTGAATTGTGAATGTGATTAAAGGCCATCTTTGCTAGCCTTTCAAGCCTTTACCTACCTAAAGATGTTGAAATTCCTAGTTAGCCAAGTTGAGCCTATAGCCTATTTCTTTGATAACCACAAAATTTAACCTTGATCTTAATATATCCATCACCTTAAACTCGAATGTATAGCGTTGAGTAAAGGAATGAATGAGGATGAATGGGTGGGAATTGAAAAGTAGGATAAGTGGGCATACTTGGTTAAATGGGACATAAAGAGGAAGGAAAGGAGTTGAATAAAAAGTGTTGAAAATGCACAAAAGAAAAAAAAAAGAAAAAAAAATTTGATTGAAAAGTTGATAAACCTTGGAGGGCGAAGGATTGTGAATGGAGGCGTTTCTCAAAAGAAAGAAAGGAAATGGAGATAAATGAAGTCGATAAAAATGAGGGATAATTGGAGTAGCATATGGGATTGTAATGAAAATGATTGATATGCTCATCGGTCTATATACTCGAGTTTGAGTCACTTTATCCAAAATTTCCTACCCAAACCAAAGAGCTTTCATTACAACCAAATGAGAAAGTCCTTTTTGATTCACAAATTGCATACACTCTAGTGGCGGAGATATGAGACGAATTGCAAGCCTATGGTAATTTTGCGACATCGAACTGATTTGAGCGTAAACACGTCCTATATCCTCGAGAGATGAGAGTATACACTTAACTTTGAGAGTTGGAATTCAGAGCATTTCACTTTGTTTTACTTGGAGGCGTGTTCTTTGATCGGATATTTGAGGCTTGATTGGTATGTTGCTTGGCATTCATGATGAATAATATGAATTTCTTTTTGGATCCGTTGTGTGCGCTTTTATTCTTATCTCCCTGTTGTGCTTTATCGTGTTTTCAAAAAAATTGTTGATCGGGACGGTCAACGGTTTAAGTTTGGGGGATTTTGATAAGTGTGAATTTTACATGTGTTTCGATGTGTATTTCGAGCTATAATGATAAGTAAACATGCATATACTCGCGTTAAATGTTACATATTCACTCCTTGTGGAAAAGATATTACACTTTGCTTATTTTGTAGGAATTTCATGATATTTGAAGCTAATTGAATAAGAATATGAGGAAAGCAAAGTAGAAACGCGGAGAATTGAGTGGATATACGAAACATGAAGCCTAAAAGAGCGAAAGTTGAGCGTTCACGGAAGAAACAGGGGGCACACGGGTTAGGCGTGCCTCAAGACACCACCTGTGCACCCCTGTATAAGGTTGATTGAAGCTGCAGCATGGCGCACGGGTAGACCATGCATGGGCGCACCACCCGTGCGCCCCTGCAGTCGGATATCTCACCGGAGTGGCGCACGGGTAGGCCGTGCTCCGACGCACCACCCGTGCGCCCTACAGAGAGTTGGGGTATTCCAGCAGGGTGGCGCACGGGTAACCCGTGCGTCTGCGCTGGAATCCCATAATCTGCAGCATTAAGCCCTAAACATGATGGGGAGTATAAAAAGGCTTTTTGGGGGGCGCACACAGGGGAATTCTGGCATTTTTGGGATCTACAACACAAGACAAGAGTCAACTCTTGGAAGGAGACATCAAGGAGATAATCGGGTTGCATCGGAGCTTGAAGAACGGAGATACATCGAGAGATTGTCGACGTTCCTAAGTTTTCTTGCTTCTCTTTTAGTTTCACTCTTTTAGTTTCATTTGTAATGACTTTGAACACTTTGTGTGTAAGTTGTTTAATCATGTGTAGCTAAACTCTTGTGATTTCCGGGTTTTGGAAGTAGATTAATGAACTCTTGTTGAATGTTTTAATCTTAGTTGAAGTTATTGTCTTGAAGCCTATTTGAGTACTTTGTTCTTATTCTTGTTTTATCACTTGGCCAATTATTTAACTTATTTGATATATTGATTCATAATTCGAGAGATGAGTTTCAATATTAGATCTTGAGTACTTGACATGAATATTTGCATGAATCGAGAGGTTTGCGAATATTGTGAGGACATTTGATCTTTGATGCTTTTGGGAGTTGTGTATCTATTGTTGAGTAGAGATGCTAGCATGGATATTTCAATCTACGTTTTATATACATCTCGAGAGGGGGATAAAATAGCTTTGTGATCGCCTTATAGGAATATTGATAATAACCTTGGCTTTGATTTAATCGGACAACAAGAGGATTATTAATCGAAACCTTAACTCGGAAATCCATTTCATCATCTTGATATTTCTTTCATTTGTGTTATCTTATTTTCGTGTTTTAGTGATTTAAATTGTCTTAATCTCAAAACAACAACCATCAAATATTGATCGTCTAAATAAAAGTAAAACTATCTTGGTTCAATACTTAGCCTATTGATTTATTAGTCTCCGTGGATACGACCTTGCTACCCTATTCGATAACGAACACCGTACACTTGCGGTGAAGCTAAAAATATAGGCGAACACTGACTTTCCTTAGTCATTCTTTTCTTGTTCTTCCTTATCTTTTCCTTACATTCGTCTAATCCGCCTTAGTTTTGTTTGACCAGGATAGGTTCCTCTGCCTTGGATTGGGTACTACTACTAGATGACATAAGTTGAATCTTGGATGAATATTTGAACTCTTTTAGGCTGTTATAGTGTTAAGATATCCGGATATTCCTCTATTTGGACGTTAGGTGATTTAGAAAATCCGTGATTTAGAGATTATAATGCCTAGTATGGCGAGACTCGAAGAAAATGAGGATATCTCTTGAGAAATATATGATTTGGATGTGATATATTATGGGGATCTAGACACCTAATGATATTACTTTGGGAAAATGATAGTAGGGGAATCACAAAGTATATTGATCAATGATAATACCCTTGTGTTATTCATTCTCAAGTACCTGCACAAGCTTAAGTAAGGGAATTTGACTGTGGTTTAGGTATCACGGATAAGATACATTAAGGGTGTGACTATTATACGATCTCGACTAGATGTTACCACTAAATATCCCCTCCCGAGGATAGGCGAACTATTTGATCAACTTCAAGGAGCGACGGTGTACTCGAGTTTGATTTACAACAGGATAATATCAATCAAGATCTATGAAGAAGACGTCTCCAAAACGGCATTTCGGACGGATATGGACACTACGAGTTTGTAGTAATGCCTTTCGATCGACAAACGCACAGAATGTTTATGGATCGATGCATCGAGTTTTTCAACCTTATTTAGATCAATTCGTAGTGATATTCATTGATGATATACTCGTATACTCTAAGTCAGAGAAGAGCATGAACGTCATCCTCAAAATTGTTTTGGAGACACTACGAGAGCACAAGTTGTATGCCAAATTCAAGAAATGCGAATTTTGGCTTAGTGAAGTCGCATTCTTGGGACACATAGTATCCAAGATCGGGATCGCCGTAGATCCTTCGAAGGCACGACAGGTGGTTGAATGGAAACAACTAGAGTCTGTAGTCAGAATTGAGATCGAAGTTTCTTAGGGTAATTTGGATATTATCGAAGATTTATCCGAATTTCTCCAAGATAGTTGGACCACTCACTTGACTAACCCGCAGAAGCAAGTCAAGTTTGAGTGGAATGACAAGTGTGAGACTAGTTTCCAAGAGTCAAGAAACGACTTACTACGGCTCGATCCCAGCCCTTCCAAAGGGAACAGAAAACTTTGTCGTCTACAGTGATGTATCAAAGGAAGGACCAGGAGCAGTGCTCATGCAGGAAGGAAAGGTCATTGCTTATGCATCACGAAAACTCAAGCCGTATGAAGCCAATTACCCAACGCATGACTTGGAATTGGCGTGAATAGAGTTTGCATTAAAGAAATGGATGCGACTATCTCTACGAGCAACATTCATGGTTTACACAAATCATAAGAGCCTAAAGTATCTATTCTCTCAGAAGGATCTCAATTTGAGGCAACGGAGATGGATGGAGCTAATAGAGGACTATCACTTTGATATTCAATACCATCCCGGGAAAGCTAAGTAGTAGCTGACGCCTTGAGCAGAAAGGCGAGTTTAGCTAGACTAATGATTCGAGAGGGGAAATCATTAGAAGAGTTGAGCACTTGGAATCCGACAAGAACCAATACTCAAATTTTGTGTGCTAACATTTCGGTTAAACCCGACCTACTGAACGAGATCAAAGCAGCACAAGAGATAGATGTGCAACTTCAAAGACTGAAAGAGAAGATACTTAAAGGAGAGGGATCAGAATTCTCGGTACATGGAGATGGGATCATCAGATTTTGGAATCGAGTTTGTGTACTGAGTGACGAGCAGATAAGGAGCAGAATTCTAGCAGAAGCACACCGTTCGAAATACACTATACACCCTGGAGGAAACAAGATGTATAAGGACTTGAAACGACAATTCGGTGGGTGAACATGAAGAACCAAGTAGCAGAGTTCGTTGCGAGATGTTTGACTTGTCAACGAATAAAAGCAGAACACCAACGACCATCTGGTTTATTACAACCGTTGAGAATTCCCGAGTGGAAATGGGAACATATAACGATGGACTTCGTGACGGATCTACCGAGGACTAGACGAGACGATGATGCTATATGAGTAGTCGTAGACCGACTCACGAAATCTGCACACTTCTTACCCATGAAGAAAACCGACAGCTTGCAGAAACTTGCGCAAATTTACATCCAAGAGATAATTCGACTGCATGGAGTGCCAGTCGACATAGTGTCAGACAGAGACCCAAGGTTTGTCTCTAGATTCTGGAAATGCTTACATGAGGAATTGGGTACCTCGCTAATTTTCAGCACAGCAGCACATCCGCAAACTGATGGCCAGTCTGAGCGAACAATTCAAACCCTGGAAGACATGTTGCGAGCCTGCACATTAGATTTCAAGGAAGTTGGGATTCGCACTTACTATTGCCGAGTTCGCTTATAATAACAATTATCAGGCCACGATTGAGATGGCACCCTACGAAGCCTTGTATGGACGAAAGTGTAGATCCCCACTACACTGGGAGATTGATGACCAATGGACTCCAAAAGAGAAACGAAAGTCACCCTCGATTCCAAAGGTCGACTTAGTTCAGGAGGACATGGAGAAAGTCAAGTTGATCAAGAAACGGATCCGTACAGCTCAGAGCCACCAAAAGAGTTACGCATACAAGAGGAGAAAGGATTTGGAATTTGAAGTCGGAGATGAAGTATTTCTCAGATTCTTGCCACGAAAAGGATTGATCAATCCAAAGAAAGGAGGTAAATTAAGTCCGATATATATTGGACCTTACAAGATTTTGCAAAGGATCGGAAAGTTGGTCTACCGACTAGAGTTACCGCAAACGATGCGCGGAATGCACGATGTATTTCATGTATCGAGATTGAAAAATATCAACCAGATCTGAGCACATCATCACTCGTGATGCTCCCATCTAATGGAAAATTTATCTTACACCGGAACCAATCGAAATCATTGACCGCCAGATACGCTCGCGTAACAGAGATTCCAATGGTTAAAGTTGTATGGCGGAACCACAAATCGAGACGAAGACGCATATGGGATATGGAAGAAGACATGATGAATCAATACCCAGAACTATTCTGAAGAGAATTTGGGGACTAAATTCTTTTAAGGAGGGGAGAATGTGATAAATATTAATGATAAATATATTTTGTATTTAAATTCTTTTATTTATTACTTGTGATCGTAATCAATTATTAATTTTATTTCACATTTTTGATCACTTGGTTGATCATCATTATTATTACTTGTGTATTTATTAGTCACCTTAGAATTTTAAGAGACTATTTATTTTAGGGATTTATAATTTATAGAATTAAGAATTCGATTTAGATTAAGTGATCATGAGACTTATAAGTGATCAAGGAAATCAATAATTATTATGGAGATTGATATTTATTCATTTATTATCATCAAATTTGGGACAAAAACAAATATGTGGAATTACCAAAATACCCTTAGGGGGACGGCATTGGTGTATTTTTTGGTGTAGAAATATCTCCCAACTCTTGTACATGTACACCTTGTATATTCATCTTGTGTATTTGTATACCATTAATTCAAACCTACATCTTAAATTAATCACACCATTTCAATCATCCAATTGGTCAAACAAGACCAATTTAAAAATTCTCCCCTAAGATTAGCATTTTGGCTAATTGTCCCTAATAAAGTTGTCTAAATATTACTTTCTTCCCTAACTCCCTCAATTATTACCCTAACTTATCATTTAATCAAAACAAAACAAATTTTTTATCCTTCACATTTCATTTCACCAACACCAAATTCTTCTAAGTCTTGTAATTCCTCTTCTCTCTCTCTCTAAAAATCCTCCTACATCTCTCTACTTATTCTTCATCTTCTTCACTAACACTTAACCAAAACTTCAAGAATTCATCTCCCATTTTCTTCAAAAATTCGAACCATATACACTACACAAGGTAAGAAATTTTCTTCTTCAATCTATTCTTATACCTTAAAGTTCACCTATTTCACCTTCTAATTTAAGAGACTAGTCATCTTGAAGAAAAATTGTGAAGAAGTTGGACTATAAGGTAAGAAATGGAATTTTTAGTACACTTTCTTCTTCTCTTCTATTTTCCAAGATTTTGACACTCCATTTTCATTTTTGGAGTTTTAGGGGCTAACCTTGGTGGTTGACATTAAGGGTGACCAAAACCTTATACTTGGAAGCCATTACTAGTCACATTTTACTCACTACACAAGGTAAAGTGTAGTATTTGCAATTTTCTCATCATCTTCTTCTTTTCCCTAAATTTTTAATCACATTCTTATAACTCCTATATTTTTTGATATTCCTTGACTTAGGGGCTGACCTAAGTCACTCCTTCATTGAGAGAGATTTATCCCATTTTCACCAACAAACCGATCTTTAAGGTGGGTGGAAAAATCCTTTCAACTTCTAGGTATTTTAAATTGAAAATATGCATGTAGTATTTTGTTATTGAGCACTTGAGATATATATTATGTATTGCATGCTATTTTCTTGTATCAAGTTGGAAAAATTCTCAAGTGTTGCTCAAAAATGCGATTTATCGAAAAATATGGCATATATGCACACTTTATTGTTATATTTGATGAAATTTTGTATGAGAAGGATATGTATGTGTATGACTCTTGAAATCTATGTTTTGAATGATTTATAACCTGGACAAGTCGAGCATAATTGATTAAATTTCAACTTTTGGACTTAAAATGCAAAAATGGAAAGTTGATGGACTTAATTGCAAGAAAATAAAACTTAAGGGACCCCTCTGTAATTTTCGATTTTTGGGACTGAACTCAGGTTCAAAAATTATGTTTTGACATTTTAATAAAGTTTTAAGAGTTTTTAGATAAATAAAATCAATCCTTAAAAGCCCAAGGACTAGATTGTAAAATTTGAGAAGTTTAAGGGCTATTTTGCAAATTTTGAAACTGTACCAGACCCTAATTGTAAAATTTGAAATTTTAACTCTTAAGGGACTGGAAATAACATATTTTTAGTGTATTCCAAAAATCCAAATGTTTAGAGCTTGGAAAGTAATTTTATAAAAATTGAGGGACCAAATTGTAAAAGATTAAACTTGAGGACCAAAATACAATTTCCAGGACATATGCAGTCCATGCACCTGGAAATACTAATTTAACTATAACATAATTATACCTTGGACCCAAGGTTCAAATTTCATAACAATTGAACCCCTAAAAGTCTTAAATGCAATTATTTCAAAATGGGACAAAAATGAATTTTCAAAGGTTAAAGGACCTAAACTTATTTCTTTTTAAAACTGCTTTTGTCCCAATATCCCACTAACCATAGTGACATTTTCCAACTGGAATCACATTAAAATCCCTTCCGGTTTGTGAGTTCCAATTATTTTAAACTTAGAGCCCGAAATGACAATTTTAACAAATTTGGGGCCAATATGAAAATTTTATAAAAACGCGACCTCAAAAATTCAAAAACCTGAATCTCTGAACAATTTGGAGAATTTAGGAACTGACCTCATAATTTTTCATGGTCGGGATATTTATTTATTCAATTTTTAACCCCAAAAGTATTGGTTTTTACAAAATGGGGCTAAATAGTAAAATTTCTTTTATCAAGGACCTAACTCAAATTATTTTTTTTCTTTTACTAAAATAGCCATGGACCCTCTGACTTCAATTCTTAATTAAAATATTTTATTTTCTCAAAAATCCCTTGTTTTATCGGATCGCCTTGACCGACTAATACCCGATCGCAGGCTTACTTCGCCTTTGCGATTTGAATCTATAATGGGACTTATGTTCCACCTAATCTTTCAAGATATCGAAGATTTCTTATCCCTTGTTTTCATGAACTGCTTCCCGAATCAATATACTCGACTGCCTGGTTGACTACCTGAACGTGTATTTAATTTCTTGCTGAGTCAACTTGGTGTGTCGAGCTCACGATCGGAATGGATACGTCGGGGATGGAATCCGGCACTCGGCCGCTATTCTACTCTTCCCCATCGTCCTAATCCCGCAACGAGGGACGGAGTTTGTCCAAGGGAAGCGGGTCGTAGTACTTGAGGTATAATCATGATTATGACAGTCATCCGAGCCTTTAGCTCCACTGTGGATTTTGTCTTTGCTACGGAGCGATAAGGTGACAGTCTTGGACCATCTTACTCGGGAGTTACAAGGAAGAACGAAAAAATCGCTTGTCCGATCCACACGATTCGAGTTAATCGGACCCGTTTGGTTGGCGCTACAAACCGTGCGCAACCGCTACTTGTATTGCATAGGTTGGCGCTACAAATCCGTGCGCAACCGCTACTTGTATTGCATAGGTTGGCGCTACAAATCCGTACACCGCTACTTGCCTTGCATAGGATTGGCGTTACAAATCCGTACGCAATCCTCCTGACTGCTTGAACCATAGTGCCTGCGTGACCACGAACTATTTTCTTAAACTGTATAAGTATATTACATAAATATATTTTTCACGACGCTTGTGGACTGTGTGTGAATTCATGCATCATCTCTCACGCGTTTTCATACAACTAAATTTCTCGCATTAACTATATATATCGCCACACTTGCACACGATCACCCCATCCACCGAGATTTCATCTCACTCACCCCTCCTCGTTTTCTAACCTTAGAAGATGACTTTGTCGAAGAAGCTGAACTTGCCTTGGATTGAACTCTCGAGCTCCGCCCGTTGAACTCATTTCCTATCGTTATCTATGTTGCTGGACTATTTTCTTTTATTTTTCTGATGTTGGACTCTTTTATTTCCTTTGAAATTCGGGACAGTAATTGAAGGGCGTAGAACCCATTTGACACTTAAGTTGTGATATGATGTGTACTTTATTCCTAGTTCTGGACTGTAAGCTATTAAGTTGTTGGGATGTAATTGTAATCTTGTTGTACTTGTAGTTTTTCCGCTGCTTTAGACCTTGTTTCACTTGGGATTGTCGCATCGTTTTCTAGAATGTTGGGTTTATTTCTGTTTAAGTGATTGATCGCCGTCGCGTCGCGTTTGGGGCGTGACAGTCGGGACACTGAATTTTTAGTGTCCTTAGAGCATCTCCAACCCATGACACCAAATTTGGTGTGAAAATCATACCAAGTTTGGTGTTTTGGTGTAATTTTTCAAAAACCATCTCCAACCCACTATACTAAATCTTACACCAAATGAGTATTTTAATATTTTCTTTTAATTTTGGAATAATAAATTTATTTGTTTATGCAATTATTTCTTTTGTTTATATTTTATTACTATTAATGTAACTAAATAAAAACTTATATTTAACTAATATTATGTTGATTAATTCTATTGCAAAATAAATATTACAACTAATAAATAAAAATACTAAATTGCACACTATACAATAAAAACAACAAACCTAAAACAAATATTTAATGATAAAAAAAGATTAATACATTACTAATTCTCGACTTGATGCTTTTTTAATTAAATTATAATTTTATTTATTAATTATTGTAGTTTGTAGAAAATTTTAAGTTTAGTTTATAATAATTATTGGTAAACATTAACTATTGTTAGTTATTATAATTGTTCATCTAAAATAATAACTATATACAAAATTTAAATAACTAAAACCATGTTACAAATGAAATTATATATCAAATATAGGATACAATAGGAATTAAAAGTTTGAAGTAGAAGAAATTGGAGGGCAAAGGGGGAATATTTGTATTACACCAAATTTGGTGTAATGTTTAGAGTTGGGTTGGAGGAAGATTTTTGGATATTTGGTGTTTTGGTGTGGAATTTGAAGTTGGATTGGAGTTGGTCTTAGATAAATGGTCACATTTGAGGGACTTATTTGATGTTATATCTTCACAATATTTTCCCCCCCCAATATATATAATTTGGATCATATGAGTCCACACATTTAGGGTGAGTACGCGAGAACAAATTTTAATTATTGAGATCTTTTTTTTAATGGTCCAAATTTAAGTGGGTTTTTTTTTTCTCACTTTTTTTTATTTTTTTAAACTCCTATTAAGGCTATTTAAGTAATTTTATTTAAATTTGGATAAGACAAATGGATATTTATTTAATAACCTCCACCTTTTCTATTAATGTCAACCGACATGTTGTCAATCTCAAACATACACGCTCATCATTTTCAGAATTTTTCACAGATTTGTTTTTTGTCTTTTTTACTTTTTCTCTGTGTTACTTATTTGGTTTTAAAGGCATCTACAATGGTTTGAGGTTCAAATCTCTCTTTTTCGTGGATCCCACATTGCCACATCCAAAGGTAAAAAACCTACCATTTTTTCCATAATAAAAAAACATCCTGCCATTCTCAAAAATAAAAAAAATTAAAAAACTCCTACCAACTTTGTATAGGCCCCATACTAAATAAATCTATCTTTAATAAATCTCAAACAAATATTTTTCTTTTGTTTTATTTTTTCAAAAAAAACCTGGGTTTGTAGGTACAAACCAAGTTTGTTATGAAAACCCTCAAACCTACCCTTCACAATGGTTTGAGGTTTTTTCATAAGTTTTTTTTTTCTCTAAAACCTCATAGTAGAGCTCGGCTGTGGATGCCCTAAGAGATTGCTCTTTTGTGAAATATATTTACATTCCCAAAGATACTTTTGTTATTATTTTAATTAAATTAATCATATATTTTATCATATGCCTATCTATCTATCTATATATATATATATATATATATAAAAATAAGTGAGTCCTCTTTAAATAGTAACCAAAGATTTTTCCCGCCTAGAACATGTTTCCGCAAATAGTAAAACACGGTTTTAATATTCTGTGACTTTTTTTTTGTTGAACAGTAAATTTAACAGTAAATTTGTTTCTTGAAATCGGATAAACCGCAGATTTCTTTAAAGAAGGAAATATTTCATTACAAATTAAAATCAAACTTAAACACGGAAATATTTCATTACAAGTTCAAATCAATTTAATTAGTAAATGTGTTTTTTGAAATCAAATATATTAATCAGTAGTTAAATAAGGTACATTTGACCCAAGCGATGTACAAATCTCATTAATTTGGGTAATATATTAATCAGTAAAGACATTGTACGGAAATAATAATTTATTTACATATTAACATCTATTTTATTTGGGTAAAATATTAAGGCTTAGTTGCAAAATGAGGACACTAACTATAGTCCATTGGCAAAGAGAGACCCTAAGTCTGTGGGCTTTCAATTTAGGACAATATCATTAAAATTTTGGCGAATTGAGGACAAATTGAGCCCGAATTGTCCAATTCAAGCTCATTTTCATGTGGATCTCAATTTTGAGCCCAAATTGCCCTAATTTAGTCTAATTGCTTATGTCACATAACATAAGTTTAAAAATTATCTTAAAACTTTTCAAATATATCTGAAATTTTAAAAGCAATTTACAAATTAACAAGTTGAGTCTCAATGAATGAAAATAAATTTGATAATTAGTTTAAGTATACATCTTAACAATTAAAATATAAATATATGAAAAATAAATAATAAAAATATTTAATAAGTCAAAAATAACTAAAGTCAAGTTTAAAAATGTGAAACAAGATTTAAAAAATTATTTAATATATACAAAAATTACTGAATAAATTATAAAATAAAACCAAGTAAATATTATTTATTAAACATAAAATTTATTTATAATTTAAACATTAATTAAAATAATTTATATTTACAAAATAAAATTTTAAAATACTTAAATAAATCTAAAAATTTAAATTGAACCCAAAAATTTATTTTAGTTACATATAAAAAATATTATTTATTTTTTATTTCTGTAAGTAGTTTTCAAGTATTAGTTTGTAATTTAAAATTACTTTAAATAATGTTTACATCTTTAAACAACTTTAGAATTGCTAAATAATATTTATATTTTATATTGATAGTTCTTGTGTTTATTCAAATAATTTCACGATTTATTCGATATTTGTATTAAATAAATTTTAAATCTTATTTCACATTTTTAGATTTTATTTAGTTATTTTAAGATTTATTCAATATTTTTTAAAATTTTATTTTTGTATTTCCAGATTTGTTTCGTATATTTATATTTTTAATTGTTAATTTGTAAATTCTTAAAATAATTATCACATTTATTTTTATATATTTTGACTCTAATTAATTTTTAGATTTTTAATTTGGTTTTAAGATTTTCAGATTTTTTTTTATAAATTTTAAAAATAATTTTAGACTTATTTATGTGACATAAGCAATTAACCTATATTTGGGCAATTCGGGCTCAATTTTGAGGTCCACATGGTAATTAGCCCGAATTGGGCAATTTGGGCTTAATTTGTCCTCAATTCGCCAAAATTTTAAAGTTATTGTCCTAAATTAAAAGCCCGCAAACTTAGTGTCCTTCTTTGCCACTGGTGTATAGTTAGTGTCCACATTTTGCAATTAAGCCAAATATTAATCTTTAATCAAGTTAAACTATTTTCTACCGATTGAATTCATTGATTAATGGAATTTAAAGAATGAATCTAATTTAAATAGAACCGACATCGTGGTACATACATTCCAAATGTGCATGATTCAAATCTTTGAAAAATGGTACAACAATCGAAATTCAATGCTGTAAGTGAAAGTTTGACTACAGTTGTTAATATGCAATCAATTTTCAAAGATTATTTCTATTATTTTTATATTACTTTCATTATTTATTTAAGCTCAAGAATACATTGGACGTTGTTACGGTCAAATATTATTAAAGAAAATATAATAAAAATTTATATGGAATGAATATCTGTGTCAAAATCTGGAGAGAATCGATTAAAATGCCAAATAAAAGAAAAATTGCAAAAATTTACTCATTAGCTCACCTATAAATAAGAGATGTCGTTGCATTCATTCATCTCACTCGAAAAAATAAATATTGTTGTTCAGCTTTTTACTCCCAGATTGTACAAATGGCACCGATGATAACATTGATTAGGGATATCAATATGAGCAAATCACAATGGGCTATGAAATTGCTGATTGCGTTTGGTTCGTCTGTATGAAAAACCATCATTTAATGACAAAAGTCAAATACAGAGTCTGGAAGCTGTGTTCCACGATGCCGAGGTATTAATGTTAATTATACTTTTTAGTCTTTTGCAGAGTCACGGCAGGAGTCTACGCGAATTTAATACTATGCCATTCTCAGATTTTGACAGCATTGAGAGCAACCAAAACAGACTCATATTCGATGAATTGAGATATGATCGTAAGGTTTTGTCTGTTGAGCACACTAACCTTCTTTCAAAAAAGACTGATGAACAACATCGCGTTTATTCCAAAATAATACATGCCGTTGAATCCAATGAAGGAGGTATGTTCTTTGTATATGGGTACGGAGGTACGTGTTCGCCTTATTTTTAGCTTCACCGCAAGTGTACAATGTAGTTTATAGAATAGGGTAAGCAAGGTCGTATCCACGGAGACTAATAAATTTATGCGCTAAGTATTGAACTAAGATAGTCTTATTTTTATTTAGACGATCGAAATTTGATAATTGTTGTAGAAGTAAAGACAAGATTAACCACAAAAACACAAGATACTAAAATTCCTCTTGTTGTCCGATTTAATCAAAGCCAAAGTTATTATCAATATACCTATAAGACGATCACAACGATATTTTATCCTCTCTCTCGAGATGTATATAAAGTGTAGATTGAAATATCTATGCTAGCATCTCTACTCAACATAAGATACACAACTCCCAAATGCACAAAAGATCAAATATCCTCACAATTATTCACAAACCTTTCGATTATGCAAATATTCATATCAAGTACTCAAGATCTAATATTGAAACTCATCTCTCGAATTATGAATCAATATATCAAACAAGTTAAATCATTGGCCAAATGATAAAACAAGAATAAGAACAAATTACTCAAATAGGCTTCAAGACAATAATTTCATCTAATATTAATACATTCAACAAGAGTTCAATTAATCTACTTCCAAAACCCGGAAATCACAAGAAGTTTAGCTACTCATTACAAATAAACAACTCATAGACAAATTATTCATATTCATAACAAGCTAAAATGAAAGATTAAAGCACAAAGAATGAGAAAACTTAGGGAAATGGATAATCTCTCGATTAATCTTCAATCCTCAAGCTCCGATTTGACCCGATTCTTCCCTTGGTTATTCCTTGATGAAGTTGATGTATTTCTTGTGTTCTTGGGTGTATTCCCAGCCTTTTCTTCCTGCCCTAGATCAAGCCTCCCATGTATGTATTTATAGCCATTTAAAAGTTCAAGAAATAGGTGGAGGAAAATAGGAATTTCCGTCCAGGGGCGCTGCGGTACCCGGGATGGGCGCTGCAGCGCCCGGACATGTCATACGCACAAAAACACCCGCCCGGGCGCTGCAGCACCGGGCGTTGGGCGCTGCAGCGCCCGTCTAGCAAAAAAAAAAACATTGTCGCCCTGTATCAGGAGCTGCAGCGCCCGCCCGCTTTTTTCACCCACCAAATGTCCGAATTTGCTTTCGTGCCCTTCATCAAAGTTGTAGCCCTATCTCTTAGCTTTCCATAGCCACTTGAGTCATCTCAATATCAATTTTTTAGAGGGAGTTATGGCCAAAATACGAAACACTGCCAGTGATGGAAATTTTCAGACGCATTTGGACGTTTCTTCAAATCAATCTCTCATTGTTTGCTCGTTTGTACTTCTTTTGATACACGATTCATTACTATGAATATAAACTCAATATAATTGGATCTCAACATGGCTTGGTTACTCAAATGACTCAAAATACTCAAAAACAACACAAAACTCAAGTCTAGGAAGCCCAAATCAATGGTATAAAACCAAGTGAACAGTACGGGTAAGACATTTTTGTGGAGGGCTTTATCTTCTGGTTTGAGATCTAAAGAAAAAATTGTGTTGAACGTGACATCGAGTGGTATAACATCTCTTCTTTTGCCTGGTGGAAGGACGACACGTTCTCGATTTGTTATTCCCTTGAATCCAAATGAAGAATCAACATGCAATATCAAACAAGGAAGTCCGCTTGCCGAATTGATTGTTCATTGTAAACTCATAATCTGGGATGAAGCTCCAATGATGAACAAATATTGTTTTGAGTCAGTTGACAAAACGTTAAGAGATATTATGCAACTTGAGAACCCAGATAATCGGGATATTCCCTTTGGGGGTAAAATAATCGTGTTTGGTGGAGACTTTACACAGATATTGCCGGTTGTACCAAAGAAAAGTCGACAAGATATTGTGAATGCCACGATAAATTCATCGTATTTGTGGAAGGATTGTACTGTTCTGAGACTGACTAAGAATATGCTACTTCAAATTATCGGAGAAACCGATGATTATGCTGATTTGGTTAAGTTTTTGGAATGGAAAACAAATATTAGAGATGGAATAATCGGAGAAGAAAAATATGGATGCTCCATTATTGATATTTATGAAGAAGTTTTGCTTGAAGCCTCTGATGATCCAATTGCAACTATTGTTGAAGATACGTATCCAATGTTTAGGGATGCCACAGATGATCCGAGCTATATGAAAGAAAGAGAAATTCTGGCACCTACCCTCAATGTAGTTGAGTCCATTAATCAATATATGACGTCTTTAAACTCATCCGAGGGCCATACTTTTTGAGTTCCGATAGTACATGCAAATCGGACGCCAATGTTGATTTCTTGCATGATTTGCACACACCAGAATTACTAAACGGAATAAAATATTTCGGCGTTCCTAATCATGAATTACACTTGAAGGTTGGGACTCCGGTTATGCTATTGAGGAACATAGACTATTCAATTGGATTGTGTAATGGTACAAGATTGGTTATCACGAGGCTTGACAAACATGTACTTGAATCTAAGATTCTAACTGGCGCTAACGCGGGTCATAAGGTCTTAATTCCACGAATGACACTAACTCCATCTGACCTCAAAATACCTTTCAAGTTTCAGCGAAGACATTTTCCTCTGATTGTTTCGTACGCCATGACTATAAACAAGAGCCAAGGACAATCTCTCTCTAATGTCGAGCTTTATTTTAAGAATCCTATGTTCAGTCATGACCAATTATATGTTGTTGTTTCTAGAGTCACCAATCGCCAGGGTTTGGAAATATTAGTTTGTGATTATGATGAATCCACAAAAAAAATAGACAAAAAATATTGTGTATAAAGAAATTTTCCAAAATTTGTAACTTTCAATGTGTTCATCTAAACTGTTTTATTGATTTTTTTTATTTTTATCCATAATGTATATATTAAATGCATGTAATTCATAACCAACGAGACATTCCATCCCGTGCATCGCACGTGTAAAACACTAGTTTAACTATATATAATAGAACAATATTGTCATGATATGTACAATTGGAAAAATCTTTTATAAACCGCAAATGTATATACTGACAAGAGATTTACAATTGAAAATTGAAAATATTTTATTATCAGAATACCTTCATTATTTTCTCAAAATTAAAACATTACTCATTCTCAGCCTCCACATGTCATTCAGTTCCACACCCAATAATCATCCAAAATACTATTTTCAGAATGCTGAAAATAATATCATCTATTTAAATAGATTTGTTCAAAAACTGATGGATCTGGACAATCTGTTTTCATACCACTCACTAGATCCAGTTGTAGTAATTTGATTGTTCAAAGTAAAATCATGTTATACATATAATACAAATCAATACAGTTAGCCTCTATAAACTAATATCGATTGAGACTCCAACAATCCATAAATTTAGTGTAATATTAAATAATAGATAAATTTATAAATGATTAATTTATAGATTATGAAGTAAGAAAACCAAATCAAGATAAAATAATTATTTTAGATGCAATTCAATTTTAGCTTGGATCATAGATATTCATGTAATAAATAAAATTACAATTGTTTTTGCCATTTTAAAATTCAATCAACGAATAATTAAATGAGTATAGAGATGTTAATTGACATCTCTTATATTATATCAAGAAAATAACACAATTATAGAGATTGACTGACGAACAAATAATTGAAAGCGGCTAGAAATTGACAAAGGTGATAAAGTTGTTGATGATAATTCCACTGTAGTGCCCATGTCTTGAAAGGAAACTCTTAAATTAGAGATGATATTGGATCATTTTTTGCTGAATTATTAGAAAATCATACTAAAAGTTTTTACTATGCTAAGAATAGTTAAAGATGAGATTCAAAGTGCCATCAATTTCAAAAAGAAATAAAAGACAATCAAATCACTTTTTATGAAATCTTCATAAATCAATATAATGTATTATGTAATAAGAAATTATTAATTTATATGTTTATTAGGGTCTATATAAATTATATTATATGTAGGAATTATTAATTTAGCATGTTAACAACAAGTTGGGACCAACCAAAATTACTATTTTAGCAAGATTAGTGAATATTGAATTATCGAGGTTCTATTATAATACACTATGGAAAATATAAATTAATTAATATAAATAACTTCCAAATTTATTCACAGTGCCATATTCAATTATTGTCAACATAAGTCATATATTAATGAGCTGTATCTAGATGAAACTTAATTTGTCTAGTTCATCCTCGTAGGTCTAGGTCGTAGGTCTAGGTCGTAGCTTTTCTAAATGAAACACTATCCCGACACGATTTTTGAAAATGAGACACATCTCCATCAATAATAGATTCTTTTTTTTTTTTTTCCTTTCGAGGCAATCAAAAATATCTATTATTATAGATATTATGTCTCACATTTCTTTTTCTTACATCTCTTTCCATCGCCTTTCACTAACAATATAAATTTGAACAAAAATTTTGTCCATCAATTTATATAAACAATCCATTTTTAACTACAATTAATTATCCAGATTTATTAATTTAATTCTAATGCGTAACAAAATGGATCTTACTCTTCAGTCTAGGTCTTTTATGCCCGGGGTGTTCAACCTAATATTTTGACATATATATAGTAGGTGAGTTCTCATGTATACAATGATGATATTATTTTTACACATCACATTCATTTAGTGTATATAAACACCAAATAATACATTATAAGGAAAAAGGAGTATTGGTGAGAATAAGGTCTAGGCGGGTTTAGACCCGGTCAGATAGATCGCAGGGTGGATAACGAGTAAGATTTTCAGAAACACCTAGAATTCGGGTCTGGTAATGGTACGGGTGGACCTGCCCGACTGTCCCACATATTTTATTTATGTTTTCTTTTTTCATTTACAAAACTCATCCATCTCTTCTACGTCACACAATCACGAGGACTTGGAGTTAACAAAGGACATAACTAATGAAATTATTAATTCCCACGATAATTAAGGAGCCAGAGAAAGCGATATCATCCTCTGAAGAGGTTAAATAACGACAATAGTTAAAGGGGGAGAAGTCATCTCAAAAGCTCAACATTTCAAGAGTGTATTCAAACCAATTACACTACTATAATTCAGATATATAATTCCACATAAATTCAACATTAAAGTTTGGTGGAAAATATACTCATCAATTAAAGCATCAATCATTGAACATAAAAGTAAGCTTAAATGTTCAAATTTGGTTAGCTGGGAATTTCAAGCAGACCAAAATAGGGGGAGTTTGATGCTATCCAAGTGGGTACGTAGTGCCCAACTCTCTTGTGATTTTGTCAAGTGTCCTACTATGACGGGTAACATATGCATGTATTTTTTTAAAAAAAAAATTAAAATTGGACACATGTCACAATTCTACGGAAGTTGGGCACTACCCACTTGAGTAACATATGTTTACCCAAAAAATAAAATTTTCATGTAATGAAAAAAAAAGGAGGGGGTTCCAAGGGTTAGGACTCACTGTATTGCATGTTCTAAGAGAGGCAAGCAGGCAGGGCGGACGAGTCTTGAAACGGGGCATGGTTGATCACATGTCTTCTTTTATGATTACAATAAATTTGTATCTCTAATCTTGCTTAATAGACAATATATACATCCGAATGAGCTTTCTTGATGGTTTTGCGGCAAAAGCCACTAACTTTTACACAACTACAATAGGTTCCAGGAGTTTTAAAAATTTAAGAGTCGAGTTGAAGATATTATGCAACAATACAAGTGTGAGTTACTCTTGTGTTGATATGATATGGTTATTATTATTTTGTGTTCTACCCGATCCAATGTGTATTGGTTTGCAGAGGCCCACTACGAACCAGAGTCCCACTCAGTAAGGACCGACCAAGCTGACTTTACAACCCGACCTAATCAAGATACAAGACAGACAATGATGGATGATGACAAATATCTGAGAACCCAACCTGACTGTGGACCATCCTGGTTGCACAGTCTGGCCTATCAAATTTTTTTCGAGAGATTCAGGATTGCCCATCTATCCCAGGTGGCTGCGTTGCCACAACCATGAATTCCGGCTAGGATCGACAAAATTGCTCATTAGAAGATAAACTAAAGGCACAATGAATGGCAAACTGTAGATATATGTAACTTCCCCCAATCGAGTCACAATCACTTCATCACCTGATACTCAATCCCCCTAATTCCCGGTGTCAGTCGGCCTAGTCTGCACTCAATGCGATTATAACTTTGTCCATTTGCACCACTTGTACATAGGTTGAAGAAAAATTCCTCCACTATAAATTAATACCCCTCATTTAATATTGTAAAAAGGATTCACCAACTTTGTAATTTAAGCATCTAATAGCATTTATTGCTCAACTAGATATATAACCCATTTCTTTGTTTGACACATGAAGAATTAATATCCGAGTCAACATTTTGCATATAACATATTATAGAAGCAAATATGGTATAAACATGTTTATTAATAATTATGTCGGAAATTTGTATGTGATATATATTACTTTTGTTTGAGGTGGGATGCTTTTATTTCTTAATATTGTCAACATGGTTTTTTTTTAAAATTTTTTTTGAGTACGGTCCCACACACGAAACGTCCTTAATATGGGAGAGAGACCAAGCCCACCAAGTGAGGTTCCATGCTAAAACCAATTGGTGATAGGAGGAGTAGCTCACTTGACTTATAAAGCGGAAACTCTTCCCTTAATTAATCAATGTGAGATAACTCACAAGTGATATATATATATATATATATATATATATAGGGATTAGTTCAAATGAGACCAACCCCTTTAGGTTAGTCCATAAGAACACCTATGAACCCTTGATTTAAATTTTTGATGGTGTAGATCTCTTTTGTTATTTTTGGGTTATAAGGGTATGATTGTACTTTTATATTTAATCGCTTTATTAATTGACAAATTATTAGCTATTTTTAAGGAAACATAATCCTACCTTTTCGCCACTCCGATTTTTAAGGATGAAAAATAATCAATTTCAAGCATTTTTTTCAAAATTGATACTTCTTTCCGCCATATTTGTAAACAATCATTTTATTGTATACTTAGTTCAAAGGGACTTGTATACTTAGTCATGTTTTATTGTATATTTAGTTCAAAGGATTTGTATACTTGGTTAAGTGGAATCGTATTCCTAGCTATATAAGTAGTTTAGTGAATTTATATACTTAGTTCTGTGGATTTGTATACTTAGTTCAATGGAATTGTATACTTAGTTATATAAGTAATTCAGTGAAATTGTGTATTTAGTTCAGTGTAATTGTATACTTAGTAATATTTTAATGTATAGTTAGTTCAATGTAATTGTATACTTAGTTAAATGTTTATCCATACTTAGTAATGTTTTAATGTACATATAGTTTAGTGTAATTGTATACTTAGTTAATTGTTTATGTATACTTAGTAATGTTTTAATGTATAGTTAGTTTAGTGTAATTGTATACTTTTCATTAATTGTTGCATGATTCTGTTGCCATATTTGAATAATTTGCAGGTTCGAATGGGAAGGGAGAAAAAGGAAAGGTGAATTGCTTGATTATGAGACGTGATTTATGGGGACGTGATCAATAACAGATCACGTCCCTATAATGTAGGAGGAGGTTACCATGTCTGATTTTATGGATTCCAATTTTACCATTTCTATTGTATAGTTAGTTACAAAACCCTTGTATAGATTGTAATGTATCTTGGCCATTGATTTTATTTGGATGGTCAGATTCGGTCTTTATGGACTAACCCAGGAGGTTGGTCTCACAGATCCTCTCCCTATATATATATATATATATATATATATATATATATCAAACTTTGGGATTAAAATTCTGCAGATATTTCAAAATTGATGTTACAGATTATGTTGAATGCATCAAGCTGATATGAATCTATTTGCCTGCATATCAAATAGTTGACCACTATAGTTGATGTCATTTGATGTTGAACTAATGCATGCATACTGATTAGTTGTTAAAAAATTTATCTTATTTTATTGGAAACATCCCCATTTTGCGCATACTACAATTTGACTTTACCTAAATCAAACTCAACTTCCATTAGTCGAGCATCAACTGCCCCGACTCATCTATTTTTTCTTCTTTTATAGTTTCTTAAAAGAATGCCCGACTCATCAATTTGACTTAGAAGATTGAGACTAATTTTGTGCTTCATTGGCTAATGCTTGTGATTTTCGAGAAATTAATTCGGGTTCGATCTTATATGAATAAGTGTGTTTAATTTTATCCCCTACTGTACTCCTCATAAAGAGAAAAAAAAATACAAGATTGATTTATATTTGCTTAGAATTCGTTCGAACATATAGTTTATTAAACAAACAAATAAGCTTATATATATAGGGATATATACATTGTTTGCTAAGATATAAAGATTATACTAAAATTCATGGAAATAACAAGGCAAAGTTGCCTCTCTATCTCTCTCACCCCAAAAAGGGCTCAAACGAGTGATTGCTTGCGAGAAACTTTTCCGACTTCCATTTTTCCGACAAAATTTTAATGAACTTGTGATTGTTTATGAAAATAATCAAATAATTAATTATTCACCCAACCTCATTTTTCCATCATTAATCACATTTATTCATTATTTTAATATAAAAAAATCAAATCAACTATCAATATTACATAATTATATCACTAATACACTATTTATTCACTCTTATTGTTTTAAATCACCAATCACTTATAATCATTATTATACTAAAAAAAACTATCACATCAATTATCATCATCATATTTTCATCTTATATCCAATCACACTCTCAAAAATATTATTATATTTCAAAATAATTTTTTCATACTATTTTCTTCCAAAAGTAGAAAAGAAAGAAATGAAAAGTTTAATTGTTCAATGAAGAATGACAAGAATATACATTTCTTTGTTTGTTTAATTGTTCAGTTTTTTTCCCGCTTTTATGGGAGTAATATTCTTCTCCTTTTTTTTTCTTTTTTTTTGTGAAATGGACCTTTACCCTCTTTATGAGTGGAAGTTTTCTTCTCCGTTCTCTTGTTTAATTATTTTTATCCGATTATATGAAGATTTTTTGACTCGACTTGGGATGGGTTCGAATATTAGATTTAGGGAGAATTTGGATTCTATTAATAGATCATAGAGATATGTTGTCATCGGGAGTGGCAATTCAAAGTTATCGCGCAGTCGAGTTCGTGTTTGGGCTTTGATTTGGGTTATACTTAAAATACATCGAAAGTTAATGAAAATTTAAAATTACTATGTTTTAGACAAATTGGTAACATCAGGTCATGTTCGTGTTAGTCGGTTTTGGTTAGGGTTTCTCGTGTTCGTGTTCGGGTTTCTTTCAAGAACTTTGGGTCGGGTTCGTGTTCGGGTTTCGGTCGTGTCGTGCATTGCCACATTACCACCTAGTTGTCATTATATGAGAATTTTAATGACCATGTAATAATAATAATAATAATAATAATAATAATAATAATAATAATAATAATAATAATAATAATAATAATAATAAAGCAAAAACTTGCGTGAGCGAGCCCTTACACAAAGTTTTAAATATTTTTTTCGATTTTATTTTTCTTAGGGTTTATATTTGTTTTTTTAGTTTATTTTGTTTCTTAGGTTTATTTTTAATTGATTTGGGTTTTTAGGATTTTTAGTTTTTTTTTAGAGTTTATTTTTTATTTTTGGGTTTATTTTTGTTTTTCGGATTTATTCTTCATGGTTTATGTTTTAGGGTTTATTTTTGTTTCTTTATGGTTCATTATTATTTTTAAATTTATTTTCAGTTCGTATTCAAGACGATTTGCGATTAGGAGGTCCGTCTCACTGATTTAGATCCGTGAGACCGCCTCACAAGAGACTTGCTCTAATAATAATAATGATGATAATAATAATATATAATATATTGTCGTTTATCTACCTTGTATCCACTTGTTAAATTTAAGGTTAGAATTTCATGAGCCTCTCTATTCCAATCACCTCCATATTATTCCTTTCCTCTCTCCGACACATTGATAATTATAGCAGCAAATCATCTGTGCGCTTCCACACACAAACCAGTCTATATAAAGTCGAATATTTTCTGAGTAATCATTCACCATAATCATCATCCCAAAACAAATTAAGAAGACAAAAACCATGAACACTAATACTGTTGGAGCCATCGTGGAAGAAGGGTTTGTATACACACAAGAAACACATCTCACCGTGCTCAAATCCTCACTATTCTTCGCCGGAGATGGCTTCGCCGCTTACGACTCTAACGGCGCTGTTGTTTTCCGAGTCGACTCGTACGGCCGCGAATCCGGTGACACCGGCGAACTCGTTCTCATGGACGCCGCCGGCCGATGCCTCCTCACCGTCCGCCGCAAGGTTGTTTTTCGCTATATATGCGGTATATAAAAACAAACGTGTAAAACACGGGATTTGGGCTAATTTTATTAAATTTGATTTTTTTTCTCTATTTTTGCTTGTCGTAAAATTTTAATTCTTAATTAAATTGTTACAACCGTCTTCACGTTCAATTTTCACAAATTAATTATATACTGAAATCACTTATAATTTGGTGTTTAAAAAACCAGTTAGTTATCCAATAAATATATCTTCCGATTTAGAGTAGTTTATATTAGTCATTTAAGTTTGATTACTATGAAGTTTTAGTAATTTTTTAGAAGATTTTTTTATCACAAGTGTTTTTTTAATGAAATAAATTTGATTGTGAATTAAAAAAAAGGTTTTAATTTTATCTTTAGCGCGTAGTTCATCTGGACTAATGGAACATGAAGTAGAACACTGGAACCGAAAATCTAAACCTAAGAAAAATGGATTGTGAATATTTTTTTTTTTAAAAAAAAAAGTTTTAATTTTATCCATGTTTTTTTCTGGTACAGTGGCCGAGCCTGCACCACCGATGGGAAGGCTTCGCCGGCGAGAGAATAAGTGAGCAGACACCTCTATTCAGCGTGCATAGATCCTCCATGATCGGACGGTCGAGCATGGCGGTGGAGGTTTACACTAAACCAGGCGAGGAGTACCAGATCGACGGCTCCTTCGGGCTCCGTAAATGCACGATTCTCAACGCCGACAGAGAAGCCGTGGCGGAGATCCGCCGGAAAGTGGACTCTTACGCCAATCTCGAGCTCGGAAAAGAGGTTTTCCTACTCTCTCTGAAACCAGGGTTTGATGGCGCGTTTGCGATGGGGTTGGTTTTGATTCTCGATCAGATTCAGGGTGCAAATTATGAAGATGACGATGGGGTTGTTAACTGGGCCGACTCGGAGCCGCCAAGCCCGACTATGCTTGGTGCACATCTAGCCAGCTCAGGCCCGTTTGGGTCGGAAATTGGCCCAGGTATGACTGGTTCTAGCCCGAGAATAAGCCCGATGGGTTAGGCTTGATATTTTTAAGGGGAAAAGAGAATGTGAGGCTGGAGCCCATGTTAATAAAGCCCATCTTTATTGAAAAAAAGACAGAAACTATTCGACCCAGTTGACAACTATAGATGATAGGAGAAAAAAAGACTGGGTTGTGTCAGTGGACCATTGCGTGCCAGTGGGCCCCAACAATGGTAAATATTGGATATCGTGTTTCATCTTATATTTCACGACCATACCCACAAATATTTTTACACATTGTAAAACTGATGTTTATCGAGGTGTTTGATGAAATTGTATTTTGTGATAAACAAATAGCTTATTAATGGTCCATAAATGTATTATTTTATTATGAATGTTAATCAATTAAATACAAGATTTTCCAAAAGTTATTGTAAGTTTATTAGTATTATAATAAATGAAAATGAGATCATATATATATATATATATGTGTGTGTATGTACTATTCAAGTAAAACGAAAAATAAAAATGTATTATTCGAATTGAATTTGAACTATCATGGGAGGAGTTCAGAAGACTACCATGTGTTATATGATCTATCTCATGGACTTAAAATTAAGACAAAAACTCCGGTCGAGACCGTCTAACAGTCCGCCCGTTAAACGATCGACCCGCAACCCGTAGTCATTTTGGTAATTTCCACCGCCAATGGCATTTTTGTAATTTTCAAGTGGCGGTTTATTATTTGTTACGTAGCCTTTCAATTTCAAAGCGGTGTTTTATTATGTGGTGTTAAGTTGTTAGCACTGTTTTTATGTTGGTAGTTTTTGTATTTTGTATTCTTGTTACTCTCAATTGTATTAGTTATTCTGTAGAAAAGTATTAGTCGAGACATCTTTTACTGTGAAATTGTCCCTTTTAATTATAAAACAGAGAATTACTATGAAGTTCTAAACTCTAATACATGTTTTTAATACATCTAATACATTATGCAACGTGTAATACTTTTCTACAAATTTGTCTCTTTTAATTATAAAATCTATTAACAAATCATTCCGAAAAGATTACATCCTTCTAAAAGTATTAGCTTCTTCTAAAATGTATTAGTAGTCCTCAAGAGTTTTTTTAGTATTTCATGAATATACTCCTTAAAATGTATCGTGAGCCTCTCAAAAAGTATTAGTAGTTCCACGAAAAAGTATTAGTAGTTCCAAATATAATTAAATTTTTCTCCCGAAATGTATTAACAAATCATTCCAAATGTATTACCTATCCTTCTAAAAAGTATTAGTAGTTCCCTCAAGAACTTTTTAGTATTTCTCATGAATATAATTAAATTTTTCTCTCCCTAATGTATTAGCTATCCCTCGGGAAAAGTATTAGTAGTTTCTCAAAAAGTATTAGTAATTTCCTAGAGAGTATTTTCGTAGTGCTTTCCCGAAAGTATTAGTTTTTCTTATAAAATGTATTAGTATTTTATAATAAAAGTATTAATTGTACTAATACTTTGTATCATTTAACGTTTCTGTCTTCAAAGAATCTTTTCAGTTGAACCTTCAGCTGCCATAAACTTATAACTTGCGCATCAACATTTCTTCCTCTACCTATAATTTCCACAGCAATTCAGCACATATACCTTCAACTTAAATACAATATTCCATAACTGATTCCATTATACTTTAAATTATACTGTGCAGCAAAGAATGAGAGCAAATCACTCTTGTACCGAGTTTTTATGAACTTGAGTTCATAGATTCCAATTCTATTTCAACTTAAGAAAAAGCAAAATTAAGATAAATATCAAAATGAAAACCTGGAGTCTGTGAACCTATGACATGGAAATATGGTGAACAAAAACAAATTTGATTTACTCCAAATCGTGGGTCTGGGTTGCAATGGGTCTTGGATTAATTTGATTATATAATAGTTGGAGGAAGCATGGTGAGTTTGTAGATGAAAAGATGGAAAATTTTACAGTGAGTCTGTGGAAGAAACGGGAAATTAATAATGGAGTTTTGCTTTTGGGTGGATCGGGTTTTTCGCGGATCCGGGTGTCTTGTAGGATATTTGACCCGTCTAATCTGGATCTGATCCGGATTAGGCCTGGTCTGAGACTCAGCTCTAAAATTAATGACACAGTCTCACATTCTCAAATTTTAATATGGCGAATCTCATATTTGGACAAACTTGTGCCAAACCCATATTGTGGCATTTTCAAAAGCAAAATAATGGGTATGCTTTTATGTTTATTTCGGTTGAGATCTTATACTTTAAAGTTGTATTCCATCTCTATTGTATTACAAATGCCAAGTGTAATATTATCAAAAATTGACAGATGAGGCTCCAAAGGACGTTAGATTTTTAAATAAAGAAAGAGACATTGAAATAAGTTACGGAGACCATGAAAATAGAAAATCCCAAATGTATTTGGAATATCAAATGTAACAACCCAATTTTATGAAATTAAAGTATTCTAAAAATATTATTAAGAAAATATAAATTTATAAATTAAAGTGATCTCAATAATTATCAAAAAGTTGATTTAGAATTTTTAATTCTTAAGAAAAAATATGATGATGATGATGATAATAATAATAATAATAATAATAATAATAATAATAATAATAATAATATTACATCTTCCAAATTAAATATCCAACAATTATTCCAAGCATAAACCGGAAAAATTAAAGACATAAATCCAAAATTTAGTTCGATCATAATTATTTAAAATATAAGTATAGTATGATTTATTCCACCATCCACAACATCATATCTTCAGCCGGATTCCTCAACCTGAAAGTCATGATAATAATAGGAGTGAGCTTTATCTCACTCAATAGAGATATATCTGTCAATATTTAATATAACGTGAAAAGCATTCACATAACTACAACAATAAATTCATTAATTTCCTCTTTTTCCTTTGACTGGCCAGTTATTGCATATAGCATTGCGGGTTCACCCCGAAGTTATGTTTGATCTCGGACCCTTTTCATGGCCCCTAACTTATATGAATTTATTTCCTCTTGACATATATATTGCAATCAATGAAGTATAATAATGAAACATTAAATAAAGACAAATAATATAAAAAATCCCTACATTAATAATCACATATATCGATGTAGAAAAACGAATAATAAAAGTCTTAGTCACCACCCCTTCGTTTTCTACATTAAATATAATTATATAATTAATATGTGATTTTAATAAATCAAACTAATTAATGAAATAATATGTAAAAATTCAAATATTGAAAGAAGCTTGTGAATTGGGAATTATATATACATATACATACATAGGAACCTTGCATAGAAAAATATCATTACCTTATAATTATTTGAATTATAGTGTAAAATTTGAGTATGAAGTTATACATATTTATAGAGTAGTAGTTAATATTAACCCCTAAATCTAAAATTAGCCCCTAAAATAACTAACCCCTAATATAACCCCTAACTCGTTCCCTAAAATAACTCCTATACTAATCTCTAATCAAATCATTAATTAAAAAAATGGATTATCATGAAATAAATACTTAAAAATACATTGAAGTAAATTTTATACAGGATAGCAAAATCTCCCCAGTAGTCCATCCTGTTTTCATACTCGAATAAAATGAAACGGGGATGAGAATGAGGATATGATTTCCCACTTCTCTAGAATTTCGGATAAGACATGGATGATATTATATTTCTTGTGTCGTCCTAGCTTCCTAGAATCGGGGATGGTATTAATATTCCTTATCCTCATAGATGAATCTATGTTACCACGTGCCCCCACAATATTCTTTTTTACTTATTTTTGAAATTTAAATTTAATTAGGTAAAAAGAAGAAAATTGTGCATTTTAAGAAAAAATGTGCGCATATTTAACTATATAGTAATTAGGTTATTAAAAAAACAAAGTGTGCCCCCACTAATTATTTTTGATGTTATTTATGATTGTATTTATTGTGTGTTCCCTCTATAGAAAATTTCTGGATCCGTCCATGCTTATCTCGTTCCTATTCCCCAAAAATATATATTATTTATCTATTATTATTACTAATTCTATTTATAATATTTTATATTATTAATCCTGAAAGCTGAATCGTAAAGTCTTTACAATTTTACTTGTTTGCGTTCTTTTTTTTTTTTTTACAAACTGGTCTTTGGGGCTTGGAGTCACAACACATCTACCATTCTTTACTTGTTTTTCATGTTGTGAAGTTGTTATAAAATTAGATACTTATGTTATTTTTATTTATTTCAATTATTGATTGTTTTAAATAATATATTTCAGGTTTTATATATTTTGTATAGAATGAATAAAAAAACGGGGATACTGATTCTCCACGAGGAACCTGTTCCCCGAACTAGGAATAATTCATCGTCCCCATCCCAAATACGTAGATGAATGGTATGAGAAGAAGATTCGGAGACGAGGCTGGTGGTCCATTATCATCCCTAATTTTATACCTTTTTTTCCCTCTCCTAATATACACCAACGTTTATTTATGAAACCAACATAATATCGAATACCAAATCTAAATTAAATTAAAAAAAAATCAATTAACCTAGAGTGTAGCCCACCGTGAATGTTTTTTGAGAAGCCCAATTATCAAAATACAAGATCAAACCGTCTGTAGGTATGTCCCATCCCAAGTCATCTCAAACTACATTGGGGATATATCACGTGCGATATTATATTCGAATTAAATTTGAAAACTTACTTGAATTCCGAAAAACGAAATTGCAGAAACTCGCGAGAATTTTAGACCGAGGCTAGAGTTCGACTCTATGTCTTTAAGACGAATTGCCCCGCAACAGTGCCCACGGCTGAATAGCAAACGTCTCCCATGATAAAACGGTCTCCTCTTGCTGTAGTAGCACTCCAAACAACAAGAGACGACGAACTTCGAATGTTTTGTACTCTCTCTTTTTTATCGAAAATTTATGACAGAAAATATGCTTATGAATGTATGCCAAATTGCTTATATCAAAATCTGCAGGTTCTTGGGATATATATAGATTACCAAAAGTCACAAGTGAAACAACACAACTGTCGAACAGACATGTCCATTTATTCGAACAAACACGTCCATTGGTTTCAAACGGAACAACACAACTATTCGGATAACCTTTTCAATCCAAATAGTTTCAATGAACAGTCACACCTTTTGGCAACAATTTCTCATTCACCCAGAAATATTTAAAAAATTTCCAACAATCCCCACATGAATGAGAAATTACGTGAATCAATGCAAATGCACATGTGAATGCAGACACAAAAGAGAGTACAAACGGAAAATTATTGCATCGGAGAGGTAGCTTCGGCTTTGAACCTTCCTAGTGTTGTACTATCGGATTTACTTGACTAATCAAATGAACATGATGTCTTGAATTGTTCACCGTTGGTGTAAACCAAGACAACAAGATCCACACACAAAACCTCCCTAACATTTTTAGTTCTCATGGTTGTGTTCATTTTGGCCCGAACAACCTTGGGTTTCATAAGTGTTTTAGAGAATTCAAGCCTCAAAATTCTCATAGAAGCGGCCCCACTTCACACTTACATAGGTGACCTCCTATTAAGAGTATTCTCGCCATACCCCAATTGTTTAACCAAGCTATAGGAATCATTAAAAGTTGAACTTAACCTTACATCTTTCTCACAGAAAGCACTTTTAATCATAGGAATGGGTAGGAATTTTATCCTAAGTGCTTAATCAATCTTCATAACTTAGTTGTCCCATTGAACCAAGTTCTTGGGATCTCCAATCATCATGGTTAGGTTACCATTACAAAGATTCATGCGTAATAGGTTTCAATCCCATTCCCTTCAATAATCGGTATACTTGATCTCTTGGTAAACCTTTGATAAACGTATCATGAGATTCTCCTTACATTTTATAATTGACCTTCACTTCAATCAAATTTGCGCGCAAGATTGAGATCAATATCTTTACATATTTCAAAGATATAATCCCCGAGCATGTGTAACCACTTCAAATCGACATAAGTGCCCTTGCCACCTGGACTTTCAAGCCCTTCAATGTCAATGTGGCTTTATAACACCTTAAGCTCATATAGACTATTGTCAATATGTCATCTCTTTTTTAGGTAGAGATTCGTTTGACTTTATCGTTTGTCAAACATATCATTATCTATACAATGATTTAATAGTTGTACAACAATACATTTTGGGTCTACCTTGATAAGGTTAGCCTTTAAGGCCTTTTTCTACACCTTTCCTTCGCCTCAATGTGTGCGGTGTTGCCACTAAAGAGCACATTAAAAGATGCACATCTTCAAGAGAAATCACAGTGACCCCTTTTAGCTATCAATCACCCTCAATGTCAATTGACTCATATCCTCTTTTCTAAGTATATATCTCAAAGAAATACAAGGATACCTCTCAAAGAAACTTGTATTTCTTTGACTCTGCCATTATTGGGTCAATCTTTGTCAAGACCGAGGTAAATTTATATTTACCAAACACCCCCACATTTGAGGCATAACTCATCCACCTCACATTGTGCAACAATAATCTCAACTTTGAGAATTATCAATTAAACAATTGTTATTTCTCACAAGATCAACCGTGATCCAAATCACCAACCTGACAAACAATCCATTACCTAGACAAAATTCCAAAGAATTTTCCGGAAGGGCTAAAGGACTCGTTGCATCAATTCACCAAATTTTGGGTTGAGTTAACTTGCCATGTCTTCCTCGTAAGGGGACACTTGATATATGTCTCACACAAGGGCATTTAGATTTGCTCGTGCCTTCATTGACATATTTTGCTATGTGTTATGACACCCAAGATGTCGTAACACTCAAGTTGGCACTTTGTACCGCCTTTATACTGATTGGCTATCGCATTATCCCAACATGGAATCCCATATTTATATTGTGAATCCAATTTAACATTTGGTAATAATTTCATATTCACCAATTTCGTTATGGCATTCATGTTAATGTGTCAAGTCTATAAAAGTAATAAAATACTTTTACCGGATCTTGTTTGCACAAAATTCAAATCACAGATGTCATTGTGACTTAATTCTAAATGAGGTAACCTTTCCCCACATTAGAATCATTTCCTTTTCTTTTGAACTGGATTCAACCACGTAGGCTTTAACAAGCCCAAACTCAACACCGTGAGATGAAGTAATCTTTAATTCTAAAAGAATCCATAAGTTTCTTTAAATATAGGTTTGCGCCAAAATCTCTAATTCCATCAGAAACGAAAGAAAATTTGGATTATTCTAATCAACTACATTCTGAATTAATATCCAGAAAGCAACATGCATAGTCCTCGAATTCAAAAAAATTCCAGATTCTATAATCATCAATATAAATTGAAACAAATGCCCAGAAAAAAATATAATTTTCCAGATATTGCTATCAAAACAAACAGAAAGTTAATAATCTCAAATGCCAACTTTCTAAGCTTTCACGTATGGATACAATAAGATTTAATCATGAAAATGCAAACACAATGTATCCTGAATCTTTATATATACGTGCCAAATTAAATTATTGGGGATATATCACGTGCGATATTATATTCCGAATTAAATCTGAAAACTTACTTGAATTCCGTAAAAAACGAAATTGCAAACCGCAGAATTTTAGCATCGAGGCTGGGTTCGACTCTATGTCTTTAAGACGAATTGCCCATAGCAATGTGCCTACGTTGAATAGCAAACGTCTCCCATGATAAACGGTCTCCTCTTGCCGTAGTAGCACTCCAAACAACAAGAGACGGCGAACTTCGAATGTTTTGTACTCTCTTTTTTATCGAAAATTTATGACAGAAAAATATGCTTATGAATGTATGCCAAATTGCTTATATCAAAATCTGCAGTTCTTGGGATATATATAGATTACCAAAAATCACAAGTGAAACAATACAACTGCTTCGAATGCACATGTCCATTTATTCGAACAAACACGCCCATCGGTTTCAAAACGGAACAACACAACTATTCGATAACCTTTTCAATCCAAATAGTTTCAATGAACAAATCACACCTTTTTGGCAACAATTTCTCATTCACCCGAAATATTTAAAAATTTCCAACAATCCCCACATGAATGAGAAATTACGTGAATCAATGCAAATGCACATGTGAATGCGGACCTGAAAAGAGAGTACAAACGAAAAATTATTGCATCGGAGAGGTAGAGCTTTCCGGCTTTGAACCTTCCCTAGTGTTGTACTATCGGATTTACTTGGCTAATCGCTGAACATGATGTCTTGAACTGCTCAAATTCGGCCGTTGGTGTAAACCAAGACAACAAGCACCCACACAATAACCTCCCTAACATTTTTAGTTCTCATGGTTGTGTTCATTTTGTTCCCCAACAACCTTGGGTTTCATAAGTGTTTTAGAGAATTCAAGCCTCAAAATTCTCATAGAAGCCCCACTTCACACTTACATAGGTGACCTCCTATTAAGAGTATTCCGCCATACCCCAATTGTTTAACCAAGCTATAGGAATCATTAAAAGTTGAACTTAACCTTACATCTTTCTCAGCAAAGCACTTTTAATCATAGGAATGGGTAGGAATTTTATCCTAAGTGCTTAATCGAATCTTCATAACTTAGTTGTCCCATTGAACCAAGTTCTTGGGATCTCCAAATCATCATGGTTAGGTTACCATTACAAAGATTCATGCGTAATAGGTTTCAATCCCATTCCCTTCAATAATCGGTATACTTGATCTCTTGGTAAACCTTTGATAAACGTATCCGCGAGATTCTCCTTACATTTTATAATTGACCTTCACTTCAATCAAATTTGCGCGCAAGATTGAGATCAATATCTTTACATATTTCAAATATAATCCCCGAGCATGTGTAACCACTTCAAATCGACATAAGTGCCACCGGTGGACTTTCAAGCCCTTCAATGTCAATGTGGCTTTATAACACCTTAAGCTCATATAGACTATTGTCAATATGTCATCTCTTTTTAGGTAGAGATTCGTTTGACTTTATCGTTTGTCAAACATATCATTATCTATACAATGATTTAATAGTTGTACAACAATACATTTTGGGCCTACCTTGATAAGGTTAACTTTTAAGGCCTTTTTCTACACCTTTCCTTCGTACCTCAATGTGTGCAGTGTTGCCACTAAAGAGTACATTAAAAGATGCACATCTTCAAGAGAAATCACAGGTGACCCCTTTTAGCTATCAATCAGCCCTGTCAATGTCAATTGACTCATATCCTCTTTTCTAAGTATATATCTCAAAGAAATACAAGGATACCTCTCAAAGAAACTTGTATTTCTTTGACTCCGCAGTTATTGGGGTCAATCTTTGTCAAGACTGAGGTAAATTTATATTTACCAAACACCCCCACATTTGAGGCATAACTCATCCACCTCACATTGTGCAACAATCTCAACTTTGAGAATTATCAATTAAACAATTGTTATTTCTCACAAGATCAACCGTGATTGGATCACCAACTGACAAACAATCCAATTACCTAGACAAAATTTCAAAGAATTTCCTGGAAGGGCTAAAGGACTCAGTTGCATCAATTCACCAAATTTTGGGTTGAGTTAACTTGCCATGTGCTTCCTCGTAAGGGGACACTTGATCATATGTCTCACACAAGGGCATTTAGATTTGCTCATGCCTTCATTGACATATTTTACTATGTGTTATGACACCCAAGATGTCGTAACACTCAAGTTGACACTTTGTACCCTGCCTATAGCTGATTGGCTATCGCATTATCCCAACATGGAATCCCATATTTATATTGTGAATCCAATTTAACATTTAGTAATAATTTCATATTCACCAATTTCGTTATGGCATTCATGTTAATGTGTCAAGTCTATAAAAGTAATAAAATACTTTTACCGGATCTTGTTTGCACAAAATTCAAATCACAGATGTCATTGTGACTTAATTCTAAATGAGGTAACCTTTCCCCACATTAGAATCATTTCCTTTTCTTTTGAACTGGATTCAACCACGTAGGCTTTAACAAGCCCAAACTCAACACCGTGAGATGAAGTAATCTGTAATTCTAAAAGAATCCATAAGTTTCTTTAAATATGGTTTGCGCCAAAATCTTTAATTCCATCAGAAACGAAGAAAATTTGGATTATTCTAATCAACTACATTCTGAATTAATATCCAGAAAGCAACATGCATAGTCCTCGAATTCAAAAAAATTCCAGATTCTATAATCATCAATATAAATTGAAACAAATGCCCATAAAAAATATAATTTTCCGTGATATTGCTATCAAAACAAACAGAAAGTTAATAATCTCAAATGCCAACTTTCTAAGCTTTCACGTATGGATACAATAAGATTTAATCATGAAAATGCAAACACAATGTATCCTGAATCCTTATATATACGTGCAAATTAAATTATCGGGGATATATCACGTGCGATATTATATTCGAATTAAATTTGAAAACTTACTTGAATTCGGAAAAACGAAATTGCAGAAAATACGAAATATTAGATCGAGGCTGAGTTCGACTCTATGTCTTTAAGATGAATTGCCCAACAAAGTGCCTCCTTGAATAGCAAACGCTCCCATGATAAAACGGTCTCCTCTTCTGTAGTAGCACTCCAAACAACAAGAGACGGCGAACTTCGAATGTTTTGTACTCTCTCTTTTTATCGAAAATTTATGACAGAAAATATGCTTATGAATGTATGCAAATTGCTTATATCAAAATCTGCGTGTTTTTGGGATATATATAGATTACCAAAATCACAAGTGAAACAATACAACTGCTCGAACATACATGTCCATTTATTCAACAAACACGTCCATTGGTTTCAAACGAAATAACACAACTATTCGGATAACCTTTTCAATCCAAATAGTTTCAATGAACAAATCACACCTTTTGGCAACAATTTCTCATTCACCCGTAAATATTTAAAAAATTTCCAACAATCCCTACATGAATGAGAAATTACGTGAATCAATGCAAATGCACATGTGAATGCAGTACACAAAAGAGAGTACAAACGAAAAATTATTGCATCGAGAGGTAGTTTTCCGCTTTGAACCTTCCCTAGTGTTGTACTATCGATTTACTTGGCTAATCGCTGAACATGATGTCTCAACTGTCACCGTTGGTGTAAACCAAGACAACAAGCATCTACACACAATAACCTCCCTAACATTTTTAGTTCTCATGGTTGTGTTCATTTTGCCCCGAACAACCTTGGGTTTCAAGTGTTTTAGAGAATTCAAGCCTCAAAATTCTCATGTGAAGCCCCACTTCACACTTACATAGGTGACCTCCTATTAAGAGTATTCTCGCCATACCCCAATTGTTTAACCAAGCTTATAGGAATCATTAAAAGTTGAACTTAACCTTACATCTTTCTCGCAGAAAAGCACTTTTAATCATAGGAATGGGTAGAATTTTATCCTAAGTGCTTAATCGAATCTTCATAACTTAGTTGTCCCATTGAACCAAGTTCTTGGGATCTCCAAATATCATGGTTAGGTTACCATTACAAAGATTCATGCGTAATAGGTTTCAATCCCATTCCTTCAATAATCGGATACTTGATCTCTTGGTAAACCTTGATAAACGTATCCGCGAGATTCTCCTTACATTTTATAATTGACCTTCACTTCAATCAAATTTGCGCGCAAGATTGAGATCAATATCTTTACATATTTCAAGATATAATCCCCGAGCATGTGTAACCACTTCAAATCGACATAAGTGCCACCAGTGGACTTTCAAGCCCTTCAATGTCAATGTGGCTTTATAACACCTTAAGCTCATATAGACTATTGTCAATATGTCATCTCTTTTAGGTAGAGATTCGTTTGACTTTATCGCTTGTCAAACATATCATTATCTATACAATGATTTAATAGTTGTACAACAATACATTTTGGGGTCTACCTTGATAAGGTTAGCCTTTAAGGCCTTTTTCTACACCTTTCCTTCGTGACTCAATGTGTGCAAAGTGTTGCCACTAAAGAGCACATTAAAAGATGCACATCTTCAAGAGAAATCACAGTGACCCCTTTTAGCTATCAATCACCCTCCAATGTCAATCGACTCATATCCTCTTTTCTAAGTATATATCTCAAAGAAATACAAGGATACCTCTCAAAGAAACTTGTATTTCTTTGACTCAGCTTATTGGGGTCAATCTTTGTCAAGACCGAGGTAAATTTATATTTACCAAACACCCCACATTTGAGGCATAACTCATCCACCTCACATTGTGCAACAATCTCAACTTTGAGAATTATCAATTAAACAATTGTTATTTCTCACAAGATCAACCGTGATCCAAATCACCAACTCGACAAACAATCCAATTACCTAGACAAAATTCCAAAGAATTTTCCGGAAGGGCTAAAGGACTCGATTGCATCAATTCACCAAATTTTGGGTTGAGTTAACTTGCCATGTGCTTCGTAAGGGGACACTTGATATATGTCTCACACAAGGGCATTTAGATTTGCTCGTGCCTTCATTGACATATTTTGCTATGTGTTATGACACCCAAGATGTCGTGAACACTCAAGTTGGCACTTTGTACCCCGCCTATAGCTGATTGGCTATCGCATTATCCCAACATGGAATCCCATATTTATATTGTGAATCCAATTTAACATTTAGTAATAATTTCATATTCACCAATTTCGTTATGGCATTCATGTTAATGTGTCAAGTCTATAAAAGTAATAAAATACTTTTACCTGGATCTTGTTTGCACAAAATTCAAATCACGATGTCATTGTGACTTAATTCTAAAATGAGGTAACCTTTCCCACATTAGAATCATTTCCTTTTCTTTTGAACTGGATTCAACCACGTAGCTTTTAACAAGCCCAAACTCAACACCGTGAGATGAAGTAATCAGAATTCTAAAAGAATCCATAAGTTTCTTTAAATATAGGTTTGCGCCAAAATCTTTAATTCCATCAGAAACGAAAGAAAATTTGGATTATTCTAATCAACTACATTCTGAATTAATATCCAGAAAGCAACATGCATAGTCCTCGAATTCAAAAAAAAATTCCAGATTCTATAATCATCAATATAAATTGAAACAAATGCCCATAAAAATATAATTTTCCGATATTGCTATCAAAACAAACAGAAGTTAATAATCTCAAATGCCAACTTTCTAAGCTTTCACGTATGGATACAATAAGATTTAATCATGAAAATGCAAACACAATGTATACTGAATCTTTATATATACGTGCCAAATTAAATTATTGGGGATATATCACGTGCGATATTATATTCCGAATTAAATCAAAACTTACTTGAATTCCGTAAAAACGAAATTGCAAAAATACGTAAATATTGGGGCGAGGCTGAGTTCGACTCTATGTCTTTAAGATGAATTGCCCCGCAACAAAGCCCACGGTTGAATAGCTAACGCTCCCATGATACAACGGTCTCCTCTTGTCGTAGTAGCACTCCAAAACAACAAGAGATCTACTTTAACTTCGAATGTTTTGTACTCTCTTTTTTATCGAAAATTTATGACAAAAATATGCTTATGAATGTATGTCAATTTGCTTATATCAAAATCTCTGCAGTTTTTCTGGATATATATAGATTACCAAAAGTCACAAGTGAAACAACACAACCGTTTCAACATACATGTCCATTTATTCGAACAAACACGTCCATTGGTTTCAAACGAAATAACACAACTATTCGGATAACCTTTTCAATCCAAATAGTTTCAATGAACAGTCACACCTTTTGGCAACAATTTCTCATTCACCCAGAAATATTTAAAAAATTTCCAACAACTACATGAGCTGTTTTTGCTGCCACACAATGACACAATGCACCTTAATAGCACCAAAAACAGCCGCATTAATTGCTACTCTATCCATCGATCTTTGATAAATATAGTGGTAGTTGTCAATGCCGATATACAGTAGTGGATAGATATTAAAAAAAAACATGAACATAAATATTGTTTATTATTTAAAGTGGTACAACACAAAATATCCAAATACCCAGTCCATGGTCAATCTAACCATTGACCTGTATAACCACTAACACCACAACAACAAAGATCCACGACAACACCGCTAATACTTTTTAGAAAGTCTACTAATACTATTTCGTAGGACTACTAATACTTTTTAGGAAAAATTTAAAATACTTTTAATTGAAAAACCTAATATTTTTCAATAAGAGTATTAATATATTTTGGGGGAATACTAATACTTTTGCCGGGAAAAATTAATATTTTTCATGAGTATTACTAAAAAAATTGCTCAAGGAGTTACTAATACTTTTCCAGGGGATTACTATTACTTTTCTCAAGGATTAATAATACTTTTCTCGGAAAAACTAATACTTTTAAGGATTGCCTAATAGTATGTTACTTGTCTAATACTTTTTAAGGGGACAATTAATACATTTTAGGTGAATTGCTAATACTTTTGAGGAAAAAATCAATACTTCACGAGGGCTACTAAAAATATATTGTTCAAGAGGATTACTAATATTTTTCATTATATTACTAATACTTTTCGTATGTACGACTACTACTTTTCGTAGGAAAAACTCATACTTTTAATGTTTTAATATTACAAAAAGCCACCGGTCCAAAGATCCTATAACACCATCCCTAATATTACAAAAATAACACCGGTGCATGAAATTACAATAAAACCAGGTCAAACCGAGTCCGCCTAACGAAAAGACCCGTTAGACGCTCCAACCCAAGTGTTTGTCAAAAATAAATACCATTAAGATAAAAATTATAATTATAATCGGGTCCCATATATCTTCATTTTTTGAAAGTGATCTATGACATCATCATCGTAACTTGTACAAGCACATTATTCTAAATTAAAGTGACCAAACAAACATTTAATATTTGATCACTCATGCTATTCCACAAACTATTTTTAACATAAGTCATTTCGAAAATATTTGTTCCAAAGACTTAGTAGTGGTGATCGGGAGAACCAACACTAGCGTATTAAGCAAATAAATTATCTGGATAATTCTCATGTTTCTTTGTTTCAACAAATATCATCGATAATACACCAAGATCATGCAAATTAAACCTGCCATCTTTTTGCATTTCCTTTTATGAATATATCAAGTTGACATTCAAGAGTCATCAAATTAAGGCTTGAAAACTCATAGGGATAAAATGTGACAAGTTTGAGTTGGGTCAAAATCTATAGATCGAATGAGTATTAGTTGAGCAAAGTTAACCCAAGAAAAGAGTCCATGTTGAGAAAGATTATTTTAGCTTTTTATGATTAAAGTATAATTTTATGTAAAACGAAGTACAAATTTATTTATTTTTTTTTACTAAAAAATATTTTTAGATTTTTTTAAATTGAGGGTACAAATGTACCCTTAGGCATGTATCCCTCTCGTATTTGCCATTCACGATATATTGAGAGTGTTTGCAAAAAGCTTATGTTTTTAGAAGAACCGATTTATTGTAGTAGAAGTAAAATAGTTGATAATCGAAGTTGATAATGTTTGAAAATAGAATCGAAAGTTGAGAGTTTTGGTGAAAAGTAGGATAAATCCATATTATTTGGTGGAAAGTTGGACAAATCCATATTCGTTTGTAAAAGTTAAACTATAAGTAGAAAGAGAAATGTATAAGATGTCTCTACCGCTGGGATTATAATTAAATAAACCAAAATCAAGTATAAGTTGGCATTGGGTCAATTAAGTTTGGAAATTAGATCTTTCTATTTGGGAAGACCTTAAATTAATGGTCCATAAATGTATTATTTTATTATGAATGTTAATCAATTAAATACAAGATTTTTTAAAAGTTATTGTAAGTTTATTAGTATTACAATAAATGAAAATGAGATCACCGAGAATTTCTATCTTGATGGGAAACTTCTCCTCATATATATATATACATATATATATATATATATATAAGGGAGGGTTATATAGACCCCCCTATTATATGAGTACATGACCAAATCCAAGCCGCAAATAAATTGATTTCAATGGCCGAGATTAATCATGCTTGATCTTGATAATCATTCAAAAAAGCCAATAGGAGGGTAAATTAGTCCATATAGTAATAAGTTATGGTAGCTAAATCTAGTAAATCCCACTAAAATAGGATGAGTTACAATCAAAGTCCACCATATCTCAATTATTGAAATAAATCGCTTCACTTCATGTCACCTTCTCCACCGCCTTCCTCGTAGAATCGAGATATTCTCACAATTCACGTAAAATTCGTCATCCGCATATAATCAAGAAAAAAAGGAATGAATGACACATATGAAGAATGCTTCAATACTAATGAAGAACAAGGTAACACTTTTTCTTGCCTTGCAAATTGTTTACATTGTCCATTTTTTACCGAATCCTTAAAATTTGATTCGTAATTTTTCCTAAAATCAATGATTCGATCAATCATTTTCATTTTTTTGTAATTATTACCCGAAAGAATATGCTTATGTGTGTCTAATATTGCTTATTCCTGGAAAATAACATGCTTACAAATGTAAACTTCTTGGTAGTCCAAAAAGACTTATCTTCATCCCATTTTTTTTTTTTGTTATGTTTACCCAAATGAGTTGCTTATTCGTTATGATAAATGTGCTTTCAATTGCCTAAGAATGTGCTTATGAGTCCCAACATACTTTCGAACACCTACAATTTAGTTCCTCGTCCACATTTTTTTCTTCATAGTAACCTTAAAGTTGCTTATTCGTATCCATAATATTGTTTATCTCGTGAATACTAATATGCTTATAATTATGAACATATAGTTGAAGCATGAAATTCAATTCTTCGTCCCCATTTTCTTCATAGTAACCTCGTAGTTGCTTATTCGTATCCATAATATTGCTTTATTATTTCTTTTGTTGAAACAGCTTGTAATTGCAAGTGTTCCGCAAAAGGATTGAAATAACAACGGATTCATCTCTCAATCGATACCGAAATGTGTTGTAGTGTTGTAGTGTTGCCACCAACCCAGGCCAAAAATAAGAGAAGCGGCAGCAACAGTCAAGAGCCGACTTTAGAGCCAAAAAGAGAAAGAATCAAGGTCGGGCGTAAATTGAAGAGACGTTGTGGGAAATGTAGAGAAATAGGTTCGCACAATAGCGGGACGTCGCGACAAGTAGAATTCACTCTTTTTGTCGTTATTTTTGAATCGCATGTTTGATATTGCTTATTTATCCATATTTTACCGCGAATATTTATGTTTATTGCAAAACGTTTGAATATTGCCTCGTTTAATTATTATTACCTTGCACTTTGCTTATTTATTACTTGTTGTAATGCTCAAAAGAGAAAAATGAACATAATTGATATTGCTAATAGTATAAAATACCATAAAGGTACATGCTTACAAGTCAATTGACTTCTACTTACAAAGCATTTGAATCATGCTTACAAAATGTTTGAATATTGCTAAAAATATAAGATACTTGAAATGATAAAATATTTGAAATAGTGCTTACATGTCAACAGACTTTACAAAGCATTTGAATTCGCTTACAAAATATTTGAATACTTGTTAAAAGTATAAGATACTTGAAAAGATAAACCATTTGAATATCAAGCATAAGGCAATTGACTTCAATGAACTCAAACCTTGCTTAAAAAATTGAAATAATGCTAGAAACATTATAAGAAACCATGAAGGTGATCGCTTATAATAGAGTTGAATTCTCGCTACGCACTAAATGAATATTGCTTACATAAGCAATCGACTCGTTTTGAAGAAAATATAACCACCATGAACTACAAAAGTACTTCAAAAGCACACAAATTTACGAGTGTGTAAAACACTCCAAGAACAAGACTTTCATCAAAAAGTATGAAGCAACAAAATGTTTTGGATTGATTCTATTTCATTTTGGCAAACTCGTCGCCCATCCCAAGACCGCCTCCTCTCGCTCATTCATTGCGTCCAAATAAATTGTAGTTGTATACTTTCTACGCATCATCAATAGTTGCGCCTCGTCGTTTTTTCTGAGCCCGCTATCATCTAGCACTTTTTTACCTTTGTCCTTCCCCATCTTTTTCTTACTCGCCTCCTCAGGACATCGATAGCCGCGCCTTCCTCTTCTTACTCATTTTAGCCATCATTGTTGCGTTATTTCTTCTTGCTCTTTTTGCCATTTCCAAAAGAAACACTAACAAAAATAAGGTGGCAAATAGTCATTTAACCGAGTCATTTATTAACAAAAAACATTAAGCATACCGTTTTATGAAACAAGTAAGCAAGCATGATATAGAATGTGCATAAGCGTAATTGTCAATACCAATAAACAAGACACAACATCAAACAAAACCCCGTACTTAGAAAAAAAGTGGGAAATGCTAATTACCTTTTGTATGAAAGCATTATATAAAACATGCACAAGCATAACATAAAATATAAACAAGCAAAATTATCAAAGAACAAAATGCATTTTAAAATCCCATTAGAGCCATCTACCGTCTTCATTTTTTCGTATAATAAAGACAGTTTTAAAACAAAAACACAAAGAAATCCTAACCATTTCGCATATACTTGGATATATATAAGCATACTACAAAACATAGATAAACGATATTTTTTTGCCTCATTAAAGCAAAATAACCAACACTTGTGAAAACACGATGTGACCATGGTTATTGACAATAATAAGCAACTTTTGCCTCAATAAAACAATATCCCAATAATTAAAAACTAGGAAATACTAATTTCCACCCTTCCCTTTTTTGACAAAGAAGAACTAAAATATATTTAAGCATAATTCATAACAATCATAAGCATATTTAACAACAACAATATGCAATGTTAAAAATAAAATCACGCAATAACAAAAATTCTACATAAAAATGCAATAAAAATATAAAAAAGAAAAGATGAAATAAAAAGAGAAAAAATATTGCCCTACCTACAATGTGGGTGAATGCGTCATGTTGCCACACAAAAATAATACTTCACGATTTGAGTGTATTTTTCAAATAAAATGAGGGTTTCAAAATCGCTTCTTCCTCGGGAAAAATCAGTAAGTCCAAGCGCTACGATAATCTAGAGGGGGTGAATAGATTATCGCCATCTTTTCAATTTCGCCTCTTTTAACAATCGAATGCTCAAACAAAATAATGAAGGTGCGGAATGTAAACAACACACGCCGATTTAAAGAGGTTCAACCCACTCAGGGCCTAATCCTCTACCACCCCAAAGATATCCGGATGGATTTCGAAGAAAAAGAATTTTATTAATTACCAAAATTAATACAAATTCAACTTACAACACCTTGAAGAGCACCACACTCTTCTTCAACACCACCTTTGAGATTACCACAATCTCCCTTTGAAGATTACCACAATCTTCCTTCAACGGCACCTTGTGAAGATTACCACAATCTTCAACCTTGAAGAATACCAAATTCTTCAACACCTCAATAAGAAGATTACCACAATCTTCTCAAACCTAACACCTAGATCACCCAAGTGTTCTTACCACAAGAACACTCACAAGGATATCTTGTGTTTGAATGACGACCACCACAAGTTCAAGATTACAACTCGATAATGATTGATACAATATGAGTACAAGTGTAATCAAGAATAGCCTAGACCTCAAGAATGTGAAAGTGAATAGCTAGGCAAATTACAACAAGAAATAAGACAATGAAAGACCAAGTGTTTGCTTGAAGTGTATCTTGTTGTGTTGTATCTCAATTGTTGTATTGGTTGCTCCAAAACTTCCTCTATTTATAGGAGATGATTGATCAAGCATGCTCCTCTTGGGGATTGAAAATCTACAGACAAATACAATTAAAATCAAGAATATAGTCAAGAAAATCAATCCCACAATTTAAGGAAATGTGTCCATTGTCAAACGGTCATATTTTTTTGTCATTAATACACAAAGATGCGACCGGCCGCATTAAATAAGAGAAAATGAGAACACTTGAAAATTACAACAGGCGACCGACGAGGGCTTCACCGGCGACTGCCTTAACCTCCCCCCTAATCAAAAAACGGCGGTTAAGTTCGTTTCAAAAATGAAACTTGCAGTACGGCCGCACTGGCCTCACTGCACGGCCGACCGGCCGATCGGCCGACGCCTGCATGCACGGCCGACCGCTCTTTAAACTCCAGGTTCATTTTTGTTTCCAACGCACTCTCCAGTACGGGTTGCCTATAGGGCACCGGTTGGCCTCAAAACCAAAGTGTTGTCCAATTTTATATCGAAAATAAACTTCAAGAAATACTCCAAAAATAGTAAAAACATTTTAGACCGATCGGAGTATTAGGACAACATTTAGAGACATCGTTTGAGAGTAAAACCCAATTACTTAAAAATCATTAAAAGCGTTGTCCAATTTAGACGAAAATAACTTGAAGAAATACTCCTAAAATATTAAAACCATTTTAAATCATTTAGAGTATTTGGACAACCTTTAAAAACATTGTTTTGGTGTAAAAGCAAAATCATCAAAATTAAGATAAAAACATGTATCAAACAAAATCCACAATGCCTCGATTGATGTAAAAGTGTTTGCTCAACTTTAAATTTGATTTTCGGATACGACGCGGAGTTTGATTTTCGACCGGGTTTGGGTTTTTCACAACGGGTTAAGTTGAGACGGCTAGAATGGAGAATACCACTTGAAGGATAAAAACTTGGGATGGTTATTCTCACGTTGACAGGGTTTCGGTGGTTTGCAGAGGAGAAAGTTTGCAAAGATGACATTTGGGGGAGAAGACGGGTTTGCAATGAAGAAGGGATTGAAAAAAATATGACTCTTTGTTTACCAAAGAATAGAAGATATGCAGATCTCACGCCCCTAAAACAGCTTCCTAATTTTTAGCCCACTACCAAAAATAATTTCCCTCCCAAAACTTGATCTTAATTAAAATTAACAAGATGTTCTTTTTTAATTAAGTTAAATATTAGATAATGGTAAATTTCGATTAATCTCAACTGTTTAAAAATTAAATCAATGACTTGATTCGGTCTCGTGTACTCACCTAAGTTATGTGGACTCACCTCGATCTAAATCCTATATATATATATATATATTGTCTAAATTTTTCTTGAATTCATTTTTACTTCAATATTTTTAGAAGGGATAATTACATACACCCCGAGGTTTGGGTTAATTAAAAAAACAAGACATTTTTGGAAATTATAAAAAATACTTTAGATTTGATGTGTTTGACATTTTTGGATATTCATTTTTACTTCGATATTTTTAAAATGGATAATTACAAACACACCCCGAGGTTTGGTTAATTACGTAAAAACCCAAACATTTTTGGAAATTATAAAAAAAAAATCCTTTAGATTTGATGTGTTTGACATTTTTCCCTTTATATACAACAAAAAAAATATTTCAAAACTTCTCTTATACTTATCAAAATATTACAATTATCCCCTTAAATGTAATGAATAATCAAACCTCACAAAAATCTCTTGATTTTTTGTAATTAGCCCAAACTTTAGAGGGCTTTTTGTAATTATCCCTTTTCAAAATTTGATTCACTCACATTTAATGTAACGAAAAACAAAAACAAAAATTACGAATCCCAGATGAATTTGAACTTTCATGGGAGGAGTTGAGATTTGAGAAGTTGACACAATATTCAAATGATAACTTCTATGGTTTGGAGCCATAATAGCAAGGACCACCAATAATATTTCCCACTCATAAACTTTAATTTAAATTCAGTTTTTTGATGTTCTATTATTTTTTTTCGTTGCTAAGTGGAAATTATAGAAACAACTTTACATACATTATGCCGAATATAAAAACTTTTTACTTTCTCCAATAATTTTTTAATATTTACGAACAAAATATGATGTTTTTATGACAACAAAAGGAAAAAAGGATAATGATATTTAAAAAGATAATATAACACGGCACAAAATTAATATAAACAAGTTACAATTAGCTAGAGTAGAGACATAATCTAGAGGAGGAGGTCCATCAAATGGAGTAGGGATGACAAATCGTGTAATAGTGTCGTGTTTTGTTGCGACACGATAAGGTTAAACACGAATACGACGTGATACAGATATGCTCGGACATGAACATGAAAACAAAAATTTTTGTGTCGTGTGATATGACACGATAAGTTAAAAACAAAAAAAAATTGATTTACACGTTGATACACTTTAGCAAATTACACGATGATGCTACTTTTTATGGCAGATCACTCCAGGTCAATTGGGTTGACCAAAATCCTCTTCCTGAGACTGAGAGGGAAGTCTTTTCGTCTTTCTTTTCCTGAGAGGGGGAGTTTTCAAGTCTTCTTCTCCGATAGCTGGATATTCCTTCGACTGAGAACTTCTTGCACACGTACGCAAATATTATGGGGTCCTTGGGGGTTATCCAGGGAGGCTCTTCCGACGCTCAAATCAACATGGTGAACGAGAAAATAAACAATAAAGGAATACTATATAATAAATACGTAGGAGGATTATGAATTAATTCACTTAAAGATAATTGGGGAGACATTTTTTATACCTGAAAGATGGGCCCTATGGGCTGTGTAGGGGAAATCGTCCGATAGGCCAAACCCGGACTCCTTTGGGATGAATTATTTATTAAGAGCCCATTGGGCAATTAATATTAAATAAACATATATATAATGAATTATATATTTAATTTATTAAATATTGTTTTTGTCCCCAATGTAAGCCCCCGCCCGGTCTTTGCGGGGACGGCAAATGAGGAGCTGGACCGACTATATCTGGCTTGTCCTAATTGCACCTCTTGTCTTGCCTTAAGAGGTATGTGACTGCTTTTTCACAAAGCTTAACAGGAGAGCATTTGACCACGTCTTCCAAAAGTAAATTCTCTCTCTCAACCTCTCAATTTTGAAATTGTTTTCTTTATAGAAGACTTAGGAAATTTCTTTAAAGTGAGAGGTGAGGTGAGAGTTGAGGTGAGAATCATGGAGAGTTGGAGTGCATCGAGCGGAGAGAGATGAGAGTACCTTGAGCTGTAGAGGGGGCCCGGGGCGCCTTTCCCGGGCGGCCACACGCTCGGGTGCCTTCCCTGGCGAAGAGGGCGCATCCCAAGCCCCTGCCATTTTTCTTCTCGATTTTCTTCGTTTCCCCTGATTTTTTGTATATTTCAAGTCATATTCCAGATTCTGATACTTTTTCCATCCCCACATTCGTTTGTCTTCTTCTGAGTTTAGCTTCCGATTTCTTATCCGTGGGGACTTATTCTCTTTGCAGAGATGAACCTTCCCTTTGGAAGAAGCTTTTAATTCTTTCTGAGAGGCCGAGACAACAGTTTTATTTTATCCCTTATAGGGCTAGGGAAAACCCTTCTCGAGCTCGGAGGGACCACCCTTCCGAGCTTGGACGGAGCACCTTTCCGGAGCAAAGTTGATAGTTATTTTTGGCCCAGATGACTTTGACTCCCGCTCACCAGGGCTTGGCTTTTAGCACTTGGATATTTCTTGTTTTCTTTTTTCTTCTTGAGGTTCGCCCGATGAGGCCGGGTGATATTCCGTTGTACTCACGCTATATGGATGTTTTTCCTTATGCCCTCTAAAAAAGCGAAGACTACATCCGATGGAGGGAGTAGTTTCCTCCCCCTAGGGCCGAAGTGGGCACGTTCATGCTTTATTCGTAATATTTGCATGTGAGTTCTTATTGGTGAGAGACTTAATCATTTTCCACGTTGAGGTGGATCTTCCCTTCAGAGGGAAATCTTGATTTCTTCAGAATAGCTGGAATTACTTGTTTGGAGCTAGCTGAGACCGCCCTTCCAAGCTCAAGGGACACCCTTCTGGAGTTTGGAGAGGGCGCCCTTTTGGAGCCCGGAGGGGGACACTCTTCTTGAGCTCTTCTTCAGTTCTTACTCCACCACTTTGATCTCTTTCCTCCTGGTTTTAGTGCTTTTTCCTTCTTTTTTTGTTGGAGAAGAATATTTCACGGGGTGTCCTTCCGAAGCCTAGAGTGGGCGTCCTCAAGGAGGTCATGGGGTGTTTTCCAGAGCCTGGAGGAGGTATCTTTCTGGAACTTTCTTCATAATTTTTGCTTTAGCATTTTGATCTCTTATCCACATGTATTAACTTTATTGTCTTCTTTTCCTTGCACATTTTTACCACAAAGAAGAATTTACGGGGACTCTTCCGAGGAGTCCCCTTCCTCCGGGTTCTTAGCCGGAGGAGGAAGAACTTTTATTAGGACCTTCTTGTGAGGAGGACCCTCCCATCCGAGGTCTTAGCCGGAAGGGTTCACCCCACCAGGGGTCTTAGCCGGATGAGGCTATCTCTTCTGGGGTCTTAGTTGGAGGAAATGAATTACTTGACCTCCATGAGAGGTCCCTCCCATCCGGGTCTTAGCCAAGGGTTCATCCCATCTCGAGGTCTTAGTCGTGAGGCGTTCCCTCCTGGGTCTTAGCCGAAGAGGTGAAATTACGAGACTCTCCTCGTGGTGGAAGCCTCTCTCCTACAGAGCGTAAGGCTTCTCTAAGGACTCTATGTACCTCATGGAACTAAAACTTCTCTAAAGGATCTTATTTACATCATGGAGCAGAAAGCTTCTCTAAAGAACTTTATCTGCCTCACAGAGCAGAAAACTTATGTAGAGGATTTCGTTTCCCTCACGGAGCGGAAAGCTTTCCTAAAGAATTTTATTTACCTCGCTGAGCTGAAAGCTTCTTTAAAGGACTTTGTTTGTCTTATGGAGCGAAAATCTTCCCTAGAGGACCTTGTTTGCCTCATGGAGCGTAATGCTTATCTTGACGACTTTGTTTGCCTCAAAGAGCGGAAAGCTTTTCTGGAAGACTTTGTTTACCTCACAGTGCTGAAAGCTTCTCTAGAGGACTTTATTTACCTCATAGAGCTGAAAGTTCTTCTGGAGGATTTTATTTACCACACGGAGTTGAAAGCTTCTCTAGAGGATTTTATTTACCTTGTGAAGCAGAAAGCTTATTTAAAGGATTTTTATTTACCTCACGGAGCGGAAAGCTTCTCTAGATGATTTTATTTACCCCACGGAGCGGAAAGCTTCTCTAGAGGATGGAGCAGAAAGCTTCTCTAGAGGATTTTATTTGCCTCACAGAGCGGAAAGCTTCTCCTGAGGGATTATTTTTCTCCGGGAGCATCGAGGGACTCCCTTGTCCAACGAGGATGTTGGCAAAAACATTAAATGGCATAGATGAGTGTTAGTAACCACATTCTTCAGCAAGAGCGAGCGTAATTGACGCTGGGCTGCTTCTTGCTTCGTTTGCAATGGGTTCTTAGGTTGATTCGTTCATGGTTCAACTTTCTTCATCTTTGGAGTCTTCGTCTTCTCCAAAGAGTTGAGCATTTCTCTCTCCTTTCATGTTGGGGTTACCTCCCCATGATGGAGTTTTTACGCCTTCCTCCAAGTGAGGATGGTTCATCGACAAAGTTTCCGGGAGTACTATTTTCTGTAAAGGGTTGTTTGTTCCCGAAATAGCTTGACTAGTCTGGATGGCTCTTAGATTCTCAGCCCGTGCACCGAGGGGTGTTTGTGCCTATCCTTTCTGTACTTCAAAATTTGTTTATCCTCCATCAATGTGATGACTTCTTCAGTGTCTAGTTGCTCTCTATTTCATTTTTCCTCTCTTCCGTTCTAATTGAGTGAGGGTCATTCTTCATGCAACTGTTTCTGTGGCCTGCAATGACAAGGTGCCCTTACGAGGGTTTTTCATGCAGCTCGTAGAGATCAGGATATCCTTGTGCGGCTCCAGGAGCAATAATGTCTTAAAGTGTTCTGAGTAATTCCATTGAGCTAGAGAGCTTCCCGGGTTCAGCGAACTTGTTTGGTGAGCAGAGCCCTTTAGTAAGAGGAGATTTCAGAAGGGTGCCCTTTTGCCAGGTAGGGGCGTCCCTTTGAGCGGGCAAGGGCGCCCCCTTCAAGGTTAGACGCCTCCTTCAAATTGACTCTACGAGTTGTTGAATGGCGTCCCATTGGAAGGAAGAGTGTGTATCCTCATGTCTTCTCAATGGTCTGCCCTCTTGCTTGGTGTTACCGGCTTTGGAGCCTGTGGCTTCTATGATTTACTTCATGAAATCTTGTAGTAACTCTCTTTCCAGTTGTTTTACTTGAAAAAGATGAGACATGGTCTCTGAATACTTCATCTTGATGGAGAATCATCGAGCGACGACACTAGTGAGTTTATCCATCCCAATGATGACTTAAGTGGGAGCTAATCAACCAAGCTAGTGTAGAGATCCACATTTACATGAAGTTTGTTTAAGTTGTTTTGTTGGACCTCCGACCTCATCATACTCCGGGAGGCTGGAGATCTTGATGCCCAAGGGCAATGGCTTGGCCCGAATAGCAGGGGCTAGTGAACTTCATCCCTATACCGATGGCCTGCGAATTGGCTTAGCTGATGCTTTACCACCTGCGACTCTTCTGCGGCTTGTGAACGTGACTTGGGAGTGTTAGACTTCATTTCCAGCTTCTCTTCTAGCCGAAGCATGCTGGTCTCTTTGGACTTTTCTCAATTCCTTCATTTCTTTTATCTTCTTTCCCTAGGATTGGGGTCTTCAACATTTGGCGAAGCTTTGAGGAAGGTCTTCCCGCAGCTTCCGCAGCAATATGATTCCTTAAAGCAGCTCGGTCGGCTTCTTCAAGCAAGACTTAGAGGGCTCTTCGTTAGTTTAACTTTTTCAACAGCAGAGTCCTCCTGAAGGAGGCGATGCCCTTCTTGATTTTAAGCGGAGGTTGCGCCTCTCCCAGAGGAGAGGGGCTGACCTCTCATCTTCAAGTTGATAGTTCTTCTTGCTGATTCTTGGATCTACATCCAACAGCAAGTGACTCTTTAGGTAATGGCGGCTCTTCACGATTCTCGTCGCGTCCTTTTTTTCTTCTTCCTTAACCTTTTAGGTCAGGTCTTCAATGGTTGGAAGAGCCTGGGCCTTCTCCCCAGCCTCTCTAGCCATTACTTTACTCTTCAACGTATTCCGTGCAGCTTCATACAGCATAACTTGGAAGGCTTCCTAGTCGTGAACTTTTTCAGATGGCAAACCCCTCTTCCGCACATTGGTGGTATTGTCCTTCATTTCGACAGGCAGATAAATTTCTTCAATGGGCTCCTTCAGATGGAGGTGTCGGCGCCATTTCTTTATGTGAGGGAGGTGACGCCCTTCCAGTGGAGAGATAGCCAACCTCCCGCCTTCTTGATGGTCTTTTCTATTGTTGGTCTCTGGCTCCAAGGCCTGCAACTTTGGATCCAGCTCCATGCACTTGAGGTTTGGTCTGTGTCTTCGTGTGCTTTTGCTGTTCCAACACACAACGCCAAATGATACGCCTTTTTAGGGCAGATCACCTCGTGTCAATCAGATTGACCAAAATCCTTTTGCCGTGTGGGAAGTCTTCTCGTCTCCGATCCCTCTTCCCGAGGAGGAAGTTTTCAAGTCTTCTTCTCCGAGAGCTGGAAAATCCTTCAACTGAGACTTGCCTGCAAACGTAAGCAAACATTAGGGGGTTCTTGGAGGTTGTCAGGAAAGTCTCTTCGACGCTCAAGTCAGCATGATGAACGAGAGAATAAACAGTAAACGAATAATGTATAACAAATGCGTAGAAGAATTGTGAATTATTTCACTTACAGATAATATGATGGACTTTTTTATTCTTGGGAGATGGGCCCTATGGGTCGTGTAGGAGAAATCGGCCGATAGGCCAAAATCCAGACTCTTTTTTGGGCCGATTTATTTATTATGAGCCCATTGGATGATTAATATTAAATAACATATACAAAATGAATCATATATTTAATTTATTAAATACCTTTTTGTCCCCTACACACAATATTACACGATAATATACAACACAAACATACAAAATATCAGGTTATCGTGTCACTAACGTAAATCGTGTCATTATCGTGTGAAATTTTCCTGTTCTTATCGTGATCGACACGATAAAAACAAAACAACCACGATAAGACTAAACATTAACATATTATTTCCGTATTGTTTTCGTGTCGTCCTATCATGTCGTCTAAAATATTGTCACCCCTAAAAAGGAGCCGCTAAATGCAGCGACTCAGTCATAACTCATAGAGTTTAAATTGGAGGAAATTTTAAATTCATTTATTAGAAACATAAAATAAAAACAAATTTTGAAATTTTCATTAAAGAAATAAATATTAAAATTTAACGAATTTGTATATAAACCTAATTGATGGAGGAGAATGGATACAACTTGTCCTTCTCTTGGTTGAGAAATTAAAGTTCCGTTGTGCTTGGTTAAATCTTTCTGCAAAAGTTTCTCTAGACAATTTTCTTTTGTCCAATTTGTGATTTTTTTTCCTTCAACAAAATACACTAGTCACTCTCTCCCATTTATTTTAATTGTCAATCACACACTTAGTCATAATTTCACTAAAATATATAATATCAACTACAATGATTATGCTTTCATATCACAAATACGTTGTTTACTCTTATTTCATTTTTATCATTATTTAATCAAACTAAAAATAATTATAGGATTTGGTAAAATATGAATATTCCATTTTGTAACATTTACCATTTAATTATGAACGCAACACAATATCGAATACCAAATCTAAATAAAATTAATGGGTAATTACGTAAACACCCCTGAGGTTCGAGCTAATTACAAAAAAATCCAGAGATTTTTTATAATTACTAAAAACCCTTCAGACTTGATTCCACTTACATCATCGCCTTCATAAAGCGAAAAATATTTAAAAAATCTCATGATATTTGTGGAAATATTGCCATTATCCCCTTAAATTTAAGATATCATAAAACCCGATTGAAGTTTTTGTAATTTTAAAACATCTTTGGATTTTTTGTAATTAGCCCAAACCTCGGGGGTGTTTTTATAATTATCCCTAAAATTAAAGAAGCAATTAAATATATAGTGTTTCTGTCGCCCACCATGAATGTTTTTGAGTATTTATTCCATGCCACCCATGGGGTTATGACCCTTAGATTATCACATACACATCCACATCCACATAAACGTGTGTTTGATTTAAAGGTTATACTTTCAAGTGGATAGCTACCCAATTCAGTGACATATAATTTACCGTTTTTGAGAAGCCCAATTATCAAACTATGAGATCAAACCGCCTCTCTGTACGTCCCATCTCAAGTCATCTCCAACTACATGAGCTGTTGTTTTTGCTGTCACACAATGCACCTTTACGGCTAAAATACCACCAAAAACAGCCGCAATTGCAAGTAATTTGCAACTCTATCCAATGCATCCATCGACATCTCAAAGTTGTTCCTTTTCCTAATTTTGAAGTGTATTCGTTGATAAATATAACGGTAATTGTTATAATGTGGCGGATTTATGATTTTGAAAATGAATATTTCAAAATAATATACACATAAATATTACTAATATTTAAAGTCATACAATCTAAGTATGCAAATAAAAAGAAAATGCATACCATTAAAATAAAAATTACAATTTTAATTGCGTCAGACACTATTGAGACCTTCTATTTCATTTAATATTCCATCTTCTATGTATTTAAATAATACCAATATAATACATATCATGTGTACATAATGTTATTTTTGTACACGTGACATTCACAGAGTTCATAGGACTATAAAATGAAACAATTAGTGGAATAAAGGATCTTGATTGTGACCGAGATGTCTTCATTTTTCGAAAGCAGTCTACGACATCATTATTGGAAACTTATAGAAACACGTTTTTCTAAATTAAAGTGACCAAGTATCATTTAATAATTGATCACTCATGCTATTCCACAACCTATTTTTGACATAGGTCATTCCAGAAAACATCCTTTCTACACTTAGCAAAGTGGCAGAAACTGGGAGAATCAACACTTGCAAAGTAAGCAAATAAATTATCCGATAAGTCACATGCTTCTTTGTTTCAACAAGCATTATCGATAAGGCACCATGATCATGCAGATTTTGAATTATGTCATCTCTTTGCATATCTTTTAATTAATATATTAAGTTGACATTCAAGAATCGTCTAATAAATACTTGAAAACTCGATGAATAACATGTGACAAATTTGAGTTGGGCCAAAATATATAAATGAACATCAATTGAGCAAAGTTGAGCCAAGAAAGGAGTTAATGTTGAGAAAAAATACTTTTAACTTTTAATGATTAAAGTATAATTTTATGTAAAACTGATTTATTTATTTTTTTACTAAAAATTGTTTGTGGATTTTTTTTTCAAATTGGGGACGATCACACCCCATGCATGTACCCTCTCGTATTCCCGCCATCGCGAATATAGTGAGAGTATTTGCAAAGATTTCTATTTTTTAGAAAAAAATAATTTGTTGAAGTAGAAAGTAAGGTAAAAACTTGATAATCAAAGTGTTGATAATGTTTGAAAATGGAATCATAAAGTTGAGAGTATTTGGTGAAAAGTTGAAAAATATTTTATTTATTTGTAAAAGTCAAACCAAAAGTAGCTAGAAACATAAATCTAAAGTATCCCTCACCGCTTTTTGTATTTATCTTATTAAATGAAGTAGATTGAGAAACAAAAGTTGACATTTGCAAACACTATAAAGTGATTTTTCAACCAAAAATTAAGAAGTGTTTTTCTAGCGATTGCAAAAACTCCCATTGTTGCTAAGAAGCTTATCATATGATATGTCACATGTTTATAGGTGGGATATATATAGTAAATAGATTTCTTGAAATAACCTCCAACGTGTATAGGAATAAAATTTTCTCTAATTTTTGTTGCTAGGGGCATGCCACCCCTCAATTTTTGTTTTTAATAGCTTATATCAATAAATTTTCTGTAAAAAAGTAAAGATTTTTTTTTAGTTTTTTTATCCAAATCACCTTACATTCGTAGTAAATAGTAAATAGTTTTCTCAATTTTTTGTTTTTAATCGACGAAGGAATTATCTTGCTGAAAGAATTGTCAATCACGAATAAAATTTTACTCGTAAAGCGTATTGTTACACAGATACCACACACAAATGCAATCCTTTGCATTTTGAGTTTCAAGGATGAATTTCTTATATGATATTATCAGTGATATGGGAAAATCAATAATTCCCATTTTACTCTTAAAATAATAGCCAAAATAGTCTAACAACATAAGATTTGTGTCCTTTTTGAAATGGGTCCAAACCCAGTTCGAGCACGACCCGCAAGACCCGACAACACTGCCACTGCCACATATAGTGCGCAATAGATATGGACTATAATCATCCACATGATGACATGAATATTTCTGACTCGTTCTATGTTATTGACTCAATGACTAACGACTTAATAAAATGCTCAAATGTCATGGATGCTTCTTTCCAAGTTCCACATATCGACTTAATCCTTTCTTTCCATTGAAATTAATGCACAAGTTTTAATATTCAACAACAATGTTAAAGGTCATAGTGTTATCAAAATTTGCAATACAGTTTATATAATCCAGAAAATTCAAGATATAATTGAAATAAAATTACTAAATTACAACAACTACTTTATATAAAATAAAATCACAGAATATAAATAAATAGAAATGACCCGAATCGTGTGTTTAACACACTATCCTTAAAACATATTCATCTCCTATTATGGTCTGTTTTCTAGGATAATACGGGAAAAACCGGATTACTTTTTTTGTCCTGCGAACTAAACTTATGCCTGGAAAATATCACAAAAAATGCAGGAAGCTAAGGGAATTTTGAGAACAACAATAACTTTTGTTGTTACCAGTTAGACTATGTGGCTCGATTTCGGGGCGACATTCATGTCCAAAAGTCGTGCTCGCCCACAAGTCAGTGGTTCGGAGCCCGAACTAGACCGTAATTTGCACCCCCCTGTGGCCGCGTGTAGAGAGTCTCTATGCAATATAATTTTACACCTTAAGAGTAAGGTGACATTATATAAACTAGTCTAAAAAACCTTTATTTTCCTATGTGGGACAAACCCACCTTTCAAAGAAGACAAACCCACATGGTTTCTTCTTTTAAAATAATTTGAATATTCCACTTTAAACTTTAATTTTTCCTTCATCCAAATACCATTTTGGACAAATAAATATTCGATTTTAACATTCTCCCGGAGTAGAACAAGAATCCACTTTTACTTTTCATTAGACAATTGAGGTTCCAAGAAAATCGCACCCCAAATGTGCAATTTCCTTCACTTTTCCTTCCAACACATAGTTCATAAATCCGGTTGTGTGTGGCTTCTCCTGGAATTCAATCAGTAAAAACAAAAAAAAGGTAACTTAAAGTATAACAGGGAATTTGACACCATAACTTGTTTCATTTCATATGTGAAGTCTCCAGCATTATATGCATATATACTAATACACAATATACTAATGTTTGATCCATGACTATGTTAGTAGTACATGTACATTGATATCCTGAGTTCTGTATTAAAAACGGATAATTATAAAAACTACCCAAAGGTTTTGGTTAATTAAAAAAAAAAAAATGTTTGTAAATTAAAAAAAAAAGCGGGTTTGATTCTATGTTAAATGTCGAGGGTAATTGTAATATATTTACAAATGTAAGGGGTGTTTGAAACGTTTTTGCTTATAAAAAGGGTAAATTAAAGTGTATTACATAATCAAACATCGGTCTTTTTATATATTTCAAAAATTTCAGGGTTTTTTTGTAATTAATCCAAACCTCAATGGCAGTTTTTATAATATCCATTAAAAAAATGAAAAATCAGTATAAACACAATGAAAGAACGAAGCACAACTGAAATTTTCTAGTCAGTGATCATATCAGAATAACCAAAGCTACACCACAAATCACACAATTGACCAATATTTTTAAACACTTGATTGAACCAAGAATTGAAGAAGCTGAAGTTGGAACTAACCCTGTGAACCCAATATCATGTGAAATACTCCCATCAGCCTTAAACAATCCAAAGTGTCTCTCACAAGTTGGCCCACGTTTTAAATTTTCATTGGGTATAATTACAAAAATTACTCCTAAATTTAGCCTAATTACAAAAAAAAAAACTCTAGTTATCTTTCAGAATTAGAAATACCCCTTAAATTGTTACAAAGACCCCATCGAATTTATATATACTTAACAAATATGTCCTTCCCGAGGTACAATTTGTGAAAGAGAAACAAACATCAAGAGTTATTTGTAATTTCGAAAGATATATTACTCAGTTTAATTCTTTGTAATTAGGCTGAACGTCAAGAGTGATTTTTGTAATTAACCTTTTCATTAGACAATGCAAATTACATAAGCCTTAACCACGCCTATTAAGGTGACCATCTCTTGATTTTCGTCAGAAGCTTCTTACGTAAATTACGATTGTGGGAGTATTTGCAATTTGCAAACTCTAAAACAAATTGATTCTCGGGTTTTCGGTGGGAAACTCGGTTAATTTCTCCACCTAAAAGTTGAAAATCACTTTTCTTAAAAGTTTGCAAACACTTCCCATACATTCGTTTTTCAAGGCGGCTCTTGCTTCGTTTTCGTCTCCACTAAGCCCAAACATGTTTGCATAGCATCAAACACGTTGTCATAAATTAGCTTTGTCTTTGAATCATAAGTACCATAATTTTTCAGGAAAAGGGCATATATAGTTCAAGTCAATATGTTCGGATCACGTACTCTTATAGTAGCATTCCCCGCAGGAGAGAGGAACATCGTGATCACGAATCAGAAACAACCTCGCGAATATTTCAAAGAAAGAATCGTGACAATTAACACAAATTGAACCCGCAATATCGTAACACCACACTCTTTTTCATCTTTCTAGAAATAATATGGAAAGATTTTCCCGTCCATTTTCACTAACAAAAATAGTAATTCAATTATGTAAATAGTATACACACGATTATTTTTAAAATGGAATGTTTAATTCGAACATGTCAATTATATTTAGTTTTAAAAAGGTAGGTTTAAATAGTCAACATTAAATGTGCACACTGATATCTTCAAATCCTAAATAAAATAATTTATATTCCATAAAAATCATTACGCATTAAGGAAAATGAGAAAACAAATCTGTATAAAAACTAAAACAAAAATATTGAGAAATAACAAATTTATATATTAGAAACACATTTTTTATATAAATATAAAATGCATACAAACAAGTCAGAATATTAATTATTGTGTTATTTATAGTCAAGTTAATTGATATATTACTATTATTTATGGAAATTAAAATTCTGAATTGTTTTTATTTATTTACACTAGTGTTTTACCCGTACGATGCACGGGAGTGTTTTCGGGTGTGGTATTGGTAAATAAGAAAATATCAAGAAAAATTATAATCTATAACAAATATCCGAGAAAGCAAATTACAATTGCACAAAAAATTATAAATTTTGAAATACTTCTTTGTATACAACATTATTTGTTTGTTTGTTGTTTGACGATCGTCGCCGCAAACTAATATTTTCGATTCTTTTCGATTGGTAACTCGAAAACCGCCATATATAATTGGTCATGATCAAAACCGAATTCTTGAGATATAGGCCAACATTAGAGAGAGATCACATTGGCTTTTGTTCATCGTCATGGCATACGATACAATCAAAGGAAATCGCCCATTGAACTTGAAGGAATCCCCGAGGTCAAAAGGGGTAAGAGTCATTCGCGGAATCAACACTTTATGACCGCATTTGCTCCTGAGAATCTTTGATTCAAGCACATGTTTGCCGAGCCTTGTAATAACCAATCTCGTACCATTCGCAGACCAATTGAATGGTCTATATTTCTCGTGAGCATAACAGAGTTCCAACCTTCAAATGAATTTCATGATTAGGAACTCGACGTCTTATCCCATTCAAGAATTCGATGTGTGCGATCATGTAAGAAATCAACATTAGCGTCATTTGCAAGTACTATCCGAATCAAATAAGTATGACCTTCCGATGTATTCAAGGAGGTCATATATTGATTTATAGACTCAACCACATCGAGAGGTGCCAAACTAGCTCTTTCCTTTAGATAAGCTCTGGATTCTCTATTGCATCTTTAAACATTGGATAAGTACTTTCGATGATAGTGGAAATCGGATCACCGTTTGATTCGAGCAAAATATCTTCAGGGATGTCAATAGGGGCAGAACCGTCATTTTCTCCTCCAAGTGTTCCATCTCCGATATTTGCAATCCATTCCGAAAACTTCACCAAATCCGCATAATCATCGCTTTCACCTAGTCTTTGAAGCCGCATGTTCTTAGTTAGGCGAAGAACAGTACAATGTCTCCACAAATGCGAAGAATTTATGGTGGCATTGACGATATCCTGCCGACTTCCCTTGGGTACGATCGCAATATCATCGAAAATCTCCACCAAATACCACTTTGTTTTGCCTCCAAATGGGATGTCTTTGACTTCTGGTTTGACTGTCTCCATAATGTCTTTTATGGTTGTGTCAATCGCCTCAAAGCAATGCTTGTGCATCATTGAGCTTCGGCCCAAGATTATGAGTTTACTACGACAATCAATTCAGCAAGTGGATCGCCAACTTTGATTTCACAAATTGATCATTCATGTGTATTTATTGGAATAACAAATCTAGAATGTGCAATCTCCCACGGGTAAGAGAAGAGAAGCTATTCCGCTCGATGCCACATTAAGTACACTTTGTCCTTTATATCTCAACCCCTGCAGATAATGCCCTCCACAAATAGGTTTTACCCGTACCTCGTATCCATATACAAAGAAAATACGACCTTTATCTGATTGAACATCACCCATGATTTGAGAATAGGCGTGGTGTTGCTCATCGATGGGTGTGAAATAAGATCTGTATGTTCGGCTAATGCCTTACGATCGTATCTTAACTCGTCAGAAATCAATCTGTTTTTAGCTTAATTCAATATTGTCAACGCTTTGGAAATGACATTGTACAAAACTCACGTAGACTCCTCCCCGATCAAGCAACAACTTTTCAATTTCCCGACAGTGGTGAGATTCTTAATTTCATTCTCACTTAGAACCAAATCTATAAAAAAGAAAGAACATATAAACCATTAAAAATAATTTAAATCTTACTATTATAACCAAAAAATGAAGAAAAATATAAATAAATTATACAAATTAAACAAATAATATTAAGCATAATACATAATTTGCAATGTTATACCCGAATGTTGAAAAAGAATGCGCTGTCTATATACAATATCGTCCGAAAGGAGTTCCCAAAGATTTGTCCCATATGTCTTCCAGTCGCTCAAAGAATCGATGACAATAATGATGCAAACAAACTACGGAGTGTCTCTGTAGATGCCCAATGACTCGCTTCAATGATGCCATCAATATACTCTTTATTGTCTTCTAACAAACCCAGATGCATAGCAGGCCTCACGATAAGTCTTGTGTTGTACACCCCGTGTTTTTTGTAATCATCATGACGCCGTAGCACCACGCACAACATTTATAAGGCATCTCAAATAATACATGTCACCGGACCCTGGAGGAACATAGAAAACACGCCCTATAGTACATCCCGACTTTCTTCTCCCACTTCTTCAATTTTGATTTCCATGTGAATTTTGTAGGAGCTTGGCGCGCAGTCAATTCTCTAGCCTCGGGATATGTTTTATTTGCTTCCATCCGGCCAAAAACATGCTTTCTCGACAATGCTTCTATGGAGAACATCGTCAATTCTTTCTTAATCATGGAATATAACCGTTTGTTCGTTCTCGAGATGGAAACTAAGACGCTCGACAACAGAAATTTATATTGTATTTCATATCCCAATAACCTCCAAGCCCTCGCACGACAAAACATATCTGTAATCATAATACATGCTCACTTCATCCACAGGTTTCACAGAATCTTGATTACCACTCGCTCTGGTAGAATGACGCAATCCCGATCATGTCCTTTATTGACATATTTGAACAAATACTTAATAGATCTAGATTGATTACACCATTCTACATTAACGTGGGCATCGTATTTTAAGGAGCAATCAACGATTATGCGCACGATGTATCTATTATCAAGAGGAACACCATTTTTCTCGACAACCCCGCCATTATTCCTACGCCGATGACGTGGGTAGCCTTCCTCATCAATACACGTGGCGTCAACAAATTTCTTAGGAAAATGTTTCGTGCAACGACCATCGCCCATGCACGGAGAATTATTTCTTGCTTCGCCACACGGACCATGAATCATACAATCTCTAATCGCCACAAAATAGAACGGATCATTGGCTTCGCTCGTATCTCTGCCGAAATAATTCTATCTATATCATCCGTAGTTGGATATTTATCTTCTTTGGCCGAAAGAGAAGAATATGAGCATGAGGGAGCCCACGTTTTTCGGAACTCTATCGTGTAAATAATCAAAGTTTTAAATAGAAAATGAATTAAAATCAAATAACAAAATGAATAATAAAAAAACTGATAAAATAATGAAGAAGATTCAACAACCTGATACAACTTTACCAAACACCCGATTTTCACGAAGATCCTTGATAAGAGCATCTAACTTGACTTTAAATATTCCGCAAATAATGTCAGTCGATCTTCAAAGATTAAGATTTCTCTCATCAAGAAAATGAACAATCTCGTGCCATTTTGGATTGAAGTGAATGTTACAAAAAGATCGGGATAACCGCCCATCTACATATAGCCATTGCGTCTTGATAATTTTGAATCATAAATCGTGCTCCTCCGGTGAAACTCGACGGCAATATAATTCTTTTGCCTTGTGATCCTGCGGGTCGATGTCTCCATTCGATCAAACATCTATCGACCCATATATATGTCACAACGCAACTTCTTTTGATTTAAGCGAACATATTTCAATCGGTGATTCAACCATTGTATAAGCATCCACGACAAATCATGGAACAATCTTCTAGAAAACAAAATTATGGAAGCTTCGTTATTCGTTAGTACAACCGGTAGGTAAAAAATTCTCTAACACCGATTGTTTTCCTTCCTCCATGAGTTCTAATTTTCAAGTCCGGAAAGGGAATGTCTTCTCTAAACCCATCCTCACCATAAAGCAAAGAACAAAGGATATTGCAATGCCAAATAAGCAACATTCAACTCATTTATCCTCTTGCCATCGTCCGGTTTTTTGTTTCGATCAATATATCTCTTTCTCCTAAAGCCCGATCAAAATCACCAACAATCAAAGCGGCTATCTCGGAGCTCGATGGCAAGTTGTATCTTCTAGCATCCCTTCCTCTTCTCTACCGATAAGACGCAATCTAACATCGAATTTGTACATTCTCGAATCTTTTCTCTTGCTACTCACGAAGGTTTTCACCAATATATTATTTTCATCTAATATTTTAAGTCCGACAACAATATCTTGGTGCAGATTATTAGTATCACTTCCTTGCCTCTGATTGAATCATGTCGGATAGATCCATAGTTAATAAGAGTTATTGTACATGTGTAGATATAATTAATTAAGAATTATTACTATTAATACTATTATTATTATTAATATTATTATGAATTATAAAGAAACAAACCCGACAACATTCATTCTCATGATTTATCTCGTTCTCTTGTATCATATATATAAAGTCAGTGCAAATTTAGGTGTTGAACCATCGGATGGCGATAAACTACCAATTAAATGATAGTTTTGTCCGTACATCCGGAACACCGAGCACCTTGCCTCTGTTAATGTCGATTTCGATCTTTCCTCCCATAGATGTAAAGCAAAACATACTATTATACGATCTTATGTTTTCTTGGAAGTGCTTGCTTTTATCGCTATCTTCATACAATAAATTATGAAGGAAAGTAGGTGGATGTTTCATAGGAGGGAGTTGAATAATTCCATCAACTGCGAAATGAGCCGTATTTCGGAGAAGTGGATTTGACATTGGAACATATCCTCTCCTCGTACCAAAAACCGCCTCACAAAGTGGCTCGTATAACTTGCATCACCAATATCCCAAAAGATTTCGTAAATTAAAAATATAAATATTTATTTTTTATTAAACAATTACAAAAAGATAAGGCAAAATAAATTATATAACGTTAATATATGATTAGAACAATTCGACCATTGTTAATGGATGGCATTGCTTCGTGTAAGGGAGATGGAGATGTGGTTGACGTTATGGTATTGCCCAATCATCGTATTCGAATGCGTTCAAAGCGGTTTCAAAATGGTCGTCAATAGTAAGGTCTATAATCTCGGAGACATGAGAAACATTGGAGGTCGTTGGGCATACGGCAATAAAAATTGTCTAAATTCTTAATATCTTTTTGAATTGGTGTTGTTCTCCCGCACAATCTTCGACACGGAAAACAAAATATAACTCAAAATATCTAATTACACCTAAAACATTATTTAATACAACAATAATATAAAAAAATTAATATACCATTTGCACGGTCACGATGATGGGAATTTGTAATTTGTGAAGCAATCATGCTTGAAACATTATTTGAAACAACTCTTGTAGGTTCATCTTGACTCATTATTCTCCCTTTGGTCCCATTTTACATTAAAATATAAAAATAATAAAATACACACAAATTACACAAGAATCTATGTATATATATACATTTATTTATTTATTAATATGTATTATAACTATTTTAAGAATATTTCATTTTACTTCACAAATTTCAATTTATAAATCATTACTTAAGGTATTCTTTCTTTTATTTTTACATATATTTATTTGTATAAATTTGTAATACTAAAATTCTAATTATATAATATATATATATATAATCTAAATATTATAACAATAACAATAAAATAAAATGTACCATTTGTAATGTCACTGAGAGGAGAGTTGGAGAATGGATAAGCAAGCTTCCTCGTACCATCATTGGATGCAACTCTTTTAGATGCACCATTACATGTTATACGTGCGATGTTCCCATTTTCTGTATAAAAAAACAAACTAATAATAAAATATATAAAATTGAAAAATAAAAAAATATATATATATATATTACATATTTTAAATATATATATATATATATATTACTTAATTTGAATAAATGCCACAAAATATTTACGTAAAATGATTAATTGATATCTAACACGAAAAATACATAAAAATAATAATTATAAATTAAGTATTTTAATTATATATTCTACTTAATTCAAAACAAATACGAAAAATTTTTACGTAATTTTAAATATATATTTCACTTAATTCAAATAAATACAAAAATATTTATGTGAATTAGTCAATTCATTCATAACACGAAAAATATATATTTAATTTTTTTAATTTTCAGCTTTCATATAAAAATAAAATTATCTAATAAATTATTTTATTTATTTATAATTTAAGAACATTAAAAATTTAAAAATATAATAAAATTAAAATTAAGACACAATTAATAAACAACAAACAATTAATTGAAAGAAAAAGCCTATTAATAAAGACAATCCAATCACAAAAAGGCCCTTTATTAATAAGCCCATATGATGTTAATCTGCAACCATTTACATTAGCTGATCCAACTTAAATGAACGGTCCCGATCGATCACAAAAATCGAAACTAAATAATGAGGCATCTCTACCATTTTTAACTAGTTCGGATCGAATCATAAGGTATGAACGACTCGGATCGAACTGAAAAATTAAACATGCATGGTCGCTTTTGGACACGTGTACGGATGGATTTTCAATTCTAGACTTTTCTAACAAATTGATGGCGAGGATCGCATCGATCTTGTAGTAGTGAACAAAACCAGAAAACCCTAATTTCCCAACTCATTTCTCTTCTTTTTCTCGTGCAAGGTAGCGATCCCTATTATTTCTCTCTCATTTTTTTGTTTAACATCTTCCAAAAAAATCACCCATTTTCGTTTTGAAATGAAATAATCTTCTTTTAATCATGTTCAAGCAATGGATTTGCACGAAAATGAGAGAAATCAAATTTTTCTTCCATTTTTTAGACCCAAAATCCAAGCAATGGATTTATGGATCGGAAAAAAATGAAGAACAAATTCAATTGTTTTTTTAAGTGCCGCGATCTGTTTCTACTTTGTTCGATCTGAGAACGAAGAACATAAATTTTTTATTATTTATATTTTTGGTATCTCGTAAATGTTTTTTTTGAAAAATGAAGATCTGCATCTTCTTATGAAACCCTACCATTTTCTTAGTCTTTTTTGAGTCGATTTTCTTGAACATCATTTTTTTGTAATAAAAAAATAGGAAATGTTTTACATTTTTTTTTTAAGCGGCGATCATTTTTTTCGGTGTCGATGGTAATATACGAAATAATTAATTTATGGTTGTTTATATGTTTTCGAAAAAAAAAAATTTTGGTTTTAACATTTTGTTTTGCATGAACATTCTACTTGAAATATTTCATATATCTTGTTATAATGAAAAATTTCTTGGCTTGAGGTGCAAAGATTAAGAAATACGGGGGTATTCAACAATGAAAGATAATGATACCTTTTGTTTAAAGGATCCGTTCTTTCGACAACTTTTGAAACTAAAAATCAGTTTTTATTAGAAATGGCGAGATTATAATATATGTTTTGTATTTGTCATTTTTTCTTATAGATCTATTAGTGTGTGTGTCGACCCTTTTTTTTTTTTATGTCCGCATGTTGCGTAAATTCGTTGTTGAAGATGTATATGCGAGATCTTGAAGGTAAACATTACCGATTTACGTATTTGATCTGTGGTTGGATCTTAGAAGTTTTATCATCAATATTTTTTTTTTTCGTGAAAAATAGTAAAGAATTTGTTGATAGATCTGCATTACATTTTTATTCTCTTAAATTTTTTTAATTATATTTTCGACTTTGATATATTCATCTTGAAGAATTTTTGAATCAAGATCTTCATTTCTTCTTTTAGTACATTTTTCCTTGTTTTGTACTTACAAATGCATACTAGTAATTTGTTTACTCTTTTATTCAAAATTGAAATTTGCTTTGATATAATGTTTGTTATTTTAATTTGTAGATCTCGTTAGTTTTATGAACTCATTCTAAAATTTTCAAACTTAGTATTTCATCTTAATTTTTATGAACTAATTTAATGAATTATTTCGGCTGTTTTGTTCAAGTAAAGTAGTCTTGATGAACTTAAATTAAATTGACATTCACAATATTAGTAATGATTTATTCCTTGATATCCCAACTAATAATTTTACATTTCAGTTATAAACAATTTGCCAAGCACAATAACAGATAAGTGTTCCTTTAGAAACATTATTTACGCATATGTTGTCTATTCTAATAACTTATTACTAATTCATTTCATTTATGATGTAGGTAATGTCAAATAGAAACTACATAGAAGGCACGAACAATTGTATGCATAAGGTAAGCACACTATACTTACAGGAAGATGATAATTCCAACTTTAAATAAAAAAATATGTTATACCATCTTCCCCATTATCCTCTCTGGTGCGTTCTTTGCGAAACATAGTCGATCTTTTGGTGCCGCATTATTATTATCTGTTTTGATTGCGTTTAATTTGGGTCAAGACTAAGAATCAATGACAATATTAACTAAATAAAGTCGATAATTTGTAATGTTTTTTTTTTTGGTATGTTAGGCCAATTTTAATAGAAGCAATATTCATAATATTTGAGATGGTCTAAGTATAATAATAAGTGGTGAATGGATTGTTAGCTTTGCATTATAGGACGTTTTTATATGTTCACGATTTGCATTATTTAAATGATTTATTAGATGATGATATTGTTTTAGATTAAAAGCTAATAAAAAAGACTCCTAAAGCGAATACCTACTTGACCTATACCATGAGTATAGTGGAACCCTGTAGGTGCTTGGGGTCTTAGTTTTTGATTTACGCAACATATTTTAACTTATTGCTATTTAGATTCTGCAAATTTGTAAATTTGATGGATTAAAATCTATTTTTCTCGTATTTGGCTTTGCATTATTATTTAACCCTTTCGAGATAGTTCAAATTAATTGGAATGTAAAAAACAATTTCAATTAAGTGGGAAGAAATAAAATCGTAAAATTTTTAAAACAAAACAAAAAATTTATAACTTAATTAATACCATAAGAAATTAATATTCAAATGCCCTTGAAATACCAAACAAAATGAACCCACAAATAGTTTATTCATAAAAAAAAACGATAATAATAATATTAATGTCATTAATAATCCTATAAAAAGCAATCAAACCATCAAAAATATACCATCATATCCCAATTCTATTTCTTGGAATCATTCTCTTCCTTCTTTATAAACTCCTTCAACTTTTTGGTACTCGTAGAAGAGGCAAAATCATCAAAAAGCATTCTTTTAAATGGCGGGCTTGCTTTCACTACTTCTTTCTTCTGTTTAGTTGTCTTACTTGGAGTGTTTACTTCATCTCCGAATATTCTTCCGTAAATAAGATGTAGTTAACTAAGTTTAATTTTTTATAAATATAGAATTTAAAAAGTAATCAAAAAGTATAATATAATGGAAAACCTTTTTGTCATATTCTCCATCATTGTGTAGCTTGGACAAGAAGTCTAATTCCAAGAATTGAAGCAAAATATATAATTAATTGTCAATTATAAATGTTTTACAATTAATAAATAGATTAAAAATTATTGTTAAGTTATATACGACTTTCAATTGCAACTCGACCATATGTTTTAATCAAGTGGTCATTGGTTGTCAATTTCAATCTTTGTAAAGTTAAATCCAAATGCTTCAGAGATCTCCTTTAACTTGAACTTTAAAAAATATTGTTCTGTCTATTAAACTCAGCGATTTCATCCGGAATGTCTCGTTCGTCTCCCATCTATTAATATATAAAAAAATTATATATCAATTAGAAAATGTAAATATAAACATTTAAAATATAAACATACATCAAGGTATTCTTTCCTTAGAACTTCACAAGCTTTTCCAATCGACTTTTCACTATCCCCCGTCCCACGTGACAAAAGTGAGTGCGTTTCGATTTCATCCACGGCTTGAATCTCGAGCTTGTACCTAATTTTATAAAATATGAAAAAAAAACATTAAAGCTTATTTACATGAGTAAAAAAATACCTAACGAAAGATATAAGATAAATAATTACCTTAAATGCCCAATTTAGGAATTTGTCACATCAAAGCAATATAACTTATCTCTGCCTCGGACAATTTCTTTGGACATGAAGGGTAAGATAGGTACCACGATCCCCATAAATGAGATTATCGTAGCACAAACCCAAAAGCTACCAATCTATAAAATTACATAAGAATCTCAATATTCACATTTTTATAGTCTGAATATGATTCTTAATCGTAATAAAATTGAAAAAATTAAAAAAATCTTACTGTCTATTCAATCACAGTTTGCTCAATTGTGCATGCGGAAGATTCACCGAGGCTAAATCATCCGAAACAAGAACATTGATGGCACCGTAACATGATGATCGAATAGTTTGGTTGGCTACCACCCGCAATCTTTGAATAAAAAACAATTCTATTAACATACAACAATATGCACTAAACAGATAAATACATCAAAATGTTAATTATATAATAATGATATGAATAATATTATATTGTTTACCTTCTCTTAAATTCCTTTATCTCATCTTCCTCTCCATTGACAATCGGTTTGTCACATGAAACGAATTCGACATCTTAACCTCATCTACATGGTGCAAAAATGATAAAAACAAACCGATTATTGTCCAATTGCAACAAAAAATGAAAATTAATTTTTATTATTTTAATTTACCTCTAAACACCTTTGCTCTACACATTTGGACAATAATAACAATTGGTTCTAGACTATGCTCTTGAAGATAAGGCAATATAATATAAACATAGTCTTCCCAAAGCGTGCATGTCATACGATTATTTCGCATGCGAAAAAAACAGAGTTTAACCTCGTATGAAAGATATAAACAATTAATGAAATTTTGAATTTTACTCAAGGTCTTCCAAAATAATGTCAATGAAACGCGTTGTCTTCCCAGCTATGTGTTTTGTTTGGGAGATTGCATCGACACCACTCTCCCAATGATGTCTATTCAAAATTCAAAGGAAGCTAACATATAAAATCAGTATATTAACGTTATGGTACGAAAATCAGTTATATATTCAAAACTCACCAAAAAGCATTGTATCATCAACTTTCTCGATGTCATACAATTCTGTGAAATCCTTGAAAATATACATATGCCTTGGAAACGTTTTGTCAAACATTTCGAACATGTGCGTTTTACCATGAAAGGTGATCTTATATTTAGTCGCACAAGCTTTATATTTATCTGTTTGGTTGGTTACTAAAAATTCTCGAATAGCATAAACGCGTCCTTCAATTAGAAGTTTCTTATCTGGTCCATATGCATTTTTCTAATTGTCTTGTGTACCGATCTCCCGCAAAATAAGTTCGAGAAAATTTAATATCAATGCTTATTAAGTCATTACAATATTTTTGACATAACACAACCTGAATTTTTTTCATACCTCGGCATCATGGAAAATGCATTCTAGACTATTAATTTGGCTATTTACATTGAAAGCTGGCTTTTGATACAAACGAACTGGACAGTTTAAGCGCCCATTTCGTTTACTCTTGTTCAAATCCTTGATCAAAGTAAACATCGATGCCATATTTTGCCAACAAAAAACGTTGAAAGGCAAGAAGTTTGAAGGTTCTTTGGGAGAAAATCACAATTGCTCTCGGTTTAATGTGAAAAATATTACGAATGATTGTATGTATTTATACTAGATAATTTTTTTATAAAAGGAAATAATAAATCTGATATTAGGTAGATTTTGATTTTGATTTTGATGTACTTATTTTAGTCAATATTGTAATTGTTTTCGTATACTATTTTTTTTTTTTTATGAATCTTAATTAGATTTCCGAGATTGGATATAATTAATGAGTGTATTGTCGTGGGCATCAAGGTAGAAAAAGTTTTTTTAGTTAAGTAAAATAGTCGATCTAAAGATTTTGTTCAAGAAAATTCGAGAAAGTTATTGGAGATACTTTGCTCATTAGTATTTTTTATATAAAAAGTAAATATCCAATTGCCACGTTATGTTTGGTTTGAAAATAAAAAAATCTCCCTGTAAATTAACGAAATATATGGACCTATTGAAGGAATATAATTGATGAGATTCGTTTAAATATTAAACAACTATTATATTCTTATGTTTAGTAAGTTGAATATTAAAAATAAGGAATCACAAAATACGACATAGATAATTGCGGATATTAAGAAAATAATTGACGGAAATATAAGAAATCAAATCGATCTTTTGTCAATTAAGAAAAAATCAATAAGGAAAATTAAAAGACACGGAATTATGACAAAACAAAAAAAAAAAAAAAAAAAAAAGAAAAAAAAGGCAATTCGTTTTAGAAATCAAAAAAGAGCGGAAAAATTTTGGCTACTATTTTGAAAAGACCCTCTCTTTATATATATATATATATAAATAAATATATATATATATATATATATATATATATAGATTGGAACTGCTAGATTTTTACGTATTTTGAGAAGACCCTCTCTTTATAATAGTAAATTGATATCTTAAAATTGTATGATAGAGTAGCCAACCAAATCATATGTTTCTACATTCAAAAAGAAAATTTATTCCTAATAAATTCCAAAGACATAATTTCGAAATACATGTTTCTGCATAAATGATCTTGCTATATATGTAAATATATTTATATTTTTAAAATATGGAATGATATATTTAATAAATTATGCAATATTATCATATATGTATTTATATACTAAGATATGCATATCTCTCTCTCTCTCTCTCTAGGGTTGTGTGTGTGTGTGTGTGTGTGTGAGAGAGAGAGAGAGAGAGAGAGAGAGAGAGAGAGAGAGAGAGAGAGAGAGAGAGAGAGAGGGAACTGTAAATAGTATATTGAATATTTTCCACCTTTTTGGATGCAAACTATAAAAGGTAATAAACATATGTGTAAAATAAGAAGTGATAAATATTTTATATTTCATATTTTTGGTAGTCTATTTTATTTAAATAATCACTTTTTAAAATAATATAAAAATAGAATTATTTAAAATTAACTTTTCAAATCAGTGTGTATTGTATTAATTATTGTATTTATTTTCTTTTTTAAGAAAAAAAAATAGTTACTTCTCTGTTTTGATCCATTTTTGATGTATAATATACCAGATTAATCATTTTTTTACGATCTTGATTTTGACACTCATATTGCATATATAAAAAATAATAAATAAAAAATATAAGAAATATTTATTACTTTTGTTTTAATTTTTAATGGGATTTAAAAATTATGCATTCGGACTATTGGACATCAAAGTATTTTGGCTATTTGTGATATATGTATAATTGTTATTTGGGCTTAGCCCATTTTTTAATAATTATATTTAAATTGATTAAATTCAATTAAGAAATACTTATTTTAATTAAATAAAATATCTCAAAATTTGTATCCAAATTTTATATATCACATATATCAATACATAGCATCATATATATTTATATAAGAAGAAAATTAATATTTATTTAACATGAAGTTATATTCATAATAGTGTATATATATATAATTATATTTTTATATTTATCAACGTATTTTGATATTCAAGTTTCAAAGTTATACGTTTTTTAAATGTTTTATAATTCCTTAAAATTGCGTTGCTAAATATAACTCATGGTTTTGGCTTAATTTCTTTAATAATTTGACAAATGTTGAGCTTTCTAAACGCCAACAAATATTAAAAAATTTGAAAAAATATTGTTGATTTTATTGAAAGTACAATTTATTAATTATTCACATTGTGGTAGTTAAAATAATTCAACATTAGGCGATTAAAACGTTTTTAAATTTTTACTTTCTTATAGATAAACATGGTCTATAAATAGATACAATTCATATTCATTCAACCAAATATTTCGTATCTAAATAGATTGTTTTATAGTTTATAATTATTTTTATTGTTTAATCATATAATTTATAATTAACTTAAATATTTTTAATTATTTTTTTGGAATTTTAAACCTTTTGCAATCACTATTTTTTTAAACATAAATAACATAAATCCATAATTACAAAAATAAAAAATGAGAACAAATAAAATTATAAGTACTTTGGGTTTAAGTTTTTAGAATTAATAAAATAAAAAATTATGATTAGAATTAATATTATTAATAGATTTATTCAGGGGAATGAGAATAGAAATGGGAAATTCTGTTTTATCTAATCGAAATAGGAAGGAGGACGAGGATATAACTAATGTCTTTGTCTTATTCTCAATTCTAGAGAAGACGGAGAATTCTCATTCCTAAATTAACCTGGGAATTCACGTCTTATTCTATTTGGTTATCAATAGGTATGGTTCCACGCAGAGGATGTTGTCATTCCTAAATGCACGAGACAAAATTCATAGAACTATTAGAAAAATGTTCATACAACAAAGATAAAAATAGAGGCCTAACAGATTATACACCCCGTGCATTGCGTTCGCACGGTAAAAAAGACTAGTTAGTGGAAAATTGAGGGTTCATGCGGTGCTAGTCAAGTGATGCTATAATTGCACGCACTTTTAACCCAATAACTACGGGGGTTGGCTATAATTGAAGCCGACACGAGAAGGTCCGTACAAGGTGAGGTGAGGATCTTGTCAAATGGGGCATCTGAGCTCGAATATTTGAGCGGGGAAAAATTTACTCACTCGTGGAATTTATCTTACCTAAAGAAATATTATCAATAAAGTCCGGATTTCGGACATTTTACTTGATCCATCTTCCTAGATGTTACTCCAATGCAATGGGGACGTTTCATTCGCCTTGGCCAAGTTCTCGAGCGCCGTCCCATTAGCCTCGGCCAAGTCCTCGGCGCAGTCACTCGTCTCGGCCAAGATCCAAGCACGATTCAAGAAAAGGGAACTCAACCTAGCATCGAGCCTACCCCCAACAAAGAGTCGGCTAGTTAAGCACAATACTTGGTAAAATTTATATTCGGGCATTCAACCCACCACTCGAACCTAAACCATGCATCTATTTAAGGGGAGCCGAGCCCAACACTTGGCAAAAAAGTCCGAAATATAAAGCACATCGAGAATAAATAGACGACTACAAAAGAGATTTCATTCATTAGCAAAATATTTATATTGGGGGCGAAAGCCAATTAAACCAAAAAGGCCCGAGGCTAATTATTCTAAAACGCAAAAAGGAGAAAAAGTACAAAAGATGCCCTAAGGGGTAGGAGGATGAGTCCGGTGGAAGGGCGATTTCGATTGGCTCGCTTGAGGCCACTTCTTCCTCAACAGTGAGCACCACCCTGCTCGCCGGCGGTGTCGGGAACCAATGGCGAGCGGCCAAATCAGCTTAGTTGCTCAAGCTCGGCCACCAATTTTCCTTCCTTGAGGTCCCGGAGAATCTCCCTAATATTGGTAGCATGACCACAAGTCGGTATGTAGGCATACTCCTTCGAGTCCTTATAAGCTCGGACGGCCTCCAAACGAGCTTCCTCTCGCTTTCTTTCTAGAGACTTTTTCCAACTCCCTCCGGATCTCGGGCCTCGCGCGTCTCCGGCTCACGACATGAAGCGGCCGCCCTTCTTTCGACAACCTCCGCCCGAAGCTCCTCCTCGGCCTTGCGTGCACGATCCCGCTCGGCCCAAACCTTCGCGACAAATTCCTTCTCGGCATTGGCCATGGCCACGACACTGTGAAGCTTGAGTCTTCAAAGACTCCTGGACTCCGAGTAAGGTGTCGTGAGCATCCTGAAGATCGGTATGGCGCCTTTCCAGGTTGCGTGCCCCCCCAATCGTATGCCCGCATTGTCGATGATTCTCGCCGGACAATCCCATAGCATATTGGGCCTTCTTTCCTATCTAGTCTCCTAGCGAAGCGCTCAATGCCCGTTGTGCATGCATGGGCGATACATCCTCATTGCCGCCCGACTTCCCAAAAGCCTCAACTTGCTCCTCGGTGGGCGTAGAACACTTGGCGAATTCTACGAACCACCCCTGGGTGCGACCCGACCACCCTCTCACATGTCTCATCCCTCTCCCGACTCGGTGGAATGAAGTGGCCTTCTCTCCCCAAGTCGTGCGAGGAAGGCTCGTGGTGCCCACCCGTGAGAACTTGTACGAGGGGGGTACCAGCGGTCGGCGGCTGGCCCTTCGATCCTGGCTCATTAATAACCACGCCATCCCTCATTCTCCTTTGCGAGGGGCTTTTTTCTTCCTGGTTGCCTTGATCGGGCGCTTGCCTTGCGGATCTTCTCCCCTTCTAGTGCCTCGGCATCAACATTTTGGCCCGTGGTTGCCCCACTCCACGAGCGGTAATTTCTCTTACCGGAGGAGCGAGCAAAGACATCCACTCCGGGCCTGCAACAAAATAAATCAAGTAAGAAACAAAGACGATGATTAAAAGATAAAAGAATCTCAAGGGTGTATTTTAAAATATACACGTGCCTCGAGTCGCGATCCTTACGCGATTCGGTCTCCCGAACCCGCTAGGCTATCAAGGCACTTGTCCCCGGGGACCGGGCCTCACCGGGGATGGTACAGTGTGCTCTGTTTGAATCGGCTTCCACCCCAGTAGCGAGGTCATGGTCCGCTCGGCTCGCGGCGGGTTTCTCTCTCTTTACTTCTCCTGAGCCACATCCTCTTCCTCTTCGGCCACTTCCTCGGCCTCGGACTTGGTTGGCAATCTCGGCCGTAAATCGGCCTCCGACAATCTAGCCTCAGTGGCGAGGACCTTAATTTTCCTGTTTCACGAGGCTAGGGCTTGAATGTTCTCCAACCGGTGAACAAAAGCATCCGAAAGATGACCCGCAGAGGGATGATTCCCTACACAAAAATGAAAGATTAGCCCTTTCTCGAAAAGAAGAAAAAGAAGAAAAGAAATGAAAGAAAAAGCAAGTTGTACTTACGAAAATCGTATCGAAAGTTAGATGGGGGGAGAATGACCGATCTCTCCTCCCCTGGCGAGTCTGCCACTCGCCACCAACCCAAAACCTTTTTTTCCTTCCAATCCGAGTCCGAGGTCGACAGAAAAATTAAGGTCCTGGCCATCGAGGCTAGATTGTCGGAGGATGGTTTACGGCCGAGATTACCAAGCGAGTCCGAGGTCGAGGAAATGGTCGATGAGGAAGATGAGATGGCTCGGGAGGATCAAAGAGAGAAAGCCCGCCACGAGCCGAGCGAGCGGGACCCCCAAGTGGGTGACAGCCCGATTCAAACAGAGCACACTAGTCAATCCCGGTGAGGCCTAGTCCCCATAGGCAAGTGCCTTCGGTGGCGAGCGGGTTCGGAGACCGAACGGCGGCGAGGCATGCGACCCGAGGAATGCGTGTGTATTTTATAATACACCGCTTGGGATTCTTTAATCTTTTATCATCGCTTTGTTTCTTACTTGATTTATTTTCTTTGCCAGGCAGTCCGGGAGTGGATGTCTTCGCCCGCCTCCACCAGTAAGAAAAAATTGCCCGCGGAGGCTGAGGCGACCAGCGAACCAAACTGATGCTTCAGCGGCGAGAAGGGAGAATATCCGGCAAGGCAAGCGCTGGCGAGGGCGACCGAGGAAGAAGAGGAGTCCCACTGCAAAGGAGAAGGAGGGGTGGCGTGGTTATTAATGAGCACAGGCGGGGGCGAGCGGACAAGGCCAACTCCGAGGTACCTCTTGTACAAGTTCCCGTGGTGGGGCACCACGGGCCTTCTCGGGCGACTTGGGGCGAGAAGGCCACTTCAATCCTCCGAGTCGGGAGAGGGAAGGGCATGTGAGAGGGTGGTCGGGTCGCGGCCCGGTGGTTCGTAGAATTCGCCAAGTGTTCTACGCCCACCGAGGAGCAAGTTGAGGCCTTGCTTGGGAAGGCGGCGGCGAGGGGATGTACCGCCCGTGCCTGGACAACGGGCATTGAGCACTTCGCCAGGAGAATGGGTGGGAAGAGAAGGCCCCATATGATATGGTATTGTCCGGCGAGAATCATCCGGTATCTGTGGCATATGATTGTGGAGGCATGCGACCGGAAAGGCGCCATATCGGTCTCGGGATGCTCTTGCCACCTTGCTCGGAGTCTAGGAGTCTTTGAAGACTCAAGCTTGAAGCCGTGGCCATGGCCAATGCCGAGAAGAGTCTCCCGCGAAGGCTATGGCGAGCGGGATTAGGGGCGCAAGGCCGATGGGGACCTTCGGGCAGAGGTTGTCGAGCCGAAGAAGGCGGCGGCCTTGTTCATCCGAGGAGCCGGAGAGGTGCGAGGCCGAGGTCCCAGGAGGAGTTGGAAGAAGCCTCCGGAAGCGGTAGAGAAGCTCGGTTGGAGGCCGTCCGGCTTATAAGGACTCGGAGGAGTATGCCTACATACTGACTTGTGGGCATGCTACCAGTATCGGGGAGATCCTCCAGGACCTCAAGGAAGGGAAATCAGTGGCCGAGCTAGAAAAAATCTTGAGCAATCTGAACGCGGATTCGGCCGCTCTTCGCTCTCGGTTCCCGACACTGCGGCGAGTAGGGTGGTTCTCCACTTTGAGGAAGAAGTGGCCTCAAACGAGCCGATCAAAATCTCTCCTCCCACAGGGACTCATCCTCCTGCATCTTAGGGCGTCTTTTGTACTTTTTCTCCTTTTTGCTTTTTAGAGTAATTGGCCTCGGGCCTTTTGATGTAATTGGCTTCCCCCTCATGTAAATATTTTGCTAATGAATGAAATCTCTTTTGTAGTCGTCTATTTATTCCGGTGTGCTTTATATTTCGGACTTTTTTTGCCAAGTGTTGGGCTCGGCTCCCCTTGAATAGATGCATGGTTTAGGTTCGAGTGATGGGTCTGTATGCCTTAATATAAATTTTACCAAGTATTGTGCTCGGAAATATGCCGAGAGTTTGTTGGGGTAGGCTCGATGCTAGGTTGAGTTCCCCTTTCTTGAATCGTGATTGGATCTTGGCCGGACGAGTGATCTGCCTCGAGGACTTGGCCGAGGCGAATGGGACTGCGCTCGGGACTTGGCCGAGGCAAATGGGGAGGATGAATCAAGTAAAATATCCGAAATCTCGGCTTTATTTATAATATTTCTTTAGGTAAGATACATTCCACGGGTGAGTTAATTTTTCCCCGCTCAAATATTCGAGCTCGTATGCCCCATTTGACAAGATCCTGCTCACCCTGTACGGACCTTATGGAAGTAACGCACCAACTCAAAAGGCGCGTCTTTTCAAATTCGAAAAGCTCCTGAAAATGTCATGTCCCCACGCTCCACTGCAGCAACCATCACATCTCTTCGTTTCTGCGCGATGCAGTCCCGACGGGAGGGCGCCACGTGTTTGCCCTCATAACACCCAATTAATGCGCCGTTTCAAGCATTAATTGACGAATGACAACTGTCAGTAACGTGAGACTTTTAAGGTTTCTTCTTCTTCATTAAGATTCATGATTGGCATTAAAGTTTAAATCCGATTCAAAGAATTTTCTCCTCGGAATTAAACTTGGGAGCCATTGATGATACTCGAGCGATCTGGAAGAAAATTAGTCCACGTGGCCGTTCGGTGATAATAACATGGGACCACCAGGAGGGCGTGGACCGAGTCAATGACGTCGAAGAACCGAAATGATGACATGGCACGGCGGGCTCGGATGGCGACGATGTCCTAATGGCATGTGATCCGAAGATAACCATCTTGTTAAGTAAGGTCAATATCTTACTTAGCAAGTCAAGTGCCACTTGTCAACAAGTTAGCAAGATGAGTCGATAAATGCCAAATACACGGCCAGCATGCATGTCCGAGGAAGAAGAGACGTGTCCCCTTGTAATCACTCTATTATTAGGTGTGATGATTATTAAAACCCACTAATAGTGTAGGTGTAAATAGGCTTCATTTTATTAGTAAAAAAAGGAGATAATCTAGAGAGAAATACTTGTAAGAATTCACTCTGTAAAAAGGGAACCGAGCAAAAAATCTTCGGCTCACTTTTAATGCGAAAAGACAAATTAGCTCTTTCTCTAAGATTTCTTAAGTGTTGTCTAATTTCCACGTCATAACATCCATATATTTTTCTTGTTGATTCAAGACGCACTTCAACAGTAATCTATACATGCAATTCATGTTAGCAGCTTCTCATGTTTTTCCTAGATTTAAGTTTGTGTCAAACAATATAAATATATAATCCTACTATCCTAGAAAGCTGACAAAAGATAAGTGTGTTTACTGGGGTCTGGGAATATATTCTGAAGCTTTTCTAAAATCAATTCATCAGTGCAAAATTAAAAGGGATAATTACAAAAACACCCCTGAGGTTTGGGCTAATTATAAAAAAACTTAGAAATATTTCAAAATTACAAAAAAACCCAACATATATGATTATGTGTTAAATTTAGGGGTTAATTATAGTATTTTTATAAATATCAGAGGGTTTTTGATATGTTTATTGCTTATGAAGGGGAAAATATAAGACGAAATCAAACCTCAAGGGGTTTTTTTGTAATTTTCAAAAGTCTTTGGGTTTTTGTAATTAGCCCAAATCTCAGGGGTGTTTTTGTAATTTTCCCAAATTAAAATTGTAAAATCCAGATAATTAATCATCTTTCATGTCTCTCTTTCGGTAGTGTTCATGCTTTTAAGACAAAAGCAAGCAAACTGGATCTTCTTGAATATTAATATTATTTCAAAAGTCCAACGTGTTTAATTTATTTCATTTTAATATTTATAACTGATACAAAGTGGTACATGCATATGTATATGTTTAATTAGGGTGACAAATTGAAGTTGACTTTTTCTTTTCCTTCAAAAAAGTGTGTATCTATGCATATTTCGGTAGTGTTCATATGCGTGCATAAGTTTTTTTCCTTCCAAAAAAAAAAAAAAAAGTGAATCTAAACATATTATATATATATATATATATATCAAATTCAAATATGTAATTAAAAATTGATGCTCTCATCAGGGTATAACTTTTGAGGAAGCTTCTCATAAAAATGTTTCATATGATATCTCAAAAACACGGAATGAATGTTATCATTATGTAATCTTATGTTACATGTGGCATTCAAAGGTGAAATGAAAGTATGAAACACAAGATGAAATATTGTAGGAATAGGAGCTTTCATAATTAACAAAACCTCAAATTTAACAAGTATCAAAATTTTAGACTTAACTGTAGAGTCTTGTATTGTAAGGGTGATTGACCTAGATTTCATTTCATATATGCGGGTGTCTCTCTCCCATTATTCCCATTGTACTAAAAACCATCTAGGTTTTAAGTAATATGCAATATTTGTAGATATTCGATTAGTAGTTCAAATATAACTACTTTAGCGCTTTTGAATTTTGATTCTGCCATGAGATATATATGTTAAATTAAGTACAACTTTGGTTGATTCTCATTTCTCATGTTTATTAAACCCGAGTCTAGACTTTATTCTAAGAATAAAATCTAAGACTGACCAAAGCATCCCTATTCATTTATGAAACAAATCTCCATCATGTTCAGACATTTTATCTCATGCATGTTTCTTTACTTTTTTTGACATCTCTTTCCTATCTCATGCCCTAAGGACTCATTTCGGAAATTTGATTGGTCATAATAAAATATTTAGTTCATGTTTATTAATTCTTTGGGATCTTTGATTATAATCGACAGTGTTGTAAAAATGGACCTAGGCGATCGACTAGGCGTCCATAGATCGATCCGATTTTGTTAAAATCGCCCAAAATAATCGTTATTATGGCCAAAAATATGGCTAGGCGGCCAAAAATCGGGCATAGGCACTGGCCACCGCTCTAACTTGCCTAGCAATTTCTGCAATCTTGATGACCGATGATATTAATCCGGACCCATTTCTCTGTCATACTCTACTTGGTTGATTATTAGTCCAGGACCATGGGGTAATTTGGTAATTTCAAAAATTTATCTAATTTTATTATCAATGTCATAGACGGAGGCACATCCCCATTGCGGGGCACGTGCCCCGTCAACAATTTTTTAAAATTTTTTATTGTTTATTTTTAAAATCTAATAATTATGTTAATAAAATAAAAGTATGTGTGTACTAATTTTTTTATGTAGTTTATAATTATACCTATTTTATTTTGATATATATAGTTTATAATTGTATTCGTTTTGGGAGTAGGTCTGGTCACCCTGTGCTACGGAAATAAAAAGTAATACTTTTCGATTTAAAAAAAAATATTTTTAGCGTAAAACATAATACATTGTCCCAACAACTAAAATAGTATGTTCAATCAAAAGTATTACTTTTTACCCAAAAATATTATTTTTTTTACCCGAAAAGTATTATTTTTTACACATAAACGCATAATTTTTGTTTCGTTTCATGGTGTGACCGTCTTACACAAGTTTTGCCTTATTTTGTGCCCCCCTTATAAAAAAATTCTGGATCCGTCCCTGATCAATGTTATACAAAATTTTGTTATCATATTTAAATAATCACACATCATAATCATACTTCCGAAAAACGTTACTATACTAAATTACAATATCAAATTCTAATTTTATCTAAATTATTATCAATCTAATCAACAATTGCAAAACAGTCCTAGCGACACTATTTTCTAGACAGAATTCCGTTCATCAAATGCTATAACCATCGGGATCAACCTTGTGTTCTAGTGGTTGAGACATGTGTTGTACAGGTGATGACCCAGGTTCGATCTCATACGAGTGCGTGTGTCCCATCCCCAAGTTCCCCACTGTACTCAAAAAAAAAAAAATGCTACAACCATCCATTTTCTGAACTACGGTCTATCCAATTTATTAATTTTTAATGCATAAATAAATCATATTCATAAGGTTGGAACAACTTCGAGCGTCAGCCCTAATTTGATAATTAATTAATTATATAATCTACTTAATAATTTAAGATCGAGCTAGATCCCTAGTCTTGCTTAACAAATACAATTATTACATATATGTATAGTTGAAAATAAATCAAACGTAGCTTTTTAATAACTAATTTACATATATCAAATATGTTTAACTTCAAATTTAAAAATAATATTTAAAAAAAACAGCATATAACAAATTCGTGTCAATTTATCTGCCTAGTATACACATGTTAAATCAACGTTCAGAAATCTCATTATATTCTCATGCCTTTATTCCACTCTGCTCATTCGTATTCCTTTCCTCTCCGACACGTACATTTTATCAATTTATCATTACAACAGCAACAAATTCATGTTTCCTTCACTGTCTATAAAAGAGTCTGCATATACCACACTCATTTCACCATACTAATTCCAAACAACGAATCTTTTCAACTTTCACCATCCGAACAAAAACAGAGAAAAAAAACAGAGAATGAAAACTTGTGGTGCAAAAACACATCTCACTGTGCTGAAAACCTCCCTTTTCTTCCCCGGAGATGGCTTCGCTGCTTACGACTCCAATGGCCGACTCGTTTTCCGAGTCGACTCGTATGGCCCCGATTCTCGGGACTCCACCAAACTCGTTCTCATGGACGCCGTCGGCCGATGCATCCTCACCGTCCGCCGCAAGGTGATTATTAATTCATGCCGTTTATAAGCCATAATTGCAAAATTGGTCTTGTTCGCTTTTAAATTATGTTGTAAAATCACCGGAAATTGACATGTGACTCGCACAACATACCTTACAAATTGGGGATTCTTTGATTTTCGGCAAATTTTTTTGGGTGATATGGCATGTGCCATGTCACCAAAAATAGGCGAAAATCAAAAATCCCAAATTTTAGGGATCATGTGTATGTGTCAATTTACATTGATTTTGCAATATTTTTTGAGAAAAGATGTAATTTCATTAAAAGTGTTGGAAAACGTCCAATGACGAATGAACAAGAGTGTGAATGAACAATATGACTAAAAGCAATTTTAAGCTTTCAGGACCAAATTAAATATCTAAAAACAAGCAATATCACTTTTGAACCTTTAAGTTACATGGCCAATTTGGCAACTTATATAATAATAGCTCATTTATCTTCGGATGTTAGGTTGAAAGAAATCTCAACAGGATTTTTGTTAGGGATTAATTTTTTTCCTTCGTTTCGTGTACAGAGGCCGAGCTTGCACCAGCGATGGGATGGCTTCGCCGGCGAACTGGGAAGAAACCTCTATTCAATGTGCGTAGATCCTCAATAATCGGACAATCGAGCATGGTTGTGGAGGTGTACAGAAACCCAGGGAGGAGTACCAGATCGAGGCTCTTTCGGTGCCGAAAATGCACCATTTTCAACGCGAAGAGAGAGGTTGTGGCGGAGATCCGCCGAAAGGTGGACGCTTACTCTAATGTCGTGCTTGGAAAAGACGTCTTTCAGCTCTCTCTGAAGCCGGGGTTCGATGGCGCGTTTGCGATGGGTTTGGTTTTGATTCTTGATCAGATCCATAGAGCAGATTATGAACATAATTGATTAGTAAATTGGCAGGGCGACAAACCTCCACCTATGCACATGTGGCTATCTTCAAACAAAAACACAAAAAATGAAATTATTAAGAACATGTTGATGGTGATGGTGACAAATGGTACTCCTGTCCCATAAAGATACAACACTACTACAAAACAGTCTTTTTACATCGGTTCTGTGGCACATTCTACATCGGTTTTGGAACCGATGTAGAATCCAGCGTAGTGGAATAGGGGACCTTTTTTACATCGGTTACAGAACCGATGTAGAATATATTTTCCTACATCGGTTATGATACAATCGATGTAACAAATGGACCAGTTACATCGGTTACTTGGACAACCAAATGGACCAGTTACATCGGTTAGTTAGAAAACCGAGGTAAACAGACAAAAATCGAACAGTTTACATCGGTTATTAAAACAGACAAAATGAAACCCAACCTCAATTTTCATTTTTCAGATTTTTACAATACAATACGCCCTGCTAGCACCTATATATAATTATTAAAACAATACGCCGTCCCAACCCGACAACTACAATACGATAGTAATAAACCAAAACACTATATACCAACACTACGACAACAATTAAACAAAAACACCATTTACTAACATTACAACAAATTGCAATATTAAGTCAATCATATAACAACAAAATGGATTATCATGTTTACAATACAATATATAAAATCCTTTCAACACAATAAACAAGGTGATCAATACAAAATTACTTGGTTGCTTCAAAATTCCATATGCCAACTTGGTAGTTTGGATTCTTTATAAATTAACCTACAAGAAAATCCAAAAAATATCAACAATATAAGAACAATCAACTAATATAAGAACCATAATTTAAAAATACTCAAGGTTAAACAACTGCACAATTCTTACTTCTACGTAGTCACCAGCTTTGTGAATATGAGAATGAGGGGTATCTAACGAAGCAACTGCAAAGTCTTGATATATCAAAGTAAATTGTGTTTGTTTAATGTTTTTAGAGTGCCTGCCGATGTATTAAACAGCTAATTTAGTTGCTAATTTAGTTGCTAATGTCGAACCATTTGTTGGAGAGGTTTCATATATATGTTTCTTCTTATTTAATTTAAAAGATAAAAGGGACCCAATCAACTACTTACTACGTACCCTGAAATGTTTTCCAGCATTGTCCTTGTCACAATTCAATTAACACGAAACTATATATGCAGCGATGATGAATAAACAAAGGAAGTTGATACAGAGAAGTTTCTTGTAGAGTTTAAGTAGTTGTCACCCTGCCACTTTTAAATTGTATGAACATTGAAATTAGTGTTTTAATCAAAGTGGCGTAAATTCTTATTTCTAGTTCATTACAAAAAAATATAGTTGAGGTAATTACAAAAGATTCAACTAAAATACTAATGTTAATCGATCTAGTTTCCTTTAGCATGTAAACATTTGCATAAATACGTATAAAATCGAAATTCAACTTCAACTGTTCATTTTAACCATCATTTGTTAAAGAAGTTACCTTTTACAAAGATACACACTAATCACAAAGTTAGCAAGCAACAAAATAAGCTAGCACGACCAATACGCGCTCGTGCAGATCAAATCAAAGGTACTAAAATTAGCCGGAAACACAATCATAGCCACTAAGAAACAACGCATGGTTACGCAAAGCAAAACTAAAAATCGCTATACAATCTCCACAAAGAGGTACAAAATACTCCCATATTTACTTTGTTTATTGAGTATTACCTAGAATTTAGGAATTTATCATCGTATATATAGTAGAAAACAGGATTTCTTTTTTGATTGAGTTTTCAAGGGCGGTGTCTTTTTTTCGTAGTGTTTGCCGAGTTGCGTTAAGGTAGATAAGAGTCGCGAATCACATAGTTCTTTGAACATAAGTCGAACCAAAAGAGACAGAGAAACAAGAAGATATTGAAATTCAATGCTCTTACGATTTTGGTCAAAACAGAGAAAAATAGTAAAATTTACATAGCATTAATAGCATGCTCTTGTATCTATTACCTCGATTTGCAAACAGAGTCTGAGGCGTAGTTGCGGCGCGTATTGCCCTCTTCTCTTCTCTGCATTTGCAAGTTCGAACGTAATGTTTGTTCTTCAAGAGTCATATCAATTACTACATGGTAACAATGAAAGAATATTTCCCATCGAATTATATAAATGTACGTTGCATAAGTGAGTGAATTTGGAATTTAAAGAGAAGGCTTTTGGCCTCTAAGCCCCCTAGAAATGGACTGAAAATATGTAGTGCTTATCGTAATAATTCAGTTAACTACAGAGTTACGCCACCTACAAGTAGCAAGTAAATATAGAGGCATATCAATTGAGTCACCTTTCTTTACCAAATGAAATTTCATGATGCATATACGAAATGTAAACAACTCAACCAACTCTAAGCTAGGTGGTAGTTACATCATTATGAATTAGTTGATGTAAACACAACTCAAATAAACTCAACTCTAAGCAGAGATGCAAACAACTCAACTCTTCTCAGCTATAGAATATCTTTGAATTATCAAAATATTCAAGTTTCAACTGACATACTATTAATCTTTCCCTAGTTCACATCATGCCCTGTAAATCTTGATTTACAGAACTACACTGTCATAGCTTCGGTTTTCATATTTGTCAAATCTCTTATTATTCACTCGACTTTATTATTTTAGACATCGTGCGAAAGGTGCAATACAGGCTTTTCTTTAAATAATGAAGAGACACATGAAATGAAAAGATATATCTTAGTGAAAAATGAGCCACACAATTCGGTGCCCTATACCATGTGGCAAACATAATCCTACGCTTAAATCCATAAAGCATACACCTCAAAAACAAGCGAGAAAGCATTAATGACACCTTAATAAAAATGTGCGAATCCTTATATTCATACCGTCCAAAATATCATTGTAGGTGTGTCACTTAATGCAACTCTAGCTAATAAAAAATAACCTATTTTGAGTTTACAATTTGCATTTGCCAGAATATTCTTTGGTTTTAAATCTCAATAATAAACTTAGCTACAGCAAAAAAAAACTTATTAACAGATAACTTCACAAACTCAAAATCAAACCATTAAGCTAGTGACAAACCTAAGACAAGACTAGCGGATAGCAACGACATTCCAGAATCAGAAATAAGAATCAAAGAAAAATGCAAAAATTTGGTAAAAAATTCAGTTGCAAGAATCAACTCCACAATCCCGATGCTAACCCCTGTCCCAAACCCGAAAACCCCCAATATTGTGCTTATAACACATTAACACCCATATCTAATTTTCCCCAAAACCTTAATATGCAATTCTATGTAAAAATCAAACCAATGGTTCCAAGTGTTTCGACTAAGGTGTTGGTTCGGGCACCATTCCTCAACATCGAAAGTTTCCTTGAGATCCAACCATGAAGTATCCATGGTCCACAATGAAAAATCCATCTCGAGTTAAGGGGATTCTTGAAGTATATATATATATATATACACACACCGCATTTAACCTATATTACAACATACGAAAATTCTCAATCTAAAAAAAAAAAAAGATCTCGATTAGGGTTTTAATTAGGAACTTACGGTTGGTTGATGAGGGGAAAGGAAGGTTGTAGTCTCGACCAAGCGGCAACAATATTCGGCGGCAGAAACTTGGGGCGGTGCTTGGTGGCGAAAATGGCTAGACAATTGACAACCCAAAGAGAAGAAAGTGAGAGGGAGGGGGAAGAGAGAAACGAATAAGAATAAGAGGTGGGTGATATTGTCGATGATTTCATCGTTTTTTCAAACACCCGATATAAACAATTTATATTATCGCGGTTCATTTAATAACTTTAATATCTACATCGTTTGTTTTAATTAACCGACCTAAAGTTCTTTTGAAATTACAATTATGCCACCGGATTTTCTTTTAACATCCATTGCTTACTCAACCGATGTAAAGTGGTGATGTAAAATCATTATTTTGTAGTAGTGACAAGTAAAAAAATTCATATAGATTAAGAAAACACAATAAATGTATTTAGGATTATAATTTTTTCATATTTTTCCTATTTTGCCCTTCAATTAAATGGTGGTATATCACTCCAAGTGAATTAAATAAGGATAATTTAGTATATTATTGTGTAATTAATACTCTTAATAAGCAAACAAACATATAGTTTTGGACGGATGAAAAATGAAAGATGATCTATCTTTTTGGGCCCAAGGGAGTAATAGTCTAGGGTGTTTGCGGACCACATGAATGAGGGCCTTTACTTTTTTTTCTTAGTAGATTTTTTCTTAAATTTAATCTTGCTCATTACATATTGTAATTGGTGTAATGGATGTTACGAAATACTCGATTTATTATTTGTCGAGTGTTTTTTAGGAAATACCTAATTAGACTACATCGTACGTTGGTTGGGAGGCTGAATTTGTCGATGTCTTTAAAATTGTCAGAATTAAGAGACTTATTTGATGTTATTTGTCATAATAATTTTTCTTCTCCCACGTTATATACGTTATATATATATATATATATATATATAGTGGAGGATCATGTGAGACCATGTCTCTAGGTGAGACACAATAGACTAATCTCAACCATCCCCCATTATTAATCAAAGAGTATAATTTAATGGATAAAAATATATTAAAATATTACTTTAATCAACATAAGCGTAGTAGGGTAAAATAACATAACAAAATAGTTATAAAAATGGAATCAAATCTCTCCTCATACATTTATCAATCTCACGTGTCTCTCTCTCTCCCCCTCCTCTCTCAATTCCCCATTAACGCAAATGAAAAAAACATTGAAGAACGCGAATTATGAAAAAAATAATGAAGAAGATGCGATTTTTGTTCCAAATGAAAAAACAACGATGAAGAATTTGAACTGGTTTATATTTAACCCACACTTTATAAACTGATTTTACTGAGAAAAAAAATCGTGAAGAATAAGATAAGTTTTGTTACAAATGAAGAAACAACCATGAAGAACTCGAAAGTGGTTTATATCCGATACGTACTTTATATATCTTTGATTTGTAAATTTCCACATTGAAAAATTGTGCAAAAATACTTTGGGGACTCTCGTAAATTACAATAATATAGTGCATATTTGAAACCATGCATCAAATATCAACTAACTATACATTATCTAAAAGGTATTTATGCGAGTGTAAAAAAACGAAATATACAATACATATACCCAACTATGCAATGCGTTATAAACAATGCAACAAAATCAACTAACTATGTATTATATCAAAACTATCTATGCGTGTGTGGAATAACTAAATATGCAATACATTATGTAACATCCCTTTTTCATAATTTCCAAAAATAACATCCTATTTTCATAACTAATTATGTAGTTATAGAAACTATTTATGCGATGTAGAATAACTAAATATGCGAAAGTACATTACATTCAACTACGTCTTATTGTCATAAAAAAGGCAACAAAAAAACAACTAAATATGTATTATTTAATAGCTAATTAAGCAGAGAAAAACCCTAACTATCTTTTGTAAAAAAATTGCAAAGAAAATTGCTTCCTTAATTAACGATATTAAATTCGGCGATTACAATTTCACCCCATAAAATGGTTACAAAAAGTCAAACATACCCGAAAAAACCGATGGGATAATTGTTACAAAATTACCCTTGAAATGAGCGAAATTAGGGAAAAAAAAACTGAATTGATCACATCCCTTCATTATTTAAGATCAATGGGTAAGATGAGTCTGTTTTGTCTCACCTAGGGAAGGTGATATCATTTGAACCAAACTATATATATATATATATATAGAGCGGATCCGATGACACCACATTCTTTGGTGAGACTGTGTTGATCGATCTCAATCATCCCCTATATACATCAAAGACTAGGATTAATATAGGATAATAATATATTAACCAATTAATTAAATCCCGATAAGGGTAAAATTATCTATCAAAACATGTTGGGACCATGAAATAGGAAATCGATTATGGAGAGAGAGTTAATCACATGTTGCTACCATGAATTAATGATTCAATTATAAAGGAGAGAAAATCACGATCCTCTTTCCAAAAAAAAAAAAGGAAATCCTCTTTTACATTACATATTTAACATATATATCTTTGGATAGTTAGAGCTATTATAATGTATATATTATATAAATATGTTGCATATGATTCATGTATTCTGCTTTCTGCGATGATTATACTACATATTTAATATATATGTATTGCATATTTAACACTATTATACTTTTGCATTTTTAACATATATATACTGCATATTAAAATTATCGAACAAAAATATGTGAGGACCGTGAATTAGTGAATCGGTTATATGACAAATGAGTAATATACCCTTATTTGAATTAAAATAAAAAAATTCTTAAAAATCAATTAAATATCGGCCTTTAGAAAAATAAATAAATGGACAGATTAGTCCACATTGTCTTACCCAGAATGTAGTCTCATTTGATCCAATTTCTATATATATATATATGTATATAGGATTATATGAGACCACCGACTTAGGTAAGTATGCAAGGATAGATCAACACCACGATCAATATGTTTCAATGGTTTATATTAAATAGGCCTAAAAATTAAATTCCTAATTACAACGAATGAATGGTATATTAGTCCAATTCAAAAATCACTCTCCATAAAAATAGGGGACGGGTTACAAAGAATATGTTTAGATCTATAAGAAAATCAAAATAACGAACTCGGCACAATAAAAAGTACAGATTCATCTTCTCCAACAAATCGTCTGCTTCTAATCTTATTTTCAAGAAAAATCGCAACAAGAAAAAAAGAAAACATCTTGTTCAACACATTAAAAATATGGATACAAATCACTGAACTACATAAGCAACAAATATACACTCGCCCAAGAAACATATTTGTCCTCAATTATCAACACAATTGGCATAAAACACAACAGAATTACATCAGAATTACACATATATATATATACACACAAGACATGACTTATTTCAATTAATACATTTGCACCCATCTGAACAACATTGTCTACCTAAATAAGCAATACAATGGACATACAAAACAACATAATTACATATAAATAAATACAGATGACCTATTTAAATCAACACATTTGCACCCAATTTAGCAACATCGTTTGCTTAAAAAAACAACATATTTGTCCTCAATAAACAACATAGTTAACGTAAAAAAGCAACACACTTACACACACACACACACACACACACACACACACACATATATATATATATATATATATGCAAAGAGAGATAACCTATTTAAATCAACACATTTGCACAATCTTGGAAACATATATTGTTTGCCTAAATAAGCAACATATTTTTCCTCGATAAGCAATACAATTGACATAAAAAAGCAAAGATAATCACATATATGTACAAAGGCGGATGAAAGAAAAGAGTTGGTGATCGCAATATTGTCGCCCAAATAAGCAATGTATTTGTCCCCAATATGCAACATATAAGTCCTCGATAAGCAACAAATTTTCTCACAAATGATGCATCAATGGTGATTGCAAGTTTGACTGAAAAAAAAAGGGAGAAGAAGCGTAGATATGATTCCAAACAAATCCCAAAAAAGTAACATATTTGTATTCAATAAGCAACATATTTCTCACAATAGATAAGACCGGAGATACGAGTTTCAAATAAATCCCAAAAGATCGGGAATATAAATGGGCACTACCAAAAATAACTCATGTTTTTAACTTATATTCAAACAAAATTACTTACTTACTATTTACAACCTTTAGTTAAATATAAACTAAAATAAAAATCAATTAAATATGCATCGTTTAAAAAATGAAGTCAACGCTCTAGCTTTGGTCTCACATTCTCACTTAAATTACCTGGACTCATCTGATCCAAATCATATATATATATATATATATATATATATATGCGCGTGTGTGTATTCATTCTCCTAGCTAGCTAATAACGATACTTAAATTACTATATGTTGTGTTCTGTCCAACGTAGAACAACGAGCTAGGATATACGCCAGACTAGGGATCCACCGGAGGCAATATAAAATAAAAAACTAAAGCTATCAAAATAGACCAGATTCGTTGACCCCGACCAACCCGGTCCAACAAAAGTGGGGGCTGGTTGAGTGTTTAATGGCCTACAAGGAAGCGAGCCTAAACGGGATGGCTTGCGAGTGTCGCAAGCTTTGTCTGCCGACTTGCTAGGGAAAAAGGAAAGAATAAGAAGAGAAAAATAGTATTGGCATTTCATATTTTCATCTCTTATAAAATTTTATATATTCTTTTTTTTTTTTAATGTATATAACATGAATTGATTTTACTTACTTGATATATATATATATTTAAAAGTTACATAAAGTACTCTATAATCACAAGAAAAATACTATTTCCACCTACCTCATATAAAACATAATTTAACTAGACATTTCAAACATGTATAACTTATAAGCTTATCAAGAAAACAATTCAACGGGCAACTACCTAAGACTATCTCTAATAGTTTGCTCTATTTTATTGCATAATCTATATTATTTTGTTGCAAAATCTGCACTCCATATCTAACACAGTTTGCACTATTTTATACACTAAAAAATAATATCTATAAGATTTACTTTATAATTGATAAACATATTACAATGTTATTTTACTTAATATCATATTCATTAAGTTTTTTATTGTAAAAATTAATCAAATCCAAAATAATATGTAAAATTTAATGAAATAATACAAATTTAAAATAAAGAATATTCCATAATATTCTTCATTTTATTTTGATTTTTATTAATCTACAAATAAAATTACATATTATTAATGGATTTTACATTTTTATAACTCATATTAAAAATAGATTATAAACTCAAATAATTAAATTTTATTAAAATTATTTACAAAATATAAATATATAATTAGGATTGTAAATAAAATTATATTGCATATATAAATTGGGATAATTTCAATTTTAGTACCTAAACTATACCGTGTTTTCACTTTTAGTACCTCACATTCTGGCCATATCAATTTTGATACTCACATTTTATTATTTAATCAATTTCGCCATATTTTATCAAATGCTCGTCAATTTTGGTACCTCATGTTTTAATTTTTAATCACTTACGTAACATAAAATGATTAAAAAGTTAAACACGAGTACCAAAATTAACATATGTTCGATGGAATGTGGCAAAAGTAATTAAAGAGAAAAATACGGTAAATGAAATTGATATGGCCTAAAAGTGGGGTATTAAAAGTAAAAATATGGTTTAGTTTGAGCACTAAAATTGAAATTATCCCTATATAAATACACCAAAACTTATTTAACTAACGGAAAATAAACGAAGAAAAAAATAAAAAAATAAAAATAAGTAGCGCTTGTATAGTGTTGCGCCAAAATTGGTGCAAAGATCAGAGATTTCAACAAAATAGCGCCAAGTTTGACGCATTCTTTGGAGGGTTCACTATGGCGTTAGGATGGCGGTAGATGGAGAATTCCCATTTCAAATACCATCCCCTTACTATTCCCGTTTTGGACATCTAAAATGGGGATGGGAATTCCCATTTGGGGAACGGGTTGTGTTTAATAATATAAAAAACTATAAAAACAATTTTTTTACTTAAAATAATCAATAATTAAAATATAAAGAAATATCATGAATCACTAATCATATGATAAATCCACAATCTAAAATACCTTAACAAATTGAGTTAAAAACAACAATATTCGAAATACAAAGTCTTGTAATCTTAAAATAAAAAGTCATTATAATACAAAATACATAATTATTAAGGTTTAATTTTAAGATTTAACAAAATAAAAAATATAAACATAATTAATATTAATAATATATAAATTATATATATATATATCTGCAAGACGCCGCGTACACACACACACACATATATTGCCACATTTGATCATATACCTATATATATATATATATATATACGGTATATGATCAAATGTGTCATGGGGCTTATTGTAAGGCAATGTGGATTAATGCCATCCATTAATCGTCCAAATCCGATGCTCCTATTTTTTTTTGTGGTTTTTTTAGATTTCACCAATTTAAGGGAAAAATTGTCTTTTATATTGTACGATTTTCAATTATTTTGGTTAATGTTCATCCTAAGTGCTTTTTAAGGGATTGATATATGATTTTGTTCCCACTTTTCACTCATGTGCGAGATCCTCAAGTTTCGGACCTCGCAACTCGATTCTCTCTCTTCTTTCTCCGATGAAAACCGATATCTCTCTAATTTTTATTATTTTATTTTGCCGATCGAGCCAAAGCGTCGGTGTTCTTTGAAATTATTTGATTCTTCAAAGTGTTGGTTGAGGTAAGTTTTGAATTGTTTTTTTCTATGTTGGTTCGAAATTTTGAAGCAAGGGTTTTCTTTTTCATATTTTGTGGCCTTTTTTGGAATGAAATAATGGTTATTCTTCGATTTTTGAAGGCTATTTTTTAGGAGATTAGGTATTTTTGTTTGGATTTTTTGATTTTCAAGTAACTAAGGTTTTATTTTTTCCTCCAATCGATTTACTTTTTATTGCGGTTGATTAGTGTGAGTTTTGCATGTATTTTGGGCATGATTGTGGATATAATAGGTTGATAAACATGCATTAACTCGGTAAAATGAGTCATGTTCTCATATTATGGAAAAAAATATTACGCTTTGCTCGTTTTGCAGGAATTAACAATATTTAGAGTACTTTTGAGGCAATTTGGAGCATTGCAAGTGAGGACCAACAAGAGTCGATCGAATATGCGAAGTATGGAGCTGAACCGAGTGAAAGAGGCACACGCATGCCCTGCCCGTGCTCTTAGGCACGGCCCGTGTGTGATTTATGCATCAAGATTGTACGTTTGACTTGACGTCGGGCTGGTCGTGCTTATCGCGCACGGCCCGTGTGTCTACCCAAAGAAAAATTGAGGATTCTTCATGACACACGGCTGCACGGGCTGTCTGTCTGCGGGATTTTTAGAATCGATTGCATTTTGACCTAGGTTTGGCCCGAGATGTTATAAATTGAGAGGAGGTGGCCCCCGAAGAAACACACTGACGTTTACCCTAGAAAGCACAGAAAAGAGCAACCTTCTACCGGAGGATTCGAGAGATAGATCGAGGTCACATCCACACGCTTGAGGATTGAAGATAGATCGAGAGATCATCGATATCCCCGAGTTTGCTTACTCCATTGTATCTTTTATTTTCATCTAGTTAGATATGAACATTAACAATTTGTCTATGAGTTGTTTATACCCCATGTCCGGCTAAACACCTTGTGATTCCGGGGTTTGGGATTAGGTTAATTGATACTCTTGTTTGATGTTTAATTGAATTGAAGTTATTATTTCGAACCCTATTCGAGTACTCTGTTTTATTCTTGTTTTATCATATGGCTAATGGTTTAACTTGCTTGAAGTATTGATTCATAATTCGAGAGATGAGTTTCAATACTAGATCTTGAGTGCTTGACATGAATATTTTGCTTGATTGAGAAGTCGTGAGTAGTTGGAGGATAAGCGATCTTTTATACTTTTGGGAGTTGTTTATCTTATGTTGAGTAGATATGCTAGCATAGATAACTCAATCAACGTTTTTATTGTGTCTCGAAAGAGAGAATAAAATATTTTTGTGATCATCTTATAGGAAAACTAATAATAACTTTGGTTTTGATTAATCGGATAACAAGAGGAGATTAATCAAACCATAACCCCGGAATCCATTCATCCACTTGATCTTTTCAATCAAACTCTTTGTTTGTTTTTTGTTTTTTTTTTTGATAAAATATTATTTTACAAAACAACAATAAACTTTTCGATTGTCTAAATAAAAATAATAATATTACAATCTCAATAATTAGTGCATAAATTTATTAGTCTTTGTGGGATCGACCTTGCTTACCCTATCTATTAACTACGCCGTTCACTTGCGGTGAAGCAAAAATAAGGTGAACAAGTTTTTGGTGCCGTTCTTTCGGGATTAATTAAATTTTTAGTACTAATATTGTGATAAATAGATTTACTTTTAATTTATATATTTTTCTTCTTATTTTGTTTACTTCCACTCCTGCGGTGTTTGATTTGGTTTTTCGAGTTGGTTCGGGTAGTGCAAACACTCGCTCAAAGCAAAGGGAATTAGCACCGTTCATACCGAAAGTTGAAGCTTTTGCCAGGGGCGAATAAGTGTAGCTACTAAACGAGCAGAAAGACATCAAGATCATACTATGGGAGATGTGGAAGAGAACAACGGGGGTAATAACGGAGGCAACAATGGAGGTAACAATGGGATCATCAGGATCAATAACAAGTTACCGATACCAAAAGTACCGATAGTCCAACAACAAGCGATTCACGATTACTTTCCCTCGGACAAATCGCAACTATGGTGAAATTGTCCATGCGAATAACTTTGAGTTGAAGCTAGCGTCATTTCGATGATTCAATAGAATCAGTTTGGGGGTTTTGCAACCGAGGATCCCAACTCTCATCTTGTACACTTCATGCAAATCTGCAACACGATCAAGATGAATGGGGTGTCTGATGATGTTATACGTATGCGCTATTCCTTCCTCTTTAAGGGATAAAGCAAGAAACCCCAGTTAGGCACATTGACTTAGGAGAGTGTGAATACTTGAGACGAGTTGAGCAGTTCATATTCAAATTCTTTCTACCAAGCAAGACATTGCGGCTTAAGAGCGAGATCACGCGATTCGATACAGTTTGACTCGAGCCACCGTACTGTCTGAGAAGTCAGGGAGAGATTCGGGATTTATTGAGGATGTATCCGCAACATGGGTTTCAACATGGGTTTCTAGAGGATCAACATGTTTATTTTTTTATAACGGGTCGATGGACGGACCGGATCATTTGTGGATGCCACAACAGGAGGCACTTTACAAGCTAAATTTCCACAAGATGCATTCAACTTGCTTGAAGAGATGGCAATGAATAGCTATCGCTGGCACTCCAAAAGGACAAATGTGAAAAGGGTAGCCAAAATCTCGATTCGGACTCCAATCAAAGAATTGACGGCTCGGTGTGACGATATTTACCAATCGGTTGACTGTTTTTAACTCAAGAGGCGAGGCAAACACGGTGCAAATAATGGGGGAGTTCTTTAAGATCCTATAGAGGAAGCTAACTTTGTCAATAACCGGAATTTTAACAATTACTGAAATAATTCGACTCCCACGCATTATCATCTGAATTTGAGGAATCACGACAATTTCTCTTACGCGAATACAAACAACGTGATGCAACCACCACCGGGTTTCAGTGTAACAAATGGAGTTATTAATGCAGAGACTAAGTTATCTTTAGAGGACATTCTTACCTCGTTCACGAGTCAGACGAGTTTGTTTATGAATGAAACGAGGAACCGATTGAATAAGTATGAGGCTAAGATAGACAAGATTGAGGCACATGCCACTCAATTAGCTAACACTGTGGGCTCACAAATTAAAAATCCAGAAACTCATATTGGGCAGTTAGCAATGATCATAGATGGACAGCATCAGAAGGGCCAGTTTCTGAGCAACACTGAAGTCAATCCGAAGGAACAATGTAATGCCATTCATCTGAGGAGTGGTACGGAGTACGGGGGGCCGAAAATTCTAGGAAGTGATGAGAAATCGGAACCATACACGGCCCGTGCGTCTAAGCACGAGCTGCCCGTGTGTGGTGCCAAAGGATACCAAGAACAGGACAGAACACGCACGACCTGTGCGCATGAGCACGGGCAGCCCGTGCGTGGTGCCGAACATATAATTTTGACCCCTAGAAACAAAGACACTGCAGCACAGGGCGACATTGAGGTTGAGTAAGGAACCGACGGACACACTGTTGAACAAAAAAGGACTAAGAAGCTCAAATCTTCTTCTAACTCTGATTTTTTAAAACTTACTACTCTCCTTCCCTTTCCTCAATGATTTGAAAAGAAAATGTTAGATGCTCAATTTGCAGTATTTCTCGATATATTTAAGAAACTACATATTAACATACCTTTTGCAGATGCATTGGAGTAGATGCCCAACTATGCGAAGTTCTTAAAGGATGTGTTGTCCAAGAAAAAAAAGTTGGCAGAGTTCGAGACCGTTAACTTGACTGAAGAATGCAACGCCATCATTCAGAGAAAATTACCTCAAAAGCTCAAAGATCCGAGGAGTTTCACAATCCCTTGTAAAATAGGGGGTGTTTTCTTTTATAAAGCATTGTGTGATTTAGGAGCAAGTATTAACTTAATGCTATTGTCCATTTTCAGGAAACTTGGATTGGGAGAGGTGAATCCATCAACAGTCACCTTGCAACTAGCAGATAGATCACTCACATATCCTAAGGGAATCATAGAAGATGTGCTCGTGAAAATCGACAAATTTATATTCTCCGTGGATTTCTTAGTGCTTGACATGGAGGAATATCACGACGTCCCCTCCGATACTTGGGCGTCCATTCCTAGCCACTTTGCAAAGGCTTTGATAGATATGCAACCGGAGAACTCACATTACGAGTGAATGATGAGTATGTTTTGTTTTCTATCTACAAGGTTGTGAAAACTCATGATAACATGGAGTCCGCAAATCTTTATCAATCGTTAATTCACATGTTAATGCTCAAAACTCGATTGATTATGTTTGTGCCTTAGATAATGTGCGAAATTACTTATAAGTGAGAAAGGCGAGGGCGTGAAGAAGGAAACAGAAAGGATGTGTTGCGAACCAAACACGGGCGTGCGTGTACACACGGGCAGCCCGTGCATGATGCCGTGAAAAATCTAAAGCGAGAACAAGACAAGCACGGGTCGTGTGTGACTGGAGCAAAGATAGTCCAACCCCGAACTCGATCCTTGCTTGAAAACCTCAAGTATGCATTCCTAGGTGAAAACGATGCAAATATGACACATGACCTATGTATGAAACAATCAATGGATGGACTTAAAGGGGATACTAGCATATGCAAGTCAAAATGGCGAGGAAAAGTGCATAAGGAGGCTACGAGATCTCTCATTAGTGGACCACAACATCGGGTATACGTTGGGGTCACTATCCACCTCCATCTTCCCAATGAGTCGGTAGTCTCCACACTTTCTTTGGCATTGAAATTCTATCTTTCCTTGTGTGCGATATAATTTCATTCAAGTTCGAGGGAGAGATAGTAAATTTTGATATGAAGGGTGTGGAGAGAAATGTTTTTCACATTCATATAGTTGCATGTTGATTGCGAAAATCTTACCGCAAAAGCGTGCGGTGTCAAGTTTTAGTATAGGTTTTGAAAGTAGGGTTATCGTCTCTCTCAGGATTGTTATCGAATTTTATACTAAGTACTATAATTAAAATAGCTTAACTCTATCTAGAAATCGAAAAAGATGGATGTTTTATAAAACTAAAAATAAAACTAAAATTAAGCTAACAAATGGTTCGAACAATTTATCAAACACGTAGAAGATGAATTCTAGAGGGTTGATTTCACCTAGTTATCCCCTATGTTTTCAATCCAGTTTATTAATCACAAGTTATTAATCTATAAGCCAATATTCCTACCGTTTATCACTTCCTCTCTCGAGTGCCAAGTGATTCTAGGTTCCAATTTCGATTTCGATATCTCTATAAAAATCATAAAGTAAACCTTAATACGCTCAATGAATATTCTATCACAAAGGCTTCAAAAGATTCATAAATCTCTCGATTCTATAAAACCCTAGGTTGTGCTATACTATGGCCAGGCGTTCAATTACCTCTCTCGAGCGTCAAATCAAACACGCCAAAAAAAAATCTAAATTATTGATCGGATAATCCGGATGCAATCAAATCAAATAGCACAAATAGATTAATGAATATGCGAATTTCATAAACTGAAATCAAAACATAGGTTCAAACGTAAGTTACATCAATCCCCTAGAAATATGGGTTTAGCTCATAATGGATGTACAAACACTCATGGAGAAATAATTATACATCTCAAAAATCGACAAATAAAAGCACGAAAGAATTGAGAAGAAAAGAGAAGGAATTCTCTCTGTCTCCGGGATTTGAAGTGCCTCCAATTGTCGTCCCGAACCCTAGCCGTGTCTCTTGCCTTGCGTTGTGCTCAAAATAATGCCCGACCCCTCGTTTGTACGTCACTTCTAATATTTATAGGCTTGAAACCCTCGAAAATCTATCCAGAAAAAGCCCAAACACGTTCGAGGCCCATACGCGCGGCTGCAGATCAAGACTCGAGTCACTCACTCGCGCACGCGCCGCACGCCGCGCTTCTTCTTCCTCGCAGTTGCGTGCACACTCATCACGCCCGATATCTTTGCTTGCATACACCGCCTGTTTGCCTTGCACACTAATCGCGCTACCGCAGCTCGCCCACTCATCACACACTATCTATTTGCTATCATCTGTCAAGGCGTTGCAGCCCTTGCATATGGGCGCTGCAGTGCCCATCGTCCCCTGCGCCATTTGTTACATTTTTCGACCCCGCACTGCGGCGCTGGGTTTTACTGCCCGCTCGTTCTCGATCAATATTTTCTCGTTTTTCCGCTTCTAAAATGCGATTTTTACCGTCAAACACGTTTTTCACCGTTTTTGCTTAATTTCGCAATCAAGATCAGTCCGATTCTCGAACGACAACAAATGACACAAACTCGACTCAAACGACACTAAAATACCCGAAAACAACGCAAAATCCTAGTCTAGAGCACTCAATACATTGATATAAAAACCGACTTAACAAATACCCCCAAACTTAGGCGTTTGCTTGTCCTCAAGCAATTACGGACTCTAAAAAAATCAACAAACATGAAGGAAATAAATAAAAAGACGCAGTGACTCAACGGACTAATTGCAAAACTTCACAACCAAACTCATTCGTCAAATTTCGTTTCACTATCAATCAAGCACGTATTTTCACAATGTGATCATGAAGGTGGAATGTTCATGCCAACTCCGTTTTTCATTATCCGAGATAGACTCACGCAATCAAGTGTTTTCAAAATGATCCACTTTTTTGAATATAGGGATGAGATGCTTACCGTACTCCATAGGCTTGTCTTTCACACTAATCTCCACTAATGTAGGCTAATGTAACACCAGGATCAATAGGATTTTTAAAGCTTGTAATGTGGGCTTAGGGTAAGGTAGGAAAATATGGGATTAATTGGCTCAAATCACCCAAACACACAATTATCACTTTTAATCAACAATCAATACTACCCTTCGCTTTTTGACATCCCCAATGTTTTTGAACCTTCAATCCACTGATTTTTCTCCTTTTTTTTTTTTTCTTTTTTTCTCTTTTTTTCCTTTTTTTTCGAACCCCAAACTTATTCTTTTGCATACATGGGGTTTCATATCTTCTTTTCTCGGACAACTTCATTCAATTAAATACATACCCTTCTCATTATACCCTCCTCAACCTTCAACATTTAACATTTTTCTATACTTTGTGTGTATGAGTGATGGGTAATTAGGATATTCACATTTAGGCTCTGGGTATTAGATTGGTTGCCAAAGATACGGGTTTATAAGGCTCAAAGGGGACACTAGGGAAAATATAATACAAAGGTAGGCATTTTAGGCTCGCTTGTTCAAAGATGGCTTACATCACTTATTTAATGTTACTTCACCTAGGATTTCGCCTCGACTAGTGATCAAACAAGTTCTACCATCCGGTGGGATCATAAAGGAACCACTCAATTGCATAAATCATCCCCAAATAAATCAACAGAGTTAAGCACATAGATGGAATTAATGGAAAGAAGATTAAATCACGATTCAACACATGCACTCTTGACCGTTCAACTCATATTCAACAAATTCACTTAGTCATGTAGTTTCACGCTTTTACAAACAATCGACTCGACTCTAGACTCTTTTTGTCGTTTTTTGTTTTTTTTTCAAGACACGACTCGATGAATAAAAACAGATCGCAACCTCCCAAACTTAAAACGACATTGTCCCCAATGGAGAGGTGGGAAAAAGGACTTTCCCCGTAGCCAAGAGCGAAGGCTCCTTAAGTCATATGGTACTACTACGTGTAGGAGGTGTCTCGTATAAGCTCACAATGCATCTTAGCGCACGAGCTGCGGGTGTTGTATGCCTCCGAGGTGTGGTCATGTTCTTCCCATTCGCCTTAGTCCGGTCCTCTTTGGTTTCGCATTTTTGCAACCTAGCAAGGTAGACAAGAAAACAAAACTCATGGAATCAAGAGAATTCGGTTATGGGTGAGAAATCGAAAATCAAAGCCCATACATAATGCACCCAAGTAGAAAATATAATGTCATGTCAAAAAGATAAGCATAGAAATGCAAGATAGCACTAAACACTTTGAAACTATCATTGGGGCATTTTATCAAACACCTCGTATGCATGAATTTGGGCAAAGATAGTGAATGCAATGGATAACTCAATTCAATCCAAAAATCGGAACCAAGCCTAAGTCTAGCATGAACAACCAATCCACAATCCACAAATCAACTACAATTATCATAGCACTACTACAATCTAATCACACCAAAATCACAAGATGGGGAAAATGGGGTGGGGTATGGAAAGTTGCAAACTTACCAAATAATGAGTCAATGAGATGAAGATGGTGTGTGTGGTGTCATAATGCTCCTTTGTGAGGATGGAGTGGGATATGTGGGATTTGCACAAATAAAAGGGGTAGGGTATGATGCAACTTACTACTCCTAAAAATGCAAGAAATTCGGAAAAACAAAAACAACTACTAAACTAAATTAAAACTAAGAAAGCAATAAAAGGGCTTGGGTTGCCTCCCAAGAAGCGCTAAGTTCTGATCTTGACCCGGACTATGTCGATTATCCTCAAGTTGGGGCTCCAATAGGCATGTTATCCACATTGCCCTTAGAAACTTCCCAACCTCCAATGTCTTCAGTTATATCCCCAACCATCTGATTACCATTATTTATGTCAGATTTTAGCTTGTTGGCTGGATGGATGGTGAATACAACTTTCTTCTGATTTACCCGCAATGTTAGCTCCCCCGTTTCTACATCGATCAAAGCCCGTGCTGTAGCTAAAAATGACCGCCCAAAGATTATGGGTATTTTCTTGTCCTCGTTCGCGTCCAACACTATAAAATCCACAAGAAAAACAAATTTATTAATTCTTACCAATACGTCTTCAATGATTCCCCACGGATAGGCGATGGATCGATCAGCGAACTGCAAAGTGATATTGGACGGCTTCACCTCCCGAGCCCAAACTTAGTCACATCGAAAGAGATATAAGATTCACGGTGACCCAAGATCACAAAGTGGTTTCTCAAAGAAAACTCCTCCAATAGTAAAAGGAATAGTGAAACTCCCCCGGATCCTTTATTTTCTCGAGGTAGTTTACTCTGACTATTGCACTACACTCTCTCAAATAGACAAGTCTCAAAATCTTCCAACTTTGTTTTCTTGGATTCCACCGGTTTCGCATAAATAGGTGATTTTTCTAGGAGTAGGCTGAATTTTTGCTTCCTTTTCCGCGTAAATTGCATTGAAGTGCTCTCTCGGATTAACCTCTGTATCACTTGGGAATTTTCCTTCACTGCAATGAATTCACGGTTGTAGCCAATCGACCCATTTGTGTCTCGATCGACCTAATATGTGTCTCCATTGTGCTCATCTTAGTATTCGGACCATCAATCTGCACCTCACTCCTATTCATTCGATTTCTTGTCTCTCCGATGAATGAGCCGAGCATCTCCTCAAGCGATCGCTTTTTTCACCTCCGAGTGCATTAGAATCGATGGGTTTGGATAACCCGAAGGTGGATTCAATACATTCATGTTGTTGCTATAAGAGAGATTCTCATGATTGCGAAGTCCTGGTGATAATGAGTTGGTAATGAATTACCTCGGTTATTAAAATCCCGGTTATTCACATAATTGGCTTGCTCGGCCTCGTGAGTGGCGGCTACGTGAATGGTGCGAGTGGGAGCACGACTTTACGTGGTGTGTTGCCGATATTCATGATTGCTAATTACTTTGTCGACTCGAGATTTGAGCCGCCAAAGGCGACATTGTATCAAGCTCAAGAACACCGGCAAATCGGCTTCGGCCCGATCTCTGGAGGGCCATTGATAGCTATTTGTGGCCATTTCTTCGAGTAGAAGTAAGGCCTCACCGGTGTTTTTGACCATCAATGTACCTCCTGATGCCGCATCTAGTATCGTCCTCGTATGCCCATTCAACCCATTGTAAAAATATTGAACTCTCTGCCAGTCTGCATAACCATGTTGTGGGCATCTTCGCAACAGATCTTTAAATCGCTCCCAAGCTTCGTATAATGACTCAAAATCAATCTGGAATTGGGCTATCTCGCTCTTCATTGGAGTGTCTTGCTGGGAGGGAAAAATTTTGCTAAGAATTTTTGAGTCAGATCATCCCAGCTCGTAATACTCCCAGGGGCGAACGTCTGTAACCACTGCCTGGCCTTATCCCGAAGTGAAAACGGGAAAAGCCTCAATCGAATAGCCTCATCAGTTACACCATTCATCTTGATGGTGTCGCAAATTTCCAAGAATGTGGCCAGATGTGTATTCGGATCATCCACTGGACTCCCCCAAATCGATTCTCACAACCATGCTTATGAGGCCCGGTTTCAATTCGAAATTATTTGCATTAATGGGTTGGCGCACAATTCCGGAGTAGTTCTGGTTCACGGTCGGCAGAAAGTAATCCCGGATTGCCCTTTCTGGTGCCTCAGGCTGTGGTGGCACGTTTACGACCCGATTTCCGTTATTCTCATTGTTTACGCCGTCCGCCATTGCTCGATTAAGCTCGCTTTCGCTTCTCCGATTGCTCAAGTGTCCGTTCAATCTTTGGATCAAAAGGAAAGAAATTAGTATTTTTAGAATCTCGCATAAATAAATAAATCAATGAGAAATACGAAATTATGATTCCTAAACTAGTCTAGATTAGTATTAAGACTACTTGGTAATAGTATTAGTTTAAAATAGGATAAAACAATCCCCAAGAATCCACGCCAAAACTTGATCGCGAAAATCTTACATGCGCGTACGGTGTCAAGTTTTAGTATAGGTTTTGAAAGTAGGGTTATCGTCTCCACAGGATTGTTATCGAATTTTATACTAAGTACTATAATTAAAATAGCTTAACTCTATCTAGAAATCGAAAAGAGATGGATGTTTTATAAAACTAAAAAATAAAACTAAAATTAAGCTAACAAATGGTTCGATAATTTATCAAACACGTAGAAGATGAATTCTAGAGGGTTGATTTCACCTAGTTATCCCCTATGTTTTCAATCCAGTTTATTAATCACAAGTTATTAATCTATAAGCCAATATTCCTACCGCTTTATCACTTCATCTCTCGAGTGCCAAGTGATTCTAGGTTCCAATTTCGATTTTGATATCTCTACAAAAATCATAAATTAAACCTTAATACGCTCAATGAATATTCTATCACAAGGCTTCAAATGATTCATAAATATCTCGATTCTATGAAACCCTAGGTTGTGCTATTCTATGGCCGGCGTTCAATTACCTCTCTCGAGCCAAATCAAACACGCCAAACAATCTAAATTATTGATCGGATAATCCGATGCAATCAAATCAAATAGCACAAATAGATTAATAAATATGCGAATTTCATAAACTGAAATCAAACATAGGTTCAAACGTAAGTTACATCAATCCCCTAGAAATATGGGTTTAGCTCATAATGGATGTACAAACACTCATGGAGAAATAATTATACATCTCAAAAATCCACAAAGAAAAGCAAAGAAAGAATTGGGAAGAAAAGAGAAGGAATTCTCTCTGTCTCCCAGGAGAAGTGCCTCCACCGCCGTCCCGAACCCTAGCTTGTCTCTTGCCTTGCGTTGTGCTCAAAATAATGTCCGACCCCGTTTGTACGTCACTTCTAATATTTATAGGCTTGAAACCCTCGAAAATCCGTCCCGGAAAAAGCCCAAAAATAATTCTTGCACGTTCAGCCCATACGCAGCCGCGTCCCTTGAAACGCTGCGCCGCTTGTAGTCACTCTGCCGACATCGCGCGCTGCCGCAAGCTTCTTCCTCGCCAAGTGCAAGCGCTCTCTGCCGCTTCCTCCTTATCTCGCATTTGGCCAAGGCTGCAGCTACGCGCCATCACGCCCCCGATCTGCCGCTTTGCATACACTGCCCGCCTTGCACACCGATCGCGGCTGCACAGCGCCCACTCATCACACACCTATTCTTTGCTATCATGTTTGGCTGCAGCCCTTGCATATGGGCGCTGCACGCCCATCTTCCCTCACGCGCCATGTTCCGTTTTAAACCCCCCGACTGGCGCGGGGTTTTGGCGCCGCGACGCTGTTCTCGGTCAATATTTTCTCATTTTTCCGCTTCTAAAATGCGATCTTTACCATCCAAACACGTTTTTCACCGTTTTTGCTCAATTTCGCTATCAAGATTAGTCCCAATTCTCGAACGACAACAAATGACACTCGACTCAAACGACACTAAAATACCCGAAAACAACGCAAAATCCTAGTCTAGAGCACTCAATACATTGATATAAAACCGACTTAACAAATACCCCCAAACTTAGATGTTTGCTTGTCCTCAAGCAATTACAGACTCTAAAAAAATCAACAAACATGATTGAAATAAATAAAAAGACGACCGACTCAACAGACTAACCGCAAAACTTCACAACCAAACTCATTCGTCAAATTTCATTTCACTATCAATCGCACGTATTTTCACAATGTGATCATTAAGGTGGAATGTTCATGCCAACTCCGTTTTCATTATCCGGATAGACTCACGCAATCAAGGGTTTTCAAAATGATTCACTTTTTTGAATATAGGGATGAGATGCTTATCGGACTCCATAAAGCTTGTCTTTCACACTAATCTCCACTAATGTAGGCTAATGTAACACCAGGATCAATAGGACTTTTAAAGCTTGTAATGTGGGCTTAGGGTAAGGTAGGAAAATATGGGATTAATTGGCTCAAATCACCCAAACACACAATTATCACTTTTAATCAACAATCAATACTACCCTTCGCTTTTGACATCCCCAATATTTTTGAACCTTCAATCCCGAAAACAACGCAAAATCCTAGTCTAAAGCACTCAATACATTGATATAAAAACCGACTTAACACATGCAGAGCATTTAGGTTACATTGCATTAAAAGACGTTTAAAGTTTTATCGGAGTCGGGTTTATGGTGTAAATATTATTTTTGATTTTTGAAATGTGTTTTCGGAAAGGTTTTAGGTATTTATTTCTTGTTTTTTGAATGGTGTTTTGGTATAAATTTTAGCATAAACAATGTAATTTTATATGTTGTTTGATGCATTTTTTTTTTTTTGGGGGGGAGGATATGCGTCGATGTTTGTGTAGGTAGTGGAATTCTCGATATAAAGTTAAATATATTATGGTGCATGATTAGTTTTGTTTTTGTGCATAAGTAGTTCACAAAATGCATAAACACACATGATGCGTAAATAGTGTTTTTTGGGTGCACAGTTAAGGTTCATATAGTCCATAGTTAGTTTGTCATTTGTGTTTGTAATATATTTTTAACATGGACATGTTTTATGTTTCTCTAGTTTTGAGATGTGCTTATTTTTTTATTTGCTTGTTGTTAATGGTAGATTGATAAGTTTATATGGCTAGAGGAAACCAGAAAAGACAAGCTTCTGGCGGGGGACGGAAAATTAAGAAGAGGGCTAAGGTAGACAAATAGAATTGTGGCTTTGACAATACCATGCTGCTCAATTCACACGCCTGAGGACATTGTATTGTCATACAATTGTAGCCGATGACTTGAACGAAGAGAGGGAAAGTGTTTTAGATTTGGCCAAGAAATTCTTCAATGAGAAGAAGAAAGCATAGGGATAGTCTTTGGAATTTGATGGGATGTTTTGTCGTACTTGAAAACTATTTTTTTTCTTTGGTATGGTTTTTGTTATCTTTTAGTGTAGGTTGTTTTGGAATGATGATGTAATTTTAACAGTTTTAATGGCATAATTTGAATGTAAGTGCACAGTTATTTGCTTTTTGGGCACATAACTAGTAGTTTATTGATGCATATATACGCTTCGACAATGCATTATTTCTTTATCCAATACATGGCCACTAAACTGCATTTAAATAATGAATCTGTGGAGATTGAAAATGTATCAAAACAGTACTAAATATGCGCCAAGTAATAAACATTGCATCTTTATAGTTTTTTTAGATGATGTACAATTAGTTATACAATGATGCACTGTCAGATATAAAATAGTGCAAAGTTCAGTTATTAAATGGTGCACAGTTCAGCTATGGAAACACGATCTTTATCATATCCATGATTGTAGGGCGTTATTATGGGAAGGTGGTTACACCATTTTGTCTTTATAGGTTTTTTAGATAATGTACAATTAGTTATACAATGATGCACTGTTAGATGTAAAATGGTGCAAAGTTCAGTTATTAAATGGTGCACAGTTCAGCTTTCAAAATGGTGCACAATTCAGTTATGAAAACATGATCTTTATTACGTACATCCATGACTATAAGGCATTATTTTGGGAAGGTGGTTACACCATTTTCTCTTTATAGTATTTTTAAATGATATATAACCAGTTATAAAATGATGCAATGGCAGATATAAAATATTTCAGTTATTAAATGGTGCACAGTTCAACTATTAAAATGGTGCACATTCAGTTATAAAAATGTGATCTTTATCACATCCATAGTTGTAGGGCGTCACTATGGGAAGATGGTTACGCCATTTTGTCTTTGCAGTTCTTTTAAATGATGTAGAATTAGTTATACAATGATGCACAATTAGATATAAAATAGTGCACGATTCAGATTACTAAATGGTGCACAGTTCAACTATTAAAATGGTGCACAATTCAAATATAGAAACGTGATATTAATCAATCTCTTGATTGTTGGGGCGTGATTATGGAAGAGGTTGTTACACCATTTTGCTAGTTACTATTATGCTCTTTTCACCTATTAATTAATTGATAAATCATATAATTTTAATATGAATCTAGACCATTGAATAAAAGATGTTGATGGATGGGATCAATCCACACTGCCTTACAGTAAGATGTTGTCATACGAGATCTCATCCATATATATATATATATATATTTACCGAATTGACCTTGAAACTGATAAAACCAATTTTTCTTCCTAAAATAATGAAATAATCACAACCATTCATCATGAAAAATAAACGGCCCAGATAAGTCCCTATGGTCTCACCCTAACATATTGGTCTCATTTGAACCAATATATATATACTTGACCACGAAACCGATAAAATCATTTTTTCTTCCTAATATAATGAAATAATCACATCCATTCATCGAAAAAGCTCTCAAAGATGCCTTGAGTAAATGAAAAATAACGCCCAGATAAGTTCCTACGGTCTCATCCTCGATATATTGGTCTCATTTGAACCAATATGTCAAAGGAGACTGTAGGGACTTATCTCAACCGCTTATTTTCCATGATGAATTTAGACCAATATGTCGAGGATGAGACCGTAGAGACTTATCTCGAGCCGTTTATTTTTCATGATGAATGGATGTGATTATTTTATTATTTTAGGAAGAATAAAATGATTTTATCATTTTCAAAGTCAATTGTAAATTACTATACTGTGTTATATATATATATATATATATATATATATATATGGAGGGATCTTGTGAGACCACCCTCCTAGGTTAGTCCATAGGACCAAATCTACACCATCCAAATAGTAAATCAATGGCCAAGATATATTACAATATATACAATATTTCATAGGTAAGTATACAACATAAGGGATAAAATAGGAATCCAGAAATTAAATATAGTAATCGCTTCCTAAAAATTAGAGCCGTGATTTTATATTGATCACGTCCATATAATCAAGCGATTCACCTTTCCTTTCTCTCCTTCCTATTTGAACCTGTAAATTATTCAAATATGGCAACAAAATCGTGCAACAATTAATGAAAAGTATACAATTACATTAAACTAACTATACATTAAAACATTACTAAATATACATAAACAATTAACTAAGTATACAATTACACTAAACTACATGTACATTAAAACTTTACTAAGTATACGAAAACATTTAACTAAGTATACAATTATATTGAACTACTATACATTAAAATAATACTAAGTATACGTAAAACATTTAACTAAGTATACAATTACATTGAATTACTTATATAACTAAGTATACAATTCCATTGAACTAAGTATACAAATCTACGAACTAAGTATACAAATTCACTAAATTACTTATATAACTAAGAATATGATTCCATCAACCAAGTATACAAATCCACTGAACTAAATATACAATAAAACATGGCTAAGTATACAAGTCCATTGAATTAAGTATACAATAAAATGATTGTTCACAAATATGGCGAAAGAATTATCAATTTTGAAAAAAACGCTTGAAGTTGATGATTTTTCCTCCCTAAAAATCGGGTAATCAAAAGGTAGGATTATGTTTCCTTAAATATAGCTAATAACCGTCCAATTAACATAATTAATTAAATATAAAAGTACAATTATACCCTTATATGCCTAAATTAACTAAAATGATCTACACCATCCAAAATTTTAAATCAAGAGTCCATAAGTGTTATTATGGACTAACCTAAAGGGATTGGTCTCATTTGAACTAATCCCTATATATATATATATATATATATATAACACCCCCAATTAATTTTTAAAGGGTTATGTTTCGTTTTTTAAAATATGAAGCTATTAATCATAATCATCAAATGAATTCTACGCGCTTATAAAACTTTTATCAAGTAAATGAATCATTTGATTAATTGCCAAAATTCAAAAGTCTAAACTTAGCAAATGGTACAACATGCAACCCTCTTTATAAATTAATAAATACATGTTGCCTCATTATAAATATTAATTTAGTTTCTTCACGCTTTTTTTTGATATGCAAGAGAAATATTCTAATTCTAATACATTAAAATTGTAATTATGTATTGTAAGATGTTGTTGATGTTTCGTGATATTTAGAAACGAGTCAATAATTTGAAAGACAAACCAAGTTAATATAATATAGAGTATAGAGACGAACAAATTTCAGAACCACACTCTATTTTACACCAAACCGAAAATCAACCAAAGTTATAAAACGCATGTCGAAGATGAAAAGCTAATTGCTATCAAAAAAGAAGTTATGGATATGAGAAAATCAATCTTTGAAGATCTCGCATAATCTTGCGTGCTTCTTTGCATGATTAGGAGTTGTAAATTTAAAGACGTGGATGGATCTACAACATTAGTTACCTCTGACCAAGTTCCACTACCACCAGCAAATCCGAACTTAGCAGGAAGTTTATGGACACATCACATTGATCATAAACCAATGCTACATGTTGGAAATTTTACCACATAAGGAAATCCTATAGATTTGGTTGGAACCAAACAACATTCAAAAAGGCCAAATTTGTATACACAAGTGGGGTCCTATACATTCGTATGGGTTAATGCCAAATTTGAATATACTTTAGATTTTAAATAGTTTAATTTCTTGCTGGCAGCTTCTTCCCCAAAATCAATAAGAGGGCGCCTGCCATCGTGTGGGTCTGGTCTTTGAACTTATCAACTTCCGGAATCGCGAGTTGGAACTCAACCAATAGGTCTTGGCGAACAAGAACACGGGCCAAAATTCTTGTCTCCAAATCGACAGACTCATTCGTGCCTTCACGTAGGAGAAGTTCTCTAGAGGGTAGGAGCTTGATTGTTCCAAAATTGTTGAAATTCCGGTTATTAACATAATTTGCTTCCTCTATCGGATCTAGAGGAACTCCTCGTTACTTGCACCCGCTTTTCCCTCATTTTCCTTCAAAGAAAGCACTCAATTGGTTTGTCAATACAGCCATTTGGGTCAACTCTTTAATTGGGTCCGAATCGAAACTTCAAATACCCTTTTCACATTAGTCCTCTCGGAGGGCCACCGATAGCTATTCATGGCCATCTCCTCCAACAAGTTGAACGCATCCTCCGGAAACCTCGCAAGTAGCGCACCCCTGCCGCAAAGATCCACAAACGATCTAGTCTTCCCCATCAACCCATTGTAAAAGAAGCGAGTTGTTGATCTTCAGAAATCCGTGTTGCGGGCACCTCCTCAACAAATTCGAATCTCTCCTGGCCTCATACAAAGGCTCGAGTCAAACCGCCTAAACCGAGTGATCTCACTTTTAAGTCAGAGTGTCTTGTTTGGTGGGAAGTATTTAAACAAAAACCTCGACTCACCATCCCAATTCTTCACACTCCCCGAGTTAGGGTGCCTAGCCGATTCCCAAAGATTATCCCTTAAAGAGAAAGGAATAGGCGAAGACGCATAAACATCATCAACCACCCCATTCATCTTGATAGTATTGCAAATTTGTATGAAATTCGCAAGATGAGAGTTGGGATCCTCGGACGGAAACCCCAAACGATTCTCGTTGCACCATCGAGATCGGTGATGGCTTGACTCAAAGTTATTCGCATTGATTTGGACATTGACAATTCCACCATAGTTGCGATTGATTGGGCGAAAGTAATCGCGAATCGCCTGCTGTTGGACTGCCGGAGCCACTAGAACCTCTGGTATTGGTAACTCGACATCGACCCTTCCGCCCGCCTTACCTTCGTTTCGACCGTTATTGCCTCCGTTGTTACCTTCTACGTCTGCCATAGTCTGTCCTTGTTGTCTTTCTGCCCGTTTGGTAGCCGTACTATTCCGCCTAGCAAAAGCCTCAACCTCCGGTATGAACGGTGTTAATTCTCCTTGCTTCGAGTGTGTGTTCATGCACTACCTAAACCAACTAAAGAAAATAAGTCAAACACAGTAGAAGTAAAATTAAACAACAAACTAAAAAGAAAGAAAAATGTCTAAATTAAAAATAATTCTATTTATCGCAATATTAGTACTAAAAATTTGATTAGTCCCCTAAGAACGGCGCCAAAAACTTGTTCGCTTATTTGTTTAGCTTCACCGCAAGTGTACGGCGTAGTTAATAGGATAGGGTTAGCAAGGTCGAATCCACAGGGACTAATAAATTAATGTACTAAGTATTGGATTATAATAGCCTTATTTTTATTTAGACTATCGAAAGTTGAAGGATTGGTTTTATAAAACACTAAAGCGAAATTATCATAAAATAACAAAGCAAAGAGTTGATTGAAAGATCAAGTATGAATTCTCGGTTATGGTTTCAATTAATATCCCCTTTTATTATCAGATTAATCAAACCAAAGTTAAACGTATTCTTCTCTATAGACCAATCACAAAAGTAATTTGCCCTCTCTCTCGAGATGCATGTAAAAGCGTTGATTGGAATATCTATGCTAGCATCTCTACTAAACATGAGATATCCAACTCTCAAAAGATCAAAAGATTAAAAGGCCTCACGAATATTCACAGACTTCTCAATCATGCAAGTTATTTATGTCAAGTAGTCATAGATCTAATATTGAAACTCATCTGTTCGAATTATGAATCAATATATCAAACAAGATAAACCAAACGCGTTTTGATAAAACAAGAATTAAAGCAAAGTACTTGAATAGAGTTGGAAAACATTAACTTTGATTTCAATGAATCATCAAATAAAAGTATCCATTAACCTACTCCCAAACCCGGGAATCACAAAGTGTTTAGCCACATAGAAAAGAAATTACTCATAGACAAATTATTAATGTTCACGTCTAAACTAATTGAAAAACAATGATACTATGGAATGAGTGACTCGGGGATGATGACGATCTCTCGATCTATCTCCAATCCTCGAAGGTGTGGTTGCGGTCTTGATCGATCTCTCCAAATCTCCGGTGGGGAATTGCTCTTTTCTCTGCTTTTTAGGGTAAAATTCAGCGTCCTTTTTTTGTTTGTGGCCGCCCCGTGTCTATTTATACTTTGTTTGGGTCGAAACCTAGTTGAAAACGAATCAAACTCTGTTTTTCCCGCAGAGGAGCACGGCCGTGGCAGTGCGTATGGCATGCCCCCCAGCCGTCTGGTGCCGCATGAATTGGCCAACTTGCGTAATGGAGCACGGGCCGTCTTTGTATGGCACGGGCTACCCGTACTATATGTCGAACCTTCAGCCTCGATGTTTGGGTCGAGCACGGGCTGTCTTTAGGAGCACGCCCGCCCGTGCTCACACCGTAGCAACTCGTGCTCGGCCGTTTTCTTCCATTTTTGCCCTGGTTCGTCCGATTTCTTCTCGACTCGACTCCAAACTTTGTACTTTACATCAAATATTGGCGATTGTAATGCTCCGAATTGTTGCAAAAATGCTACAATTATCGATAAATTCCTACAAAACGAGCAAAGCGTAATCCTTTTCCACAAAACATGAATATAACCCTATTTACTCATATAATGCATGCATATCAATACATTCTAGCCAAGATTAAACCCAAAATACATGCAAAATACATGTCAACCAAAGAATATACCAAGATTATAGAATATTATTTTTCAATAGAGACTACTAAATTTGTCATTCTTTTGAGATTCTACACTTTTACTACTAATACAAATGACATAATATCTGAAACTATTATGTCAAAATTCAAAAAGAAAAATCAATACTTTTAACTATAAATTAGATGAAAACGATTTATAAGTTAACCATCAATACTTTTAACTATAAATCAATACTTTTAACTATAAATTATTTCCCAATAAAAAACTATAAATTATTAATTTATCAATATTATTTATTCGCCAAACCATGTAAATCTTCTAATCATCGTTTTCTGTTATATATATTTGTGGTTGATCCCAAATTTACTCCGTCTCTTTGAAACCTCTTTCCGTCCGAGCTCCGCTGTAGACCAACACAAAAGAAGGGCCAGATGGTTACTCCGGCGTGCCCTCTCCGACGCTCAAGTCAGAAGTGTGCTCAATAAGGAAAGATGTAAAAAACTAATATGAGAGCAAAAATAGTGACTAGGATTAGAATGAACCTGTAAATAATGTATTTATAGCTTTGCCCTAATTAGTGGTTCCGTAAAACTGAGTTTTTACGATTCTTGTAATGAATCCGATTAGGATAAGATCAACCATTCCGCAGCTCGAACCATCTAAACAACTCGGCAAGTCGAGATAATATTGACCGCCTCGCATCATCACATCAATTATACTTGTTTTCAAGCCAACCACTTTGACCTAAGAGAGGTCAGAGTTCGGCTTCTTAAATGTCTTTAATGAAGTATATCATTGCACTCAACTAGCTTGGCCCATTATCAAGGCTCTTCAGTTCAGCCCATTATTCAACCCATTAACGGTCTTTTAGTTCGGCCCACTAACGGAGCTCTTCAGCTCGACCCATTAGCAGAGCTCATTAGTTCGGCCCATAAGATCAACTTATTTTAACCCTCATCAATCAGACATCCGAACTTGCAAGGTGTAAGTTAACCATCTAGATTCATAAGAGCTCAACTCAGACCTCTGTTATTTCCACTTGGTTTGATTATTTATACCACAAGGACCACACCTTGGATTTTTTTGAACAGGTCGGCCCAACCAACTAATCCATCCATTTTTCATATCATGTTTACTCAGTTCAGTTCATGAGGTTGGTACATTTACTCGCTTTAGTTCATGAAATCGACTATTTTAGGATCCTCATCAATTTACATATAGGAGCATCATGAAAAAACTTACATGAACATGCAAATAATACTTTTGTCGATTATTCAAACAAGAAAATTAATTAATAAATACATAATTAATGGCTCATAAATTAAATATTAGTGTCTTGTTCGGTAGCTTCTTCCTCAAAATCAAGAAGAGGGCGCCACCATCGTATTGGTCCGGTTTTTGAACTTGTCAACCTCCGGAATCGAGAGTTGGAAATTAACCAATAGGTCTTGGCGAACGAGAACACCGAACACCGGAAGGAAATTCTTGTCTCCAAATCGACACTCATTCGCCTTTACGTATCCGATGCACTCATCCAGGTACTCCAAATATAAATCAAAATAATAGCGGCAAGTTTTAACTATATCTTCCTTTGAGTTGGCCTCCATTTCGTGGGGCAGCAAGGCTCCCAGGCCGTCGATGACTCTAGGTTTGGCGGCATTGCTATCGCCGAGGCGGCTCGATCGCGTTTGTCATTGCTTTCTCGCCAGGATTTCGCATCCATTTAACCGTTGGCACGTGACTTTCTTGTCACCGTAGCCGTAGTCCGTGGTTGTGCGTAACGGGCTTGCGATGGCATTTCGGTGGCGGTAGCGGCGGAGATGAGGAGGAGGAACGTGGCCAAAAGGAAAGCCAAAGAGGAGAAACAACTATTGCTCGTCATCGCCATTGAACCCATTTTTTTTCCCTTATAATACAATTAGCTAGCTAGGTACGTATTAATTAATTCATGAATTGTGAGAATAAATAGCGCTTCTCATTTCCTTGGTTTTTGGTCTAAATTCACTTGAAAGCAGTTCCATCCATTCGTATTTGGCCCTTGACTAAAACCCTTAAATACCGTTTACTTATTTTTACTACATATGGGTGGAAGGGCTTTAATCTAGCCCGCGTTCTCTTGAAATGCCAACATTTTTAATTAATCGATCAGCGTTTTAGTACTAAACATTATAAGATTGGACACAAACTAATATAAGATTAGACCGGCCAGCACCTCTGAGTATTAGTAGTTCCCCGCAAAGTATTCTAGTCATCTTTCTAAAAAGTGTTAGTGTTTTTTTCCCTCAAAGGTATATATTAGTAGTTTCCCCGAAAAGTATTATGTTTTCTCAAAAGGGTATTTAATAGTTTCTCTGAAAATTATTTGTTTTTAAATCCCCTAAAAATATTGGCAGTTTCACTGAAAATTATTAAGAATAATTCACTTTTGGTCCAACAAGATTGATCACTTGATGATTTTAGTCCTATTATTTCACTTATAGTCCCATTGTTCTCCAAAAAAGGTTCCATAGACAGAAAACTTAAATTATGGCATGTTGTCCATTTAAAGACTAACGAAAACCATTATCTGATGACAAAAATGATCCATTTGGACACCAAAATTGCATTTTTAACCAAAAATGGTCCCATTATTTTTTTATTGGTTGAATTTAATATTATTGATGACAAAAATTATTTTATCATATTGTTGTTTATTTATAATTAATATTTTGAATGTCCGACTTGAAACTAAAAAAATCTATGTCCTTAAAATATTTTTCTAGAAAGAATATTTTTCCAATGCTTTTTATTTCAGTAAAACAAATTCTCTTACTTAAAGTATTTAGAAAAATAATAATTTTCCTATATTGTTTTTTACTTAAATTACAATTTGATTTTTGAAAACACAAATGATTACAAAAATCACATTTACGTATTGGAAAATATATGTAGTTCAACTATCAATAAAATAAGAAAATTAATAATATTAAATAATTTCATAATTTTTAAATGTAGGAATTATTTATAAAATTTTTAGAAAAATACTATTAAAAACTACTTTAGTATAATTAAATTATAAATAGATAGATATTAGCAAATTCATAGTTTACATAAAAACACAGTTAATCTAGCTCACAATTTTTTTATTTTTTCATTTTCAAATTTATTTTTTATGTTTTTAAATTAAACTTTACATATATATATATATATATATATATATACATACATACATACATGCACTGGATTATATGAGACCAAAGATTCTGAGTCAAGAACGTAGGGACCCCAAAATAATATATATATATATAGATATAAGTATAGGATAAAATGTGGCAGGGCGCTTATTGTAAGGCAGTGTTGATTGATCCCATTTATTAATATATCCCTCAAATCCTATGGAACAGTATTTTTCGGTTTTTGTATTTTTTTTAGTTCTCGCCCATTTAAGGGCAAAATTATATTTTACATTGTTCATATTTTCAGTTATTTTGGTAAATGTTTATCCTAAGCGGTTTTTAAGATATTGATATAGATTTTGTTCCCGCTTCTCACTCATTTGCAATATCCTCGAGTTTGAAACCTCCCAACTTTGATTCTCTCTCTTCTTTCTCTCGATCAAACTCATCTCTCTCTATTTATGTTTTCATTTTTTCACAAGTTCGAGTCAAAGCGTCGGTGTTGCTACGAAATTGTTTGATTCTTTGAAGTGTTGGTTGAGGTAAGTTTTGAGTTGGTTTTTTTTTTTTTTTTTTCTCTCTGTGTTGCTTTGAAATTTTGAAGCAAGAGTTTTCTTTTTTCATGTTTGGTGGCCATTTTTGGAATGATATAATGGTTATTTTTCGATATTTGAAGGCTATTTTTTAGGAGATTAGGTATTTTTGTTTGGATTTTTTGATTTTGAAGTAACTAGGGTTTTATTTTTTTCTCCAATCGATTTACTATTTATTGTAGTCGGGTTTATGGTGTAGATTTTTTTTTTTTTTTTGAAATGTATTTATGGGAAAGGTTATCGGGTATTTATTTCTTGTTTAATATTGGTTGGTGTTTAGTATAAATTTTAACATAAACGATGTAATTTTACATGTTGTTTGATTCAATTATTTTGGGGGAGGGGGAGAGGATATGCGTCGATGTTTGTGTAGGTAGGGGTATTCTTTGATATAAAGGTAGATATATTATGGTGCGTGATTAGTTTAAGTTTTATGCATAAGTAGTTCACAAAATGCATAAACACACATGGTACGTGTAAGTAATATTTTTTGGTGCACGATTAAGGTTTATATAGTGCATAGTTAGTTTGTCATTTCGTTTGTAATATATTTTAACATGAACACGTTTTTATGTTTCTCTGGATTTGAGGGCAACAGTTGTTTTGTGTTCTTGAAAATCAACCTGTAATATTCTTCTGAGAGGTTTAGTGATATCAATCTCCACACGGATGCGTAAAAATTTGCCAACGGCGGATCCCGTCGAATCACAATCAACGTCGATAAACTTGCCAATCGAATCCTCCGCTAGTTTGGCAAATTTCTTAGTCATCAAACCCAAAGGAATGTCATGGAGTTGGATCCAAAACGGAGATTGCTTGAATTCAAAATTCGAAATAACCATATCAGATTTTGCTTCTTCGAGGAGCATTAAGAATCGGTCTAATAGCCACGGGGCTCCCAATTGGACTTTCTTTTTATCAATCGGATCCCCAAAGGAGAATAATACTGTATTGTCATGGGGAGGTTTACATGAGAATTTTCCTTTCGGATTCCACAGTTTTTTGAAAAGAGAGGAGATGTGATCGAAGCTTAGCGATTATTTTGCCGACGAGAGAGTGGGAGATATCAAGAGAATCGCACTTAGCCGAATTGCCATCAATACAAGATTTTTCCTCATCGGCTAGGGAGAGGCGTGCGTAGTAGGAATCGAGGGATTCCTCCATTGATGACATGAAACTCGCAAGGAGGTGAGATGCGCAGTCAGTAGTAGTAGGGTGAACACAGCAACTTCAAGCCTTTTATTTACAATGAGATCTGCAGAGAAAACAAGAAACACATGAGAGAAAAGAAATAAAAAAGGAAAAGAAAAGGGAATTGAGAACGTGAAGGAAAAACAGAGAAAAAACGTGGAAAAGGGAGAAGAGAGTCAGAGTGTGGGGACGGGGCAATCGTGAATATGAGATTCACGAAGGACGGCGCGCTCAGAGAATTTCCCCATAGGAGAAAACCCTAGGACTTGAGAGTCATATTTTCTCATTTCTATTGAATGAACATTTTGATTTTAGATTCTGGATTTTGTTGAATCTATTAAAATCTCAATTGAGCTACTCAAGATTAATGGATTCCATAAAAGTCAAAATTGATATTGATACTTAATAATATGGAATTCTAAATTCCACTAAATTCCATAGTTGGAGTCACCCTAATTTTGTCAGCCTATAATTATGGGACCAAAACTATAATTTAACCAATGTTTAAACGGGACATTTGGTAATCGATATATGCAACGTGCATATATAGAGCAGCTTTTTATGTTTTTCCGACATTAAGTTTATGCCAAAACAATATAATCCTAGAAATTAAAGCTGACAAAAGATAACAGTGCTTAGTGGGAATATATTCTGAAACTTTTCTAAAATTAATCAGTGCAAAGAATTATAAAATGCAGATAATTACTCATCTTTTAAGTAAGGCTCTTTCGGTAGTGTTCATGCTTTTAAGACCATCTCCAGCACTCTGCACTATTTTGGTGCAGAATTTGCACTACTTTAGCGCAAAATTTACATTTCATCTCCAACAGTCTGCACTACTTTCTGCACTAAAAAAGAATATTCCATAAGATTCTTTTTTTATTTTGATTTTTATTATTTTACTTATATAAAATTTTATATGAGTAATTTTATTTATTGTAAAATTTATTATTTTTTTATTTTCAAAATTAATCAAATTCAAAAAAATAAAAAATTTAATGAAATTAATACAAACTATTAAAATAAAAATTCATAATAATACATAAACAAATTTATTTATCGTTGTTGTAATTTTATGTTTCAGTATTTTGTAATGTATTTTATGTAAAATTTATAATTTTGTGTGTAGTATTTTAAATCTTATAGTACTATTCATACCATATTTTAAAAAAATCATCACATGTAATTGAATTGATTTTAATATTATTTTCTACTAATTCTAATTAATAAAATGCATTTTAAAAGAAATTAAATTAAAAAAAAGGATAGCGCACAAATAGGCGCTGCACTGTTCATATCTGTAGAATAGCGCCAAAAATGGCGCAGTGCTGGACCTGATAAATGGCGCTGGGCGCCATTTTGCATCTCCTGCTGGAGATGCTCTAAGTCAAAAGAAAAGCAAATTGGATCGTCTTCTATGAAAACTAATATTGTTTCGCTCTCAAAATTAAAAAACAATTATTATTTACGTTTTTTTCATATAAGTATTTATAATAATTAGGGTTCCCTCAAAAAAATAAATAATTAGGGCGATGATGAAAGCCATGGCCTAGGTTGGCCACCCCATTGCACTTAGGAGGGGCACCCGTCTAAGGTCGGTCCAAGTGGTGGAACCTACGTCACAATTTGTATTTTATAGTAGAGGGGGTCTGTATTAAAAAAGAAAAAAGTTGACTTTTTCCCTCTTCACAAATTTTAGTATCTATACATATCATATGCCAAATTATATATATATATATATATTGATGTTCATCACGGAATAATTCTTGAGGAAATTTTTCACAAAAATGTTTCTTACAATTTTTCAATACACTGAATGCAGAGTCGGCCTTAGATATCGAGAGACCTAGATTGAAAGAAAAAATGAAATCCCTTGTGTTTATATAAAAAAAATATTAAAATAATAAAATTAACATCACAGATGTAATTTCATTTATTTAACATATAATAAATACATTTAATTAATAAACAAAAATAGCATACTCTAACTTTAACATTTCTTGTTAAAATAAAATTAAGAAAAATGAATTAGATACAAACGAGAAAGAAAGTATCTGAATTACAAAAGAAGAATTAGAAACAAACGGGAAGAAAAGTATCTTGATCTTTGCACACTAGCTACTAGGAATTGAACACTAGACCACTCAAATTTTACGCATGATATCTCTCCAGTCTCCACTCTATAAACTCACAATTTTATTACTTTTGTCAAAAAAAAAAAAAAAAAAAAAAGCCCACCGCTGACTGATCAATGAATGTTATGTAATCTTATACATGTGGCCAGGAGCGTTTCCTCCAGTATCCATGCCCCCAAACTTGTTTAAAACTAAATTAATTCTATGTATATTTAAAATATTAATTTTTAGTATCAAATATTTATTTTTTACTGATTTAAACCCTCCTTCCCCCTCCCCAAACTCATTAGCCCCAAAGTTATATGTCTACTGCCCAACATGTGGCATCCAATGTAAAATAAAACATAAGATGAAATAATGGTAGGAACATGAGATCTCGTCTGTAAGATGAAACCTCAAGTTTAACAAGTATTGAAATTAGACTTGACTATTTGGACAAGACCTGTAAGTTTATTAGAGAAACCAAATTGAAGTCTATTGAAGTTCAACATATTTCACCCCTCGTGTTCTATATAACTCTAGTTTTTAAATAAAGGCAAAAACTCATGTAGGACCGTTTTACGGGTTTCAATTCGTAAGACGGATCCTATTTGACCTGCGGATCCGTGGATTCTGTTGACTAGGTCCACGGGTCAAAGCACCTGCTGTCTTTTTTTTTTTTCTATTTTTCTTACTCAGTTAAAGTAACAGTTTTATGAGAAAAAGTATCAATTATTTTAGATAAAGTATCATATTTTTTAATATAGCCACAGATTATGATTACATTACATTGAAGGAAAAATAATTATATCATAGTTAAAGTAACACCTTTATGAATAAAAATATATATTTTTTGAGACAAAACATCATGTTTTTGTTTGTCCAAGTGGCTACGATAATCTAGAGGGGGGTGTATAGATTATCTCGGTTTTCAGATTTTGCCCTCTTTTTCGAATAATCAAGCAAAGATGAAAGCTAAATGCGGAAAATAAACAACACACGTTGATTTAAAGAGCTTCACCCCACCTAGGGACTACGTGCTCTACCACCCCAGTATATCCGGGATGGGTTTCGAAAAAAAAAAAAATTTTATTAATTACCAAAATTAATACAACACCTTGAGGATTACCACAACCCTCTTACAACACCTTCAAGGAGATTACCACAATCTTCCTTCACCACCTTTGAAGAGTACCACACTCTCCAAACACCTTTCACCTAGATCACCCAAGTGTATTCTTACCACAAGAATACTCACAAGGATGTCTTGTGTTGAATGATGACCAAAATCAAGATTACAACTCAATAGTGAATGATACAATATGAGTACAAGTGTAATCAAGAATTGAAAGCCTAGACCTCAAATATGTGCAAGTGAAAGTGCTTAGGCTAATACAACAAGATATATGAAAGTTTGCTTGTTTGCTCTTTGCTTGTGTAGTATGTTATGTATCTTGTTGTTTGAATGAAGCCTCTATTTATAGGAGAGGTCTTGACTTTGATTTCCAGACATAGGCTCCTCCTTGGGGAGTGATTTGCTGCAAAAGAAACCATTTAAAATCATCAATATAGCTGTTAGAAATCAATCCCACAAATTAGGGAAAAGTTGTCTGAAAATGCAACGGATAGTTTGCTGATAAAACAGGGGTTCGACCGGTCGCGCAGAGATAAGATTGAAATTGGTTTTCTGCGATTTTTACACAGGGGGACCGGTCGGAGAGGGGCTCGACCGGTCGCCCTTGATCTTGACCGGTTGGGGTTGTTTAAAAATCGAAACAGAGAAGACAGCATCTTCAGGACGACTCCTGGGTACCGGTCGCCTAGGGGTCGACCGGTTGCCCCTACCAGTCGACCACCCCGGTCGACCGGTCGTCCTCTATAATTTTTCCTACGTCCTTTTTTCTGTTTCAAAACTCAACTCAGGTACGGGTTACCCTATAGGGCGACCGGTCGAGCCTGAAACAGGTGTGTTATCCAATTTTTTATCGAAAATAAACTCTAAGAAATACTCCGAAAAGTAGTAAAAACATTTTAAATCGATCGGAAGTATTTAGACAATATTTAGGGACATTGTTTTGGTTTAAAAACTCATTTGAACAAAATCATCAAAATCATGATAAAAACATTTATCTAACAAACTCCCCCTTTTTGATGATTACAAACCAAAACAATTTTCACAAGGACGATTTTTGAAAACAAAAATATTTTACCGGTTTTACGAGTGAGCTATCCGTTTAAAAACATTTTATAAAAAGCTCCCCCTATTGATAAGCACATCAACAAGAAATATTGCATAAGCATAAGCTAGAAGCACAAGCTTTTACAGGATACACATAAACATCATGAGCTATTAAGCTCCCCCTGTCAAAATACTTATAATTTATTGCAATTAAGTCCATAATACAAGCCATGGACTAGGTATACTAGGCTTTAGGAAGCCATAGCTTATAGCTTTTATGTCGAGTTTTTATTAGCTTCTTTGAGCTAACGAGCCAATTTCATGTTTCTCCCCCTTTGGAATCATCAAAAAGAATGTTAGGATGATAAAAACATTATACAAGTATATCAAAGTGCGCCTAGAATACGATTTATCAACCATTGAAAGAAGAATGCTTAAAATCCGAAGAAATGGGAGAAATGTATCATGAAAAAAATCCATAAGCTCGTTTTGTTTGCCAAGACATGATCTCAATAAGTATTAAAGACTTTTGAAAGCAAGAGAATCATGTAGAAGTTAAAATTTTCATTGTGACATTTCATCGAACACTTTGTGGGCGTAAAAAATAAAAGAAGAAGTATAGAGCCCTTGTAAATGAATCAAGCCAAAACTTTTCATCACCAAATCATACCAAACATCATACAATACAACATAACAACTAAGCTCATCATGATCATAAGATAATATCATCAAGAAATATACAAGAAAGCCACAAACTCAAGGGTTCAATCCAATTGAGCAAAGAAAGGAAAATTCATACCATTCGATCGGTAAAGATGAGCGATGATGATGATAAACATGCTATATTAGGTCCAAGATATGAATTGAATGCATGAAAATAAATTTTGAGTGAAATTTGTGTGAATTTGGCAAAGGGGACGAAGAATGGCAAAAATGGGTTAAAATGACTAAGGCACGAGACAGAACGGTTTTAATCAAAACAATAGCTAAGGGCGATCGGTCGTGGTTGAAGGCGACCGGTCGACGTTGAGGGCGATCGGTTGCCCTCAACCTCATCAGCCCATTGTCTTGCCAGTTTTATTAAAATCCGATTTTTCAACCAAAAATCCAATTTTTTGCCCCTAAGTTTTGAAAATATGCAAAATACAAACGTAAACCTCATTCAATATGCATTATGCCTAACCGAGCTCGTATGGACGCAAAAGTCTCGGAAGATAACGGTTTTGTAAAAATGTCCGCCAATTAATCTTGAGATGGTACAAAAGATATCTCAATTTTTCGTTTAGAAACACAATCCCTTAGAAAATGATGTCGAATCTCAATATGTGTAGTACGATTATGATGAACCGGGTTTTGAGCAATGTTTATAGCGGATATATTGTCACAAAAGATAGGAACATTTTTAAAAGAGCATTTGTAATCCGCTAAGGTTTGTTTCATCCAAAGAAGTTGAGTACAACAAAAGTCATGGAAATATATTCGCCGGCCGTTGAAAGTGAAACACAATTTTGCTTCTTTGAAAACCAAGAAACTAGGCAATCGCCTAAAATTGACATGATCCGGAAGTACTTTTCCGATCATCAATATTTCCCGCATAATCCGAATCACTATAACCTTTAAGAGAAAAATTTTCATTCTTTGGATAGAATAAACCATATTGAATAGTGCCTTTCAAATATCGAAAAATCCTTTTAGCGGCACTCATATGAGATTCTTTGGGGTTGCTTCGAAAACAAGCACATAGGCATACGACATGAAGAATGTCTGGTCTACTAGCGATTAAATAAAGTAAACTACCAATCATACCTCGATACTTTGATTCATCCACGGACTTGCCTTTTTCATCTTTGTCAATTTTGACACTGGTTGCCATAGGAGTAGACACGGTTCTTCCTTCTTCAATGCCGAACTTTTTCAAAAGTTCATTTGTATATTTTGATTGCGAATTGTATATACCTTCTTGGCATTGTTTAATTTGAAGCCCAAGAAAGAAGTTCAGCTCCCCCATCATACTCATCTCGAATTCTCCTTGCATTAACTTAGAAAATTTCTTGCACAAGGATTCGTTAGTAGAACAAAAGATAATATCATCAACATAAATTTGCACAAGTAAACAATCTTACCATTTTTCAAAAACAAAGAGAGTAGTATCAACTTTACCTCTTGTAAAACCATTTTACAAAAGAAAAGAGCTAAGTCTATCATACCATGCACGGGGTGCTTGCTTTAAACCATACAAGACATTTTTAAGTTTATAAACATCATTAGGCCTAGAAAAAATTTCAAACCCCGGAGGTTGTTTTACATAGACTTCTTCTTGAATAAGTCCATTTAAAAAAGCAGATTTAACATCCATTTGGTAAAGTTTGAAATTTTTATAACAAGAATAGGCAAGTAAAATACGATAGCTTCTAAACGTGCTACGAGTGCAAAAGTTTCATCATAATCAATACCTTCTTCTTGACAATACCCTTGAGCTACTAACCTTGCCTTGTTTCGAACAATGTTACCTTGATCATCAAGCTTATTTTTCTTTGAGCATGGAGCCGAAAAATATTTTTCTTTTCGGCTACTCCATTTTGTTGAGGTGTCCTTGGAGCCGAAAAATTATGTGCATATCACTTGGTTTCACAAAAGACTCTAAATTCACCATCAAATTCTCCACCTCGATCACTTCGAATAGACTCAATAGTATCTTCCTTTTCATTCTCAATAAGTCTACACAACTTAACAAATTCATTAACTCGCTTTTATTTGTAAGAAAGAGAGCCCAAGTATATCTAGAAAAATCATCGACAATAACGAAAGTGTAATATTTTCCACTTAGAATTGTCGTACCAATATCCCCATACAAATCAAGGTCAAGCAATTGTAGGGGTTTGGTTGTGGAAATTTCATTTTTGGGCTTGAAACTACTCTTAACTAATTTGTTCTTTTGACAAGTGTCACATAAGCCAAGATTTTCAAAATTCAATTTGGGTAGTCCTTTTACATGTTGGTTTTTGTAAATATTTTTCATATTCTTGTATCCAACGTGTCCAAGTCGCCTATGCCATAAACTTGTTAAATCATTATTGGCGACTAAACAAGAAACATTTTGACTAACCAAATCACTTGTACAAATTTTGTAAAGATTGCCTTTTCTATTTGCTTCACAAATAATTTTACCATTTTTAAGTATAAGGCATTTTTCTTTATTGAAAGAAACATCATAATTTGAATCACAAAGTTGGCTAACACTTATCAAATTAAACTTAAGCCCTTCTACTAAAAGAACATTACTAAGAGAGAAAGAAGAGTTACCAATTTCTCCATTTCTAAGAATTCTTCCTTTGCCATTGCCGAACATGACCATACCCTCTTCTTGGAGCTTGATGTTGGTAAAAAGTTCTCTCCTCCCGGTCATATGGCATGAACATCCGCTGTCCACGAGCCATTTTGAATCTTCCATTATTGTTATAGCCCCTATTACCTACAAAAGAATTTCTTTTAGGTACCCTATAATTTTTGGGGTCAATGGGGGTTAGTCTTGAGAGCTTTGGGTCTCCAAACATGACTAGAGCTATTTCTCAATTTGCAATTATTAGTATAATGTCCAACTTTGCCACAATAAAAACAAGTAGGAGTATTAGAGCTACTAGCATGTACAAAAGTCGGACATTGGTTATTTTTCTTAAAAACACTTTGAAATGGTTTATAACCAAGTCCCAATTTGGAATGCTCACCTCTTTGTGCATCTAAAATTTTTGTAACTTTATCCGTGCTTATGTTAAAACGATGCACATCATTTTTCAAACATTCAAGATTTTTTGTGAGCAATTTCTTTTCGGTTTCAAGAGTATGAACTTGAGTAAGAGTAATAGCATGAGCTTTATCAAGAGATTCATAAGAAGTAAATAATTTATCCTTTTCAATTTTGAGCTCTTTATGCTCCTTTTTCAAGGTCTTGTATTTAACAATCAAATTTTGAAATTCAATTTGCAATTCATCAAAATCACATTGCAATTCATCAACTAAGGAGGAGGTAGAAGAGTTAGAGCGTACCTCATTATTTTCATCATCTATGGCCATAAGACCATGTTCGGTTTCTCCTTCCTCGTCGGTTGTTTCAAGTAATTCATCTCAAGTTTTGACCTCCGCATTTAGAGCCTTCTTTTTCGAAAAATGCTTCTTTTTTTTGTTCCTCCTCATCGAGTTTTGGGCAATCGGCAATGAAGTGCCCAGGTTTTCCGCATTTAAAGCAAGCATTATCTCTCGGTTTTCTTGCCTTATTTTTATTCACAAATTTTGCAAAATTTCAAACAAGTGCGGCCGTCTCCTCATCATCATCATCATTATCATAGTATGCATTATTAGAAGAAGAAGCAAGACCTTTAGGAATATTTTGCATACCCTATTGATTGATGGTTGATTTGGAATTTTTCCTCTCCTTGAGATAGAGTTCATAGATGAGGAGGTTCCCGATGAGCTCGTCAAATTTGAGTGTTTCAAGATTTTGTGCCTCCGTGATAGTCGTCACCTTTTCGGACCATGAGCCGGGAAGAGAATTCAATACCTTAGTCACCTTGTCTTCTTCGGAGATGACTTTACCGAGGGCCACAAGAGGATTGACAATGTTGTCAAGCCTTTGTAAGTCCAAGCGGCTACGATAATCTAGAGGGGGGGTGAATAGATTATCTCCATCTTTTCGATTTATCCCTCTTTTTCAAACCGAATGTTCAAAGACAATAATGAAGGTGTGGAATGTAAACAACACACGTCGATTTATAGAGCTTCACCCCACCTAGGGACTACGTGCTCTACCACCCCAGTATATCCGGGATGGGTTTCGAAAAGAGAAAAAGATTTTATTAATAATTACCAAAATTATTACAACAAAATCTTACACCAACACCTTGAAGAGCACCACACTCTTCTTCAACACCACCTTTGAGATTACCACAATCTCACTTGAAGATTACCACAATCTCCAAACGGCACCTTGTGAAGATTTCCACAATCTTCACCCTTGAAGAGCACCACACTCTTCAACACATCAACAAGAAGATTACCACAATCTTCTTACACCTATCACCTAGATCACCCAAGTGTGTTCTTACCACAAGAACACTCACAAGGATATCTTGTGTTGAATGATTACCCAAATTCAAGATTACAACTCGATAATTGATAATACAATAGAGTGCAAGTGTAATCAAGAATAGCCCAGACCTCAAGAATGTGAAAATGAATAGCTAGGCAAATTACAACAAGAAATGAGACAATGTAAGAACAAGTGTATTCTTGAGTGTATCTTGTTGTGTTGTAGTTTTCTCTCTTGTTGTGTTGCTTCAATTCTTCCTCTATTTATAGAAGATGTCTTGTACATGATAGGCTCCTCTTGGGGATTGAAAATCTACAGAAAAATACAATTAAAATCAAGAATATAGCTGTTAGAAATCAATTCCACAATTTAAGGAAATGTGTCTGCTGTCAAACGGTCATATTTTTGCTGTCAAAGCACAGGGCGACCGGTCGCACAAAAATAAGAGATTTGAAGAACATTTGAAAAATTCAACAGGGCGACCGGTCGACATAGGCTTCGACCGGTCGACCCCTGTCTCAACCGGTCTACCTTAATGAAAAACCAACGAAGATTTGTTCTGTTTCAAAACGAAACATGCAAGTACCGGTCGACCGGACCGGTCGATGCCCAGGACGACCGGTCGACCTGCGACATTATTCATCCGTCTCTTTTTCTCGTTTCAAAATCATCTTCAGTACGGGTTTCCCTATAGAGCGACTGGTCGACCACGAGACAGAAATGTTGTCCAATTTTTGTCGAAAATAAAACTCAAGAAATACTCCAAAATTTAGTAAAAACATTTTAAACCAATCGGGAGTATTTAGACAACAATTAGGAACCTTGTTTAGAAGTAAAAACTCATTGACATAAAATTATTAAAAGTGTTGTCCAACATTATTGAATATAATCTTTGAGAAAATACTCCGGAAAATATTAAAATCATTTTAAATCATTTAGGAGTATTTGGACAACTTTTAAAAACATTGTTTTGGTATAAAAACAAAATCATCAAAATCATGATAAAACCATTTATCAAACAATCTCCCCCTTTTTGATGATTACAAACCAAAATAATTTTAACGAGGTCGATTTTGAAAACAAAACATTTTTACCGGTAAAAAGGAACTTTCCGTTGTGAGCGACAACATTCCATGCAATAAAAACACAAGGATGGGAGTAGAGATATTCAAACACATGTAGCAAATGCTCCCCCTATCAACATGCACAACAAGAGTTATATAGAAGCAACTTAAACATAAGCTAAAAGCTTAGCTTTTCAATATTGAGCTTAAGTATCAAAACTTAAAAACTCCCCCTATCAAAGAGACATCGTTAGAAACATATATAAGTCCATATACAACCAATGGACCACGATTCATACATAACCAAAATGCACCAAGTGGACTAAATATGATCCACAACTTATGGCTTTATGAAGCCATTAGGGGTGGGCATCGGGTGGGTAGTCGGGTATTTGGATATTCGGGTCGGGTACCCGAGAAAATCGGGTAGCTATTTAGGGTACCCGACCCTACCCGAAAACCGGTACTGACTTTCCGGTGCTAAAAATCGGGTACCACCGGGTGAAGGATTTCGCACCAAAACTTGGCAAAAAGGCAATTTTCCAAAAAAAAAAAAAAAAAAGAATACCTAAGCTTTCGCTCCGCACACCGAGATACCACCACCACCACACTTCGGTTTTGAAAAACTAAGGACGAAATAAAAAACAAAAAGTAATGAAAGCCTTATGCCTTCTGCACCACCACCCACTGGCCACTTCCATCAATTCCCCATTTCTTCATCACTTTTTATTTTTCTAATGAGCCTCCACGTGAAAATTCCCACACGTATATTTTTCTAAAATAAAAAACAGTCAATTAATAATTAGAGATATTGAGACAGACACGAGCGACCGATGGCGTGGGCGGTGGAGGGCCTGTGTGCGGGAGACTGTATCTGGGACAGACAGAGAGATTGAGACAGACACATGGGAACTGGGAAGAGTGAGTTTTATAGGGTTTCTAATTTATCGGGTACCCGATCGGGTAGTCGGGTATTTATTTAATACCCGCTACCCGACCCGATTTTTCCTAAATCGGGTATCGGGTACCCTAAACCCGACAATTTTGTAAAAATACCCGACTCGATCGGGTAAAACCCGATCGGGTCGGATCGGGTACCCAATACCCGACCCCGAATGCCCACCCCTAGAAGCCATAGCTTATAGCTTCTTTTCGTTAAGCATATCTTAGCTTGTATGAGCTAAAGAGCTTATAACCTGTTTAACCTGTTTCTCCACCGTTTCTCCCCTTTGGAATCATCAAAAGAATGTTAGCACGATAAATACATCATATATTCATATCAAAGAGCACAACTAAACCGATGTATCGAGCTATTTGATCATTGAAGCTTATAAACCAAATAGGAGGGAAAAGTCGAATCATACGACTTGTAGAGGTTTATGAAAACTCATTGGATAAGCAAAACATGATCTCTATAAATGTATAAGACTTTTGAAATCGAGAGAATCATGTAGGTGATGAATTTTTCATTGAAACATTTTATCGAACACTTGGCGAGCGTCAACATTAGAAAATGATATATATAGCCCTTGTAAATGAAATCAAGCCAAGTTTTTCATCACCAAATGCAATTTTACAAATATCATTCATCAACAAGCAGTAAGCTCATCACAAAAAAATATGAATTTCATCAAGAAAAAATATATATAAGCCACAAACTTAAGGGTTCAACCCAATTGAGCTAAAGAGAGTGAAATTCTTACCATTTAATCGGTAAATATGAGCATCAAAGATGATAACCGAGCTAGGTAGTCCCCAAAATATATTATTCATGCATCAAAACTCATTTGAAGTGAATTGTGTGTGAAATTTGCAAAGGGGACGAAAAATGGCCAAAATGTGTTAAATTGACGAATCTCAAGAAAGTAACCATTTTAATCCAAAAACTAGCCAAGGGCGACCGGTCCAGGCGGGCGACCGGCGACGGCAACTTAGCGACCGGCGGCCTTGCCCCAGTCGATCCGATGGTTCTTTTTCTGCTTTGAAAAATCCGAAATTTGATCCAAAAATCCGATTTTTCGCCCCTAAGTTTTAAAACATGCAAAATGCAAACGTAGACCTCATTCAATATACATTATGTCATAATCAAGCTCGAAATGAGGTAAAATACTCGGCGGTTAACGATCAAAAAGTCCGCGAGTTATCCTTGAGGCGGAATTAAACACATCTCAAGTTTTTGTTAAAAATCACAATCCCTTAAAAAATATATCGAATCTCAATATGTTTAGTTCGATTATGACGAACCAAATTTTGAATACGAATAACCGTATAATAGATACCGAACTTGTTATCCCGAAAAAAATAAGAACGTTTTAAAGCTTTGGATACAACAAGTCATAAGAAGAAGTGCCTTTCAAATATTTGAAAATTTCTTTTAATGACACTTTAATGAGATTCGTTGGGATAGTTTTTGAAGTCGAGCATATAGACATAAGGCATATGGAATGTCGAGTCTATAGGAATAATACAAAAAAACATACCTCGAATTTGTTTGTCAACCGACATGCCTTTCTCAACCTTTGTCAATCTCTTCATTGGTAGCCATAGAGGTTGGAATGATTCTTCCTTCTTCAATGCCTAACTCCTTCAAGAGTTCTTTTGAAATGTAACCATCTACTTGGCATTGAATGATTTGAAGTCCAAGCAAGAAATCATGCTCATTTCAAGTACACCTTGCATCAACTTAGAAAATCATATCTTGCACAAATATTCATTAGTAGCACCAAAAATATTCTCATAAATATGCACAAGTTTAAACAATATTGCCCTTTTTCACAAACAAAGAGAGTAGTATCAACTTTACCTTTTGTAAAATCATTTAGCAAAAATAGCTAAGTCTATCATACCATACACGGGGTACTTGTTTTAAACCATACAAGGCCTTAAAAACAATCATTTGGCCTAGAAAAATTTTAAACCCCGGAGGTTGTGTACATAGACTTCTTCTTGAATAAAACCATTTAGAAATTTGGATTTAACATCCATTTGGTAAAGCTTGAAATTTTCTTAAAACAAGAATGGGCAAGTAAAATGCAAATAGCTACAAAATGTGCTATGAGTGCAAATGTTACATCAAAATCGATTACCTTCTTCTTGAAAATACCTTCGAGCTACTAACCTCGCCTTAGTTCGACCAATGTTGCCTTGGTCATCGAGTTTGTTCCGGAATACCCTTTTTATCTTCTTCATCACTATCATCATAGGGCATCCAATTGATCTAAGGTGTTCATAATAGAACATTTACATCCAAATATTTGGAGTACTTCATTTCTCATCTACACAACTTAACAAACTCATTAACGGCATCGCTTATATAAGCAAGAAAAAATAGCCCAAGTGTAAAAACATGCCTTAATCACAAAATATCTTGCATAGTAGAAATAGACACTATATATAGACCATGAAGCAAGAAACACATACTATGCATTTAGAAGATCATCAAGAGTCTAATAAATCATGCAAGTTCAAATAAGCTTAAGGAAGCTACAAAAGGTCTCTTCTGAAATTTGAAAATCCGAAAGCATATAATTGAGACCTCATTTAAAAGAAGTATTTGAACAAAAGTTGACAAAGCAAATATGTGCAATCAAATATCGAATAGTGCCTTTCAAAAAAACCTCTTAATGGCACTTGTATGAAATACTATGAAAAACAAGCACATAGGCACATGGCAATACATATATCGAGTCTATAATAGTAAGAATAACACAAGTAAACGTACCTCGATAATTTATGCCTTTCTTGACGTAAATGGCCATTTGTGAAAATATGTAAATCCTACACAATTCTTAAAACAAATCTAGCACAAATCATAATGATAAAAGTGTAGGCTAAGAGATATCACAAGTAAGCTCATGCCATAAAAATCCATAAGAGATGATAACACACTTTAGTCTATAAAAATGCACAAGAGTTTTAAAAACATCATATAAGGTCTTCTTTTTTAAAAATATTTTAAAAACACAAATATATATTGAAGACCTTAAAAAAAATAAATGCTTGAAAACTCATTTTGCAATTAAGACACAAATAAAAACATGCATAGAATTAAAATAAAATGCATATATAAATGGGGAGATACGGTTTACCAATTACGCCGTTTCCATGGGTTGTGCCGTTCACATTGTTGATGATATCTTCCCCTTGAGAAGTCACTTTGTTGATGATGACTTCTTTGATTTCTCCATTTCCAAGGTTTGTTGCCTTCCCATTGTTGAAAGTTTCTTCTTCTTTGAAAATCATCTTGTTGATGATGTTTTTGCCATTTCCAAGGATTGTGTTCTTCCCATTTTTGATTATATCCTCTTTTTGGAAATTTGCTTTGTCGAAAATAGTTTCTCCTTCTTTGATCAAATGAAACGGTCATTTGATGTTTTCTTGGCGGTATGAATTTTCTTCGATCATTATTTCGTCGGGTACCTAATAACACATTATTTTGTGGTACCCTTATGTGTTTGGGTCCTTTAGGATTAGTCTTGAGACTTTTAGCTCTCCAACAATAATTAGAGTTGTTTCTAGCCCGGCAAGTATTTACCGTATGACCCTTTTTACCGCAATAAAAGCATGTAATAATTCTAGGAGCATAATGACCAACGTGCATAGTGACTTGATCCTTTTTCATATGATTAACAACATTAGGCTTATGATCAAGTCCTTTATCATAATTATGAACATCAACAATATTGGACATTTTATATGTACTCAAGTTTGATTTTAATAAATCCTTTTTCATGCAATCAATATTCTCAACAAGAGTACTATTTTCTTTCTCAAGGTTTCTAACCTTGTCAAGAGTGGTGGTGTGAGCACATAATAGTGATTCATAGGAAGTAAATAAACTATCCTTATCATTTTTCAAAACAATGAATTCCTTTTTCAAATTTTTGTATTTAACAAGTAAGTTTTGGAATTCATCTTGTAGCTCGTCATAATCATTTTGCAAATCACTATATTCATTTTGCAATTCATTGTCATAAGAAGTAGAGGGTTTAGAACTTACCTCGTTTTCTTCTTTGATGCCCATGAGGCATTGTTCAACTTGTTCATCATGGGAGGTTGTAGAAGGCTTATCCCATGTTGTTGGATTTGATGTTGTATCCATTAGTGAAGTAGATGCTTTTGAGTTGCTCCTTTCATTTGCATATACTTCATAGATGACTTCTAATTTTTGCCATACTTCATGTGCCGATCGAATACCTACAACATGATCAAATTCCAAAGTGGTAAGTGAATAATGTAAAATATTAAGAGCTTTACCATTTAAGGAGATGATTTTCTTCTCTTCATCATTGAGCTTTTTGAAGCCTTTTGAGGTGTGTGGTGTATCTTTCATCAGAATGGATTCTCCATTAATGACGGTGTTCCAAATGTCGAACCCGCAACCTTGTAAATAGCATTCCATTCTTTCTTTCCAAAAATTAAAATTTTTGGAGTCAAATAGTGGTGGTTTGGTGGTGGAGGTGCCGGATAGATGAGCTTCGTTCGTAGCCGACGATCGTTCCTCTTTACTCGCGATGTGGAACGAGCTTGCCAAAGAGTTTGGCTCTGATACCACTTGTAAGTCCAAGCGGCTACGATAATCTAGAGGGGGTGAATAGATTATCTCCATCTTTTCGATTTATCCCTCCTTTTCAAACCGAATGCTCAAAGATAATAATGAAGGTGCGGAATGTAAACAACACACGTCGATTTATAGAGCTTCACCCCACCTAGGGACTACGTGCTCTACCACCCCGGTATATCCGGGATGGGTTTCGAAAAGAGAAAAAAATTTATTAATAATTACCAAAATTATTACAACAAAATCTTACACCAACACCTTGAAGAGCACCACACTCTTCTTCAACACCACCTTTGAGATTACCACAATCTCACTTAAAGATTACCACAATCTCCAAACGGCACTTTGTGAAGATTACCACAATCTTCACCCTTGAAGAGCACCACACTCTTCAACACCTCAACAAGAAGATTACCACAATCTTCTTACACCTATCACCTAGATCACCCAAGTGTGTTCTTACCACAAGAACACTCACAAGGATATCTTGTGTTGAATGGTTACCCAAATTCAAGATTACAACTCGATAATTGATAATACAATAGAGTGCAAGTGTAATCAAGAATAGCCTAGACCTCAAGAATGTGAAAGTGAATAGCTAGGCAAATTACAACAAGAAATGAGACAATGTAAGAACAAGTGTATTCTTGAGTGTATCTTGTTGTGTTGTAGTTTTCTCTCTTGTTGTGTTGCTTCAACTCTTCCTCTATTTATAGAAGATGTCTTGTACATGATAGGCTCCTCTTGGGGATTGAAAATATATTAAAATCAAGAATATAGCTGTTAGAAATCAATTCCACAATTTAAGGAAATGTGTCTGCTGTCAAACGGTCATATTTTTGCTGTCAAAGCACAGGGCGACCGGTCGCACAGAAATAAGAGATTTGAAGAACATTTGAAAAATTCAATAGGGCGACCGGTCGACATAGGCTTCGACCGGTCGACCCCTGTCTCAACCGGTCTACCTTAATGAAAAACCAGCGAAGATTTGTTCTGTTTCAAAACGAAACATGCAGGTACCGGTCGACTGGCCCCAGGCGGCCGTCGACCGACCGATCGACGCTTTAGAAGGCGGCCGGTCGACTGCGACATTATTCATCCGTCTTTTTTGTTTCAAAAATCATCTTCGTGCGGGTTGCCCTATAGGGCGGCCGGTCGACCACGAGGCAAATGTTGTCCAATTTTTGTCGAAAATAAAACTCAAGAAATACTCCGAAAATTTAGTAAAAACATTTTAAACCAATCGGGAGTATTTAGACAACATTTAGGAACCTTGTTTAGAAGCAAAAACTCATTGACATAAAATTATTAAAAGTGTTGTCCAATATTATCGAAAATAATCTTTGAGGAAATACTCCGGAAAATATTAAAACCATTTTAAATCATTTAGGAGTATTTGGACAACTTTTAAAAATATTGTTTTGGTATAAAAACAAAATCATCAAAATCATGATAAAACCATTTATCAAACAGCCTTTCCACCATCTTAGAGATGCTTTCACCATCATACATGTTAAAGTTTTCGAAATCTTTAACAAGCATGGTTTTTCTTGCTTGCTTGACCTTCTTTGTCCCTTCATATATAGTCTCCAATTTTTCCCAAACCTCATGTGTCGACCTTATGCCTCTTATGCAATTGTACTCGGTGGCGATAAGAGAACAATGCAAAATATTTAAGGCCTTACCGTTTAGAGAGAAAGCCTTTTTGTCGTTTTCATCGAACTCCTTGAAAGGCGTAGGAGCCGAGGTGCCATCCTCCAATTTCTTGGTTGGTTGATCAACTCCTTCAACAACCACATTCCAAATGTCGAACCCGCACCCTTGTAGGAAGCACTCCATACGGTCTTTCCAAAATGCATAGTTGTTGGCGTCGAATAGTTGTGGCTTGTTGGTGGAGGCGCCGGTGGTGAGATGAGCATCATTCGTAGCCATGGATCTTTCCTCTTTACTCGGAACGAGCTAGCCAAAGAGTTTGTCTTTGATACCACTTGTTAGTCCAAGTGGCTACGATAATCTAGAGGGGGGGTAAATAGATTATCTTGGTTTTTTAGATTTTGCCCTCTTTTTCGAATAATCAAGCAAAGATGAAAGCTAAATGCGGAAAATAAACAACACACGTTACAAACTAGGAACAAAAAAATAGGCAAAATAAAAAATAAATATGATTTAGTTAAGTGCGCGGTTTCGATTCTCCTGTGGAGTGTTGAAGTGATTTTCTTTTTTTTAAATAAGATTTGGGCTGAGGCTGGGGCGCGGGTTGGGCTTTAGTACCCATAAGACGGTACTACAAGAAACCTACTCTTAAGTAATATGGAATATTACTAGATTATTCAATTAATGGTTTAAATATAACTACTTTAGCACTTTTGATTTTTGATTCTGCCATGAGATGTACATGTTCAATTAAGTACAACTTTGGTAAAGTATCACGTAGATTAAAGCCTATAAATCGATCTAGACTTTATTCTAAGAATAAAATCTAAGATTATAGACCAAATTAATTAAGCATCCTAGCTATTCATTTATAATGAAACACATCCCCATTATATTAGACATTTTTGTCTCACATTTGTTTACTTTTTTGACAACAATCCTGTTTTAGACAAAATTTTGTCATGATCAAATACAATAACCGTTCGTTTCCTGAACTACGATCCATCCAATTTTAATAATTGTTAATGTGTAATAGAAAACAATACCACTCTTAAGATTGGAACTCTTGGAACAAACTTTAGTGAAAACAATCACTTTAATCCAGGAGCGTTTATATCGAATTATCAATAATAGAAACTAGATTATGGATGCGTACCTAATTACATAGCAGTTGAATCCTGGGATTTAGCCTTGCAATTGATTCTTGGGATTTGGTCTTCTAGATCTACATGCACATCTCAAAGTTTTTCAGAGAACCCTTTAGTTTTCTCCGCATGTTTTTCTATCTGAAGATGGGATTGAAGAATAAAATATCGTAGACGTGTGATCTAGGAACCATAACCCTTATATAACTGTGTTATATATATTGGGCATCCTATTTTAGCCATCATTAAAATAGAAGTAACTCATTAAGTCTCTACACATTAAAGGCTCACACTCTATTAGATACATTAAAGCTCAATTTTTTAAATTTTATTTGATCACTTATAAAATGGGCTTAATATTATTTGACAGTTCACATATAAGTCCAATATTAGATCCAATATAAACAACTTAGCGCAGCAGCCCTAATTGGATAATTATATAATCTAGTTTATAATTTAAGATAGAGCTAGATCCCTAGTCTTGCTTAACAAATACAATTCGATCCATATGTATAGTTGAAAATAAAGCTAGACCGATCGCTATTTGCTACAAGTTCATTTAATATTAGTTCGTTAAACAATAATAAGTGATGCATGTGGTATTATTTTATTCTTCAAGTTTTCGAGCTGGAAGTTTACAATTGGCACTGTCTGCAACACAATAGTGGTTACTTAGGGCGTCGGGTTTGTTTCGACAAAAACCCTCTGACACTCAAGTCAGATCAAAGAGCCAGAGAATAACAAGAATTCTCAAACCTAGACATTTAGAATGAAATTTATCCCTTGGAAATGAAATTGGATGGGTGGATTCGGAACTTAGGTTATTATTTGATGTTGTGTGGTGCATGGACCATATTGGTCAGTTAACCATACGAAAAATCTCTTGTTGGACTCTATTATTTGGGCATTATTATTCGGATTTTTATTAGATTATAATTAGATTTAGCCCATCAATAAGTTATGACATTTTTTGTTCGCCAATATTTTAAGTTTGGGAGGCCTCTTGTGAGACCGTCTCACGGATCTACATTCATGAGACAGAGCCCCACGTGGTCCTACCTCCTCTCTGTTTCTAGTAAGCCTAGTCGCCTATCCTTTCCTCTCTCCTCTCATTGGTTTTCCCTCCTCTCTCTCTCCTCACCTCCTCATATGATATGCTCTCATGGTCCCACTTTCTCTCCTCATATATCACTCCTCCTGTGGCCTCCCCATTTCTCTCTCTCCTCTCTATCTCTCTATCCTCACATCCCTTCCCTCTCTATACCAAGGTTTTGCATGCAAAAATCTCACAAAAATATAATATTTTCATAAAAATATATACTTTTCAGAATAGAATTGATATTTTTCTAATAAAAAATGATAGTTTTTTTTATAAAGAAGTAATACTTGTTTTAATAAAAAATGATACCTTTTTAATAAAAAGAGATACTTTATTTTTAATAAAAAAATATTTATTTTAATAAGAAGTGACACTTTTTAATAGAAAATAATACTTTATTTATAATATTAAAAAGCAATATTTGTTTTAATAAGAAATTATACTTTTTCTATAAAAAAAATTATACTTTATCCATAAAAAGTGATACTTTTTTTAAATAAAAAGTGATGTTTTTCATAAGAAGTGATTTTTTTCGAGTGTAAATGTGACACTTTTTCATAAGTAGCTATATCTTTTTCATAAGAAGTTATACTTTATTTTCTTCATTTTTTTCTTTGTTTCATGCGTGTAGAGATAGATGAGGAACGTTGCGAGACAAACAAATGGGGGATCACGAGGAGAGAGAGAGAGAGAGAGAGAGAGAGAGACCACCAGAAAAGTGAGATGTGCTGAGAGAGAGAGAGAGAAACCATGAGAGATTTGGTGGTGCGGATCGTGAGGAGAGAAGAGAAGACTAGTGAGTGAAGAGAAAGAGGAGGGGGAATAAATAGAAAGAAAGGAGGGGCTCCCAAGTGCAGCTTCGTCTCACGGATCTTATATAAGGTTTTGCCTTGAAGGTTTGGCTCCATACCGATGATTGGTTGTCGATTGGATTAAAATCCTTGCAAACTCACAATCAACTCAAAGTTAAACATACTTTTAAAATTCAGATTTAGAAATAGTATAATTAATTCGAGTCAATTTATCCGCATAGTATCCACATGTTAAATTAACGTTCGAAATCTCACTATATTCTCATGCCTTTATTCCACTCTTGCTCATTCGCGAGGACGGACGCAGTAAATTCGTTCTTGGGGCGAAATCCGGGGCGCGCGCAGATGGTGCCGCCGACAGAGGCCCTCCGGCGAGACCCAGCTTTTTTATATATGTATATATACAATCAATGGCGGAGATAGGGGCCAACCCTGCCCCTCCTTTTTTTTTAAAAAAAAATTACTAGGTAAAATTTTTCAAATTTTTTTAGTTAATATTTATTTGTATTTTTATCGGCCCACCCCAATTTCTTGTAGATCACCACCTCAGTAATAATCCTAGATACGCCATTATATAATGGCGTATCTAGAATTATTAAGGGTGGCCGATCTGTAAAATGGAATGGGCCGATAAAAACTAAAAATACACATAAATATTAACTAATTTTTTAAAAATACCTTTTTTTAAAAAAAAAAAAAGTGCCAGAGCCCGGTTGGCCTCCTCTTATCTCCGCGATTGTATATATTATTTATCGCTTCTGCGCCCAAACCTTGGGCCACCGCTCCTCGCAAAATCAAATCTAATATAAATAAAAATAAAACATACAAGCTTTTATAACAAAATTACATGAAAATTTGGGGGAGGGGGCAAAATATGTTGGCTTACATTTTTATATACTATATTAATTTATTAAATAATATATTATAGGGTTCAATCACAAAACGGGGGCGGTTGCCGCCACCAGCCCCCTTGGGTCCGTCCCTGCTCATTCGGTACAGAGGCCGAGCTTGCACCAACAATGGGACGGCTTCGCCGGCGAGAGAACTGGAAAGAAACCTCTATTCAGTGTGCGTAGATCCTCGATAATCGGACAATCGAGCATGGTTGTGGAAGTCTACAGAAACCCAGGGGAGGAGTACCAGATCGAGGGCTCCTTCGGGTGCCGAAAATGCACCATTTTCAACGCGAAGAGAGGGGTTGTGGCGGAGATCCGCCGTAAGGTGGACGCTTACTCCAATGTCGAGCTTGGAAAAGACGTTTTTCAACTCTCTCTGAAGCCGGGGTTTGATGGTGCGTTTGCGATGGGGTTGATTTTGATTCTTGATCAGATTTATGGTTCAAATTATGAACATTATGATTAATAAATTGGTAGGGTCCACGCCAGGCGGAACCATGAAAATTTTGGGGTGACCGATACATGAACATGTAGTGGGTTATAGAAAAATTAAAAGAAAAATAATATAAATTATAATTAAAATATATTTTTTTCAAAAATTAGTGTAAATTTTTTTTTCAAGAAATTCCCCACCTAGGCACATATGGTGTTCTTCGAACAAAAAAAAAATGATTATGAACATGTTGATGGTGATGGTGAGAATTGAGAAATGGTACTTGTCTAGGTGTCTGTGGACCCCATCAATTAGGACCTTATACATTTTTTCTTAATAATTTTTTTGTTTTCAGTTTAATCGCGGTCATTACACATTGTAATTAATTGGTGTAATGTATGTTAAGAAATACTCGATTTATTATTTGTCAAGTGTTTTTGATATTAACGAGTGTTTTATTTCATAAAAAAAAGATATATTAATTATTAAATACTTATGTAGTGATATAATAATATTTATATAAAAGAGTTTAAATTAAATATATATTTAGATATAAATAGGTCTAGTAACAGGTTTAATGTGTGTAACTGGTTGTTCCAACACAAGATAATTTCAGGTTGGACAAATTTTGCCAAATTTGTGACCTATAAAAAAATAGATAGAAAGAGAGAGAGAGAGCTAGTTCTTTGACCTTTCACTAAACCCGAGACCAGCCTCTCCTCGCCCCATCCAAGATCCATTGTCCAGGCCAACCCACAAAAAATATGGGGATGTATGAATGTGTTTAAGTCGATTTCAGGTTTAGTGTTGGAAATTGAATTTTCAAATTTTATTGGTTTTCGTGTGAGAATTGAGAATATGTTTGGTTTGTTGTCATTCAATTTACGTTTAAAAATGAAAATATATTTGGTTATAGTATTTTTGACATAGATTTGTGTGATTGTAGTGTATTTTTGACATCGTTTTGCGTGATTGTAGTATATTTTCACATAGATTTGCGTGATTGTGGTGAAAACTTGTTTGGTTATATTTTCAAAAGAATTTTTCTATAAAAATGAAAACTGAAAATGATTTTATTTCTATTGAGAATTTTTAAACAAACATAAATTCATTTTCTAAAATAGTTGGAAATTGGAAAATTGGATTTGAAAACAATCCATACATAACCTAAATATAGTGAACAAACACAAAAGAAAAATGATTGTATATTTATGCAGTTTTTGTGTAATAGTGTAGAAGGAGAGTGTGACCAATATTTGAAGAAAACCACCATATTATGCGATTAAAATTCGGATATCTATCGAAAAAATATTGCTATCAAATAAATATTATCAATTTATCATTTTTGAATGGTTTATTGTAAATTCAACGTCTTGAATGCAATTCCATATCAATCTATTGTTTTTATCTGTAATTTGTATAACAATAAAAAAAAATTGTCTTTTGTAAAACAATAGAAATATACATATGAGGAAAGATGAGAAAAATTCACTTTTGGTCTTATTAGACTTATCCCGATAATTTTAGTCCTATAACTTGAAAATAGTCCCATAAAATTGTTCTTGTCACACAAATGATTCCACCGTTGGTAAATTAATGGTCAAACTGTCAAATGGAAAGTCAAACTGCGATTTGGGACTAAAAGTGAAAACAATGGGACTAAAATCATCGGTGTCGATCTAATGGGAACAAAAGTGATTTTTTCTCGAAAAACTAAATATAACTAATATCTATTTTAAAAAAATATATATTATCATTAAAGTTACTATTTTTTATTTATTACAATTAAAAAATTGACAAATAACTAAATGATAAAATTTATAATTCAACTTATATAAAATAACCTAGTGCATGTACGCTTATATATGTAAAATTTGTTTTTTTGTTTTTTGGGGGGAAATGTAAAGTTTGGTTTAAAAACATAAAAAATAAAAACATAATATTTGAAAATAAAAAAAATAAAAAAAAATGTTGGCTAGGTTAACTGTCTTTTTACATCAACTATAAATTTGCTAATATTTATCTATTTATAATTTAACTATACTAAAATATTTTTAAAAAATTTAAAAATATTTTCTAAATTTAAAAATTATGAAATTATTTAATATCGTAAACTGTTTTTTATTATTGATAGTTGAACTATATATATTTTCTAATACGTAAATGTAATTTTTGTAATTATTTGTATTTTCAAAAATCAAGAAGTGATTTAAACTAAAAAAAATAATATAGAAAAATTATTTGTTTTTCTAAATATTTTAAGTAAGTGAATGTTTTAGTGAAATAAAAAGCATTGGAAAAAGATATTTTTTAGAAAAATATTTGAAGGATAAAGATTTTTTTAGTTCTGAAGTGGGACATTGTTAGGACGATTTTATCGTCTAAAAATATTTTTTTAGAAAAATATAAAGATTGGTTTTGATTTGTTTTGCCTTTCTAGACTTGTGATATAATTAGGACTTTTTTAGATAAGGGAAGAAATCATATTGATATGGTATTGATATATTAGGATTCTTGATAGTTATCTTGTTTCCTAACATAAGTGATTTACTTGTCATATATTTGTATATATCTTCTTTCCTTGTGTATTAGGTCTCTTGAAGGGTGTTGGATGGCTATTTAAAGGAAGAGGACGTCCATAATGATGACACAAGAAATACACCGAGTTACAAGAGTCTTGAGAGAGTTAGAGTCATTCAAGCACAAGTCGAGTCCGAATCGCCTGGATGCGACCTCGAATGTGACTACATCGATATCACATTCACCTGCACGACTTGTGTTTGTTAGCTTTTCATCCATTGTTTTTGTTTTGTGATTAACGAAGTCCATACATATCTATTGTTGGATGAGTTGAATTACATAGATTAGATATACTCGAGATAGGAGTTTTTCGTTGAATTTCTACTAGTTGGATTTGAATAGTTTTGTATACGAAATCAAGCCGATTTTACTAGTGGAAAGTTTTGCCATATTAGCACGTCTACAAGCTTGTTAGCTTGTAGACAATTTTTACTTCGTGTGTCTCTTTATTGTTTTCAAATTTCCATTGCATGTGATTGTGAATGTGATCACATCCGCAATCACATCCTTACTCGCAAAACGTTTGGTAAATATCTCTTTATAATTCTTTCAATTGGCATCTAGAGCCTACACTGACGCGACACTAAGTGTTGATCCTGAGTGTTTGTTAGCATGGATACTCAAAATAACCCCACTTTTCGTCCCCCATTCTTGATGGCTCCAATTATTCTATTTGGAAAGTCAAAGTTCGCCTACATCAAATCAATTGATGAAAGGGCCTGGCGTACAATCCTTACTAGGTGGTCACCTCCAAAACTCATCGATATTGATGGTAACTACAAGGACAAAGGAGAAATTGATTGGACTAATGATGAATTAATTTTGTCCAATTACAATTCTAAGGCCTTGATGGCAATCTTTAGCACTTGTGGATCAAAATATGTTTAAAATTATTGCTAATTTCACGGTGGCAAAAGATGCTTGGGATACTCTGCAAAGTTATTGTGAGGGTTCGAAAGCAAGTGTGCGAAAAACCAAACTTAGGTTGCTCACAAATAGGTTTGAAAACCCGAGGATGCGTGAGGATGAGAATATCACTACTTACAATGCCAAACGTGCGATATAGCCAATGAAGCTCAAGCACTTAGGTGAACCCATATCCAACGAGAATCTTGTGAGCAAAATGTTGAGATCTCTTCCTATTAGGTATAATATCAAAGTTTCATCCATAGAAGAAGCCCATGATGTGGCCACTTTAAGTCTAGAAAGACTTGCTGGCATTTCAAACCTATGAGATGAACATGGCTCAACAGATGGAGAGTTTGGGTCACAAAGTTGCTTTTCAAATTGAGTCTCCCTTTCACTCGAGTCCCAAGTTACCAATGATTTTACTTGACCTTACCAATGAGATTGAAAAATCTGATCTAGGAGATGATTCTATGGCCATGTACTCGAAAAAGTTTGATAAAATTCTTAAGCTCAAAAGTCGAAAAAGTCTCAAAATTTCACCAAGACTTTTAAGTCCGAGTCAATCAAGTTTCCTCAAAAGCACACCTTTGATAAAAGTCAAGCGTTTTTACGGTGATAAATCAAACAAGTCGACACAAAAAACTCTTGACTCCATTAGGTGTAGGGCTTGTCTTGGGTATGGTCATTATCTTTGCCCAATGTGCTAACACTCTTATGAAAAAGGGGATGAGCCTGATGTGACCTTGAGTGATAACGAATCGGCGGTAAGAAGAATGATCGGGAAGAAAACAAGGTTCGACTACCTTGGTGAAAAATCGAAGGTCCTCCAAATTAATCCTTCGGTGTTGCCAAGGGTGTGGCCCGAGATGTGATCACACCTTCTTCGATCACATCCGAAGTCACATCCGATGAACAGGGATCTCTCATCTATCTCTAATCATTTCTGTTTCAATTCTACTTACATGCACGATAATAATGAACAGGATGATGAATCGATGATGAAAGTCGGAGGACACATATGCGAACCTTTACAAAGATTGGTTGAAAAGGATAAAAGTGAACGAGATCTTTGAAAAAGGAGAATGACCGACTTACAAAGGAGAATGATGATCAAAGGAAGTGGTTACCAGGTTAGAGGCTTCTCTTAAAAGAAAGAACTTGAGTTCGAAAAGGTAAAGTCTAAACTGGAAGAGTCTCTTGAAAGCATAAAAGGTTTAATGCAGGGAAAGCAAAATTGGATGATATTCTTTCCATGGGCGGTGATGATAAAACGGCCTTGGTTATAAAACTCCGGTTTTTGTGAAAGCTAAAGAACAAGGAGAATCCTCGATTCCTCCATAATAAAATGATTTTTTCCCGAAATCTAAACCACGGAAACGTCACTTTATCTGTCATTATTGTCATGCTCCTGGACACATAAAACCATTCTTTATAAGTCAAATCGGATTTAAGATCCGAACGCCCGATGTCATCGCGGATGTTACGACATCCTCGTAATCATTTTCAAAATCATGCGGGTAAAAAAATCGAGGTTAAATGTCATGTTATCTATACTTCCTTGAGATCTAACGTTGCGGGATCTTGGTACTTTGATAGTGGATGCTCACGACACATGACAATACCTTGGAGTATTTGACTGACTATGAAGTGTACAATGGAGGCAATGTTACCTATGGAGGTGGAGCCAAAGGAAAGATAATTGGGAAAGGAACGTTGAACGTTGAAGGACTACCCAAGCTTCGTAATATGCTTCATGTAGTTGGTCTTAATGCTAATCTCATCAGCATAAGTCAACTATGTGATGATGATCTCTATGTCAAGTTTAACAAAAACTCATGTGAAGTGTTCGATGAGAATGATACTTGTATTCTTATGCGGCTTGAGATCTTCGACAAGCATTATCAATTTTGTAATGATCAACTCTGTCACAGGGCACACACAAATGACACTGATCTATGGCACCAAAAGTTAGGGCATGTTAGCCATAAAAAGCTAATGGAACTTGTGAAATATGAGGCTGTCATTGGTTTGCCTAAGTTGTCTGTGAAAAGTGTCAGTGTTTGTGAAAGTTGTCAAAGGGGTAAACAAAAGAGAGTGTCGCATCAAATGACATCACATTTCCATACCACTAGATGTCCTGGGTTAGTTCATATGGATCTCATGGGTCCTATTGAGATTGAAAGTGTGGGTGGTAGGAAGTACTCTTATGTGATTGTCGATGATTTTTCACGTTACACGTGGACTTATTTTCTACGTGAGAAATCTGAAACTTTTGATTTCTTTAGAAGTTGGCATAAAAAGGTCTGTAACTTGTATAATTTGATTGCGAAATTAGATCGAGACCATGGTAAAGAATTTGAAAATTCTTCTTTCTCGACCTTCTCGTGATAGAAAAGGGATTTCTCATGAATTTTCCGCACCTAAAACTCCACAACAAAATGGGGTGGCAGAAAGGAAAAATCGTACATTGCAAGAGATAGCCCGTGTCATGCTTAGTTCAAAAAAACTTTCTAAAGGTTTTGGGCTGAAGCTCTTAATACTGCTTGCCATATAGCTAATCGTGTGTATTTGAGGCCTGGATGTTCTATGACCCCGTATGAAATACTTATGGGAAAGAAACATAACCTCAAATATTTTCATGTTTTTTGGATGTGTGCTATGTCCTTAATGATCGTGATAATCTTGGTAAATTCGATTCCAAAAGTGACAAGTGCCTTTTTCTAGGCTACACTTCGAATAGTCATGCCTATCGAGTTTATAATCTTCGTACTAAGACGATCATGGAATCAGAAATATTGTCTTCGATGATCTCTCGGATATTGCGGGAAAAAGTGAAGAAGATCATGTAGATCTACTCGAATTTGTTGATACTTGCTCCAAAGAAAGGATGTTGGCACGAGATGTTATGGAGAATGTGATCAAGCTCCATCCACAAATGACTCAAATGCGAGAACCAAATGTGACGGCATCCGAGCCCACACCCGTGTCTATTGCGGTGAGTCGACTCGACTCGACTTTGAACCTGTTGAAGAAACTAATAATCCAATTGTGGATCGTGGCAGTGACATACCTACAAGGATTCAGAGAAATCACCCTACGTCTCAGATCATTGGTAACACTACTGATGGTATTAAGACAAGAGGGAAAGGTAGAGTGAACTATCGTGATATGGTAAGAATGGTTTGCTTGTCAACTGATTGTACGAATGTGAGAACATGTTGTTTTGTGTCCAATTTTGAACCTAAGAATGTTGTTGAAGCTCTTAAAGATGAATTTTGGATACATGCTATGCAAGAGGAACTTGATCAATTTGTCAAAAATGATGTGTGGTTTTTAGTCCCTAGGCCAGAGGATGTTAATGTCATTGGAACAAAATGGATTTTTAAAAATAAAACAGATGAATCTGGCAAAATTGTTCGCAACAAAGCTCGATTAGTTGCTCAAGGGTACACGCAGGTTGAGGGGGTGGATTTCGATGAAACCTTCGCTCCTGTAGCCCGTATTGAGTCCATACGCTTGTTGTTTGCAATTGCATGTTACTTAGGATTAACTCTTCACCAAATGGATGTCAAAAGTGCTTTCTTAACGGATTTCTAGATGAAGAAGCTTCTGTTGAACAACCCAAAGGCTTTGAGGACCCTTTTAAGCCTAACCACGTATATAAGCTTAAAAAGGCTCTCTATGGTCTCAAACAAGACCCTAGAGCTTGGTATGGTAGGCTAACCGAGTATCTTCTTCAAATTGGCTTTAAACGTGGTGAAGTTGATAAAACCTTGTTCATTCAAAGGAAAAACCACGACATCATGATTGCTCAAATCTATGTTGACGACATTGTTTTTGGTTCCTCCTCTGATAAATTGCTAAAGGAATTCATTGCTTGCATGTCCTCTACTTTTAAAATGAGTATGGTAGGTGAGTTAAGTTACTTCCGGGCTTGCAAATAAAACAATTAAAGGAAGGAATTTTTATCTCACAAAGCAAGTATGCTAAGAATCTTGTGAAGACGTTTGATCTTGAAAATGCCTCTCACTTGAAGACTCCCATGGGGTCGAGTCAAAAGTTGAGCAAAGAAGATGTGGTGAAAGTGTTGATCACACCTTGTATAGAAGCATGATAGGAAGTTTGTTGTACTTAATCGCTAGTCGTCACGATATTATGTTCGGTGTTTGTCTATGTGCTCGATATCAATCTGATCCCAAAGTTACTCATTTAAAAGCCTTAAAACGTATTATTCGATCGTAGGGGGCACAACTCGATTTGGGGATTTGGTACACCAAAGATACTAACACTAATCTTGTGGGATTTAGTGATTACGATTGAAATGGAGATGTTGTTGATCGTAAAAGTACAATCGTGGATGTTTTTATTTAGGAAATAATTTGGTCTCACGGTATAGCAAAAAGCAAAATTGTGTATCTCTTTCGATTCTTTGAATCGGAATATGTAGCGATTGGGAGTTGTTGCACACAACTTTTATGGATGAACCAAATGATTGAAGACTATGGTTTGCAAAGTGAAACCCGATTGTCTATTGTGATAATATGAGTGCAAATGATATTTCGAAAAATCCTGTCCAACACTCTCGTACTAAACACATAGATATTAGACATCACTTTATTCGAGATTTAGTTGAGAAAATATTATTCGAATTGAGTATATTGCTTATCGAAAATCACTTGCCGACATCTTCACCAAGGCTTTGGATTTTGAGAGATTCTCCAATCTAAGGAAGTCTCTCGGTTTGTGTGTTGTTTGAGATGTTACACGAGATGTCACAAAGATTGCACATCACATCCGTGACATCTAAAATCGCATCCCTTCTCTTCTCCTCTATTTCTTTTTCATTTTTTTAGGCATCCCCGCATTATAAGCTTTCATGCATTTACGCAAAAAGTGGATTGATGGTTCGAACTAGTCACATATATTGTCTCCTTGGAAAACGGGTGTGAGTCGATCTCTCCAATTCAAAAATTGATGATATTTTTCCCGATGTTTGAGTTGAAAATAAAGTCTTGATCATGCTTGGAGGCCTTCGGGAAAAAAAGCTACCAACCCATTGTGTGCAGCTATTCCTTGTGACCTATTTCATCAAGCATCCTCTTGTTTAACAAAGGCATGATCATGTGAAAAAGAGCTACCTTTGGCACTTGAGTGAAAGCTCCTGTTTGGTTAACTCCCTCATGAGACTCGAAAAAAGTGAAAAAACTTGAAAATTTTGATAAGTCAGATTTCGGATTGCGATTCATTGAATCGGCGAGTAGCAGTGTGACTCAAAATGGGGCGACATTTGAACCTACATCCATTCTTTGCAACACTTTTCACCTTGTGTGTGCGTTTTTTATTTTTTCTTTGCATTAGGCATATTAGGTTTGCATGTCCCGGTGATCTTGGATTCTTTCTTTGAGATTTGGTTTCCATATATAATTTGAGGATAATATTTTCTCTTCCCAAATCTTGAAGATCTTGATGGATATATTTTGTGGGTTGGACCGATTTGGAGGATCGGGGTAAATCTTTTCTTTGATTTTATCACCGATTGACATAATGTGGACACTTTGAGAACCGTGTTTGATATTAATTGGGATCTTGATTTTTTCCTTTTTTTCGATAATTACCATGAGAAATTCTTTCCTAATCAAACTCTTCCCATTGTACTTTGATTATCGTGCCCAATAATAACTCTTTGCTATCACTATTTACTTGCGAGGCACTTGAGTGTTGTACACCCTCTTTTCTCTCACGTTTTGAAGCTTGTGTGTGGTTGTGATTTTTTTTTTCAGGGATATTCGGTCATCTTCCTCACCATGGCAAGATTTGTTTCATCAATCAAGAACCTTTTTGGCAGCCGGCAAATCTTCTTCTTCCTCGCACAATTCCGAAAGCCCCAAGTCCGAGAAATCCATGGAAGCAATCTTCAGATCTTTGTCGAGAGATGGAACCCCATCCGACATCGCATTCCATCTCCATCGCGCCGAAATCCTCCTTCTTCTCTCATAAGGAGAGCTCTTTACCGCCAGGCCGCCGCGCCACGCCTTCCTCTACTCCCACCGAGGTCCTCGCGAAAACCATCACTCCTCCATCGCCACAAATCGCCGCTCCCGACTACTTCACGATGCCCCCGCATCTTTTCCCGAACATGTCCCCGCATCCTGGGATCGCATCTCCCATCGCTTCAATCAAAGATCCAGGTTTGGATTCTTCTCTCCCGAGCACTCATCCCCTCCAAGTTCCACTCCAACGGCTATCATCCATGTTCCATTTCAAGACGAGGCCCCTGCCTGTTCTTCCCCGTGAGAAAAATAATGAAATTGATGTCGACAATCCTCCGGATTTTGAGGTCATTCGCACGATTCATGGGCCTTTGGGAAACCCTAATGTGCGCCGTTCGAAAAGACTTCGTGGTTACTCTCCGGAGGACTTGAAGATTCGGACTCTACTCCCGAAATTTCTCCAAAGAAGCAAAAGATCATTGTTGAGGGTACTTCGCAGAGACAGGGGAGATGATTTGCCTATTCCTTTTATTTAAAACTTCGTGGAGGATATAAAGTGCGGGTTATGTCTCAACTAGTCGGGGTCTTTGGTCACCCGAAGACCGAGTCACCACACAATAAATTCTCTTCCACCTGTAAATTGTTACCGGATGGCACTACAAGAAATTGCTTTTTTACCGACCGACGAAAATACCGACGGAATTCTTCTGTCATCATTGTTTGCAAGCGGATTAGCGACAGAATACCAACGGATACACATTTACAAAAATATCGACGGATCACCGACGGAATATAACGACGGACAATAGTCTCTCGTTAATCTGAAGTAAAATTCCCGGAAAATTCTACCGCCAAATTTCCCGACAGATCGGCGACGAATACCGACCAAATATTTACCGACGGATATTTCCATCGTTATTTACCAACAGAAATGTTCTATCGGCAATTGCCGAAGGGATAAATCCGTCGTTATCAACGACGGAATTTTCTGTTGGTAATTACCGACGGAATGCTTAGAGAGATTAGCGGCGGACTTTGATAAAAATAAATAAAATTAAAATTAACAAAAACTAATATCAAGAACAAATTTCCCGATTTGCGATGGAATACCGACTAAATAATCACCGAAACGAAAATATCTATCGTTATTTACCGACAGACATATTCTATTGGTAATTACCGATGGATAACTCCGTCGTTATCAACGACGGAATTTTCTTTGGTAATCACCGACTTAAAGCCGAAAAATAGCGGCGGACTTTTTTTTTTTGAAGATTGAGTCTCTTATAGCAAATGATCAATCCTTGGGCGATGACTCCAACATAGATCAATCTCGGTCAATAAGAGGATTGATGATCATTATATGACGAGATGTGGGAGAACTTCTAAAAAGCGGCGAATCTATGGCATTGGTAAATTTGGCGCGTCACAAGTATTTTTTGTTTTAGATATTACCAGTTGTTACTACTTTTTGTTCATTTATGTTGATTATTTTCTATGTTATGAATGCAATTGCTCCCTAACACGAACATAATCAACCCTAAGGTTTATTTGTAATTTTCAAACATATTTGGATTGTTGTAATTAGCCAAAACCTCATGTGTAGTTTTCATAATTATTTAAAGCACATTTTAGTTTAATTACTAGTTTTAGCTACTAGTTTCTTGATAGAGCAAATTAATTTGCTTGATTATTTTGGATTTTATGATTGTTGTTACGATATGTTACGAAGGATCCCCGGATGTCCGAGGCCGCAACAGAGCGCCTAAGAGAGGAGGAAAAGAGTTGAGGGTCGAAATGAGGTACAACAAAAGTTGGATGAGTATATAGCTCGGACGAGCACCCTCGAGCATGGGTGGAGTGGATGATGGGGAAAATGAGCACCTCGATATTTCCCTACCAATGACCCTACCTATTCCCGAGGCCCACAGATGATGGTGATGGTGATGGTGATGGTGATGGTGATAGTGATGGTGATGCGAGTCTTAGTGAGGATTAGACTATTATATTTTAGTTATGTGTCTCTTGTGGTTGGATTATATGGATGTGTTTGATTTTGGATTGTTTATGTTGGTTTATTAGATGTTGCGTCTTTGATGTTTATGTTGAATTATTTTATGTTTTTTTTGGTACTTTGTTTGGTATGATTTTGGATGTTGGATGTTGATTTTGGATGTTGGATGTTGGATGTTGAAATTTTGGATGTTGGATGTTGAATTTGGGGTAGTGTTTGTATTCAATTCGTACAATTTTTTTTTGTGAAATTTTAATGGATGTTAGAATTGTTATTTGTAAAACAGAAATGAATAATTAAAAATAAATAAAATTTCACAAAAATATTTATAAATTTTTTAAAATTTCCGTCGATATTCGTCGGTAAAGTTATTAACAAATCCGTCGGCGTTCTCCGGTAAATTTACTCGGCCTGTTAAAATCGGTATATGTCCGCTCGGCGATCCGTCGGTACAATTCCGTCGACAATATTCCGTCGGCATTCCATCGGGCATATATCCGTCGATAATCCGCGTCGGTGACAATTTTGTCGGCATGCCGCCGGGATTCTATTATTATTGGCGCCTTAAGTTCCCGACGGATATCATTACCGACACAAACTCCGTCGGCTTCCTGTCGGCATAGTGTAATAAAGTTCTGTTGTTGTTCCGTCGGAAATCCATCGGTAATTTACCGACGGATTATTTTTTCTGTCGGTAAAAATTTACCGACAAGCGTTTTGCCGACGGAAATATTCGCTTCGGTATTCCGTCGCGGATCCGCGGTAAAATGGGTTTGCCGACGGATTTTGCCGTCGTAAAATTTCAATTTCTTGTAGTGTGGATTCGAACAACCATATGCGTGGGTGCCAAAAAACAGACATCACGTCACCCAAAGTCCTTTACTGAGTTGAGCTATGCTCAGGGGCATGGGTTCGAGTCACGTAGAATTGGGGAAACAATCAGTGTACTCCTTTAATTCAGAAGTAAAAAAAAATCCACAGTTGCATTAGCATGAGATGATTTTTGTTTGATCTGGGGAATTTTTCGTAAATATTTTTGAACTAAATCATATAAGATGAATTTAAAATCCACCACAAAATGATTCAGAAAAGTTCAATGTAATTAGAGTTAAGGATTTGAAATCCATTAAATTATGAGATCGCGCAGATAAACTTGAATTTGTTAATATTAATTTGAAACTTTAGCTTCATAACCTTCCGTCCATATGCAACTTTAGTGAATTTAGAACTTAAATCACCATTCACTGTATTCATTAGCAGCTAACATATTTAAGTTCCAAAATTACTAACCTATTTTCTCAAAAACAAAAACAAAAACAAAAAAACGAATTACCTACATATGATTTAGAATGTGTTGGGGACAAAAACGAGATTTAATAATTAATATATAATTCGATTTATATATTGGAATAATCTTAATTGTCCAATGAGCTATTAATGCAATAACCCCACCCAAAGGAGTTCGGGACCGGCTCACAGGCCAATCTCTCCTACACGGCCCGTGAGGCCCATCATCCAGGTATAAAAAGGTTCATCCTCTTCATTTATAAGTTATCTGACTCATAATTACTCTTAAGCATTAATTCAGTATTCGTTTACTGTATTAATTTCTCTCTCGATCACTATGTTGACTCGTGCGTTGGAGGGGCCTCCCTAGGACAATCCCGGGGCCTGTCTAACATTTGTGTGTGTGCAGACAAGTTCCCAGCTGAAGAAATTACAGCTCCCAGAAAAGAAGACTTGGAAGATTTCCCCCTTGGGAAGAAGATCAGACTTTGAATTTCATCAGAATCCTTAACTTTGAGTGATCTGTCCTAAAAAGTAGCAGCATTTTGTGGTCGTCTGTGGGAACAATAAAAGCACACGAAGATGCAAACCCGATCTCAAGCACGTGAAACCGGATCTCAAGCTGCTGGTTGCAGGGCCAGAGAACAACAAGAAGAACGACTGCTTGGAAGATTTCCCCCTTGGGAAGAAGAAGACTTCGACTTTTATCATAATCAAGATCCTTGACTTAGAGTGATCTATCCTAAAAAGCAGTATCAGAAATTCAGAATGTAATTTATAAATCATGATAAATAAAATTTAGTTCAAAAAAATTAATAATTGTATCCAAGATGTTATATATATATATATATATATACACACACACCAGTCAATAGTATGTTTTGGAAAAATAAACACATTAACTAATAAAGACAATAAGATCAAATTTACTTATCGTATGTTATTCGATTATATATTCTTTTTAGCATCAAAATGAATTTCATTTATTACAATAAAATTAAGAATTATTAAAAAGTTTGAGTAAGAAACAGTTGCAAGGCCTACATATCATAAATCTATTTAGATCAACAATAAAATTCTAAACTAAGACAAATCTAATTGATCCGTGAATCAGAAAATTAAATCTCAAGGAAGATGCTAGACAAATATGTATCAATAAAATTGATCTCGCTTCTGTCATGAATCATTAACTAATAGTTCATCTGAATATTTTGTACAAAAGTCTACATACGTAGACAAACTAGCTTATTACACTGAAAGAAAATTCAGATATTGTGGACAAATAAAAACCACCAATCGGACAAACTTATTCATAAAGGGAAGAAGATGAAGAATGAGAAGACGACTAGAGTTTTAGAGAGTTATGGTTGAGTCGAATAGCTGGGGGAAGAGTAGTTTCACCCACTTTAATTATTGATAACTTTTTAAGTCATAGAATGAGCTGTGTGTCAATGAAACTTTGTCTAATTCAACCTCCTAACTAATTTGAACCCAACACTCCTCCAACACGCTTTTAGAATGAAACACAGCTCCATCATATTAAGACATTACCCTGAAAATATTTTATTTTTTTGCACTAAAAAAGAAATCCGTTCATCAAATGCTATAACCGTCCTATCTAGTTTTAACATTTTTCTAATGCCTAAAAAAAAAGAGTGTGTAGCTCATGTGTTATCAATTACCTTTTATAAGAGTGTGATTAGAGATCGAACCCTAAATCTTCCAGTTATTTTGAGATTTATTATCATATATATTCTTAAGAATGGAACAAACTCCCGCCCTAACTACATAAATAGATGGGATCTTTTATCTCAACATGGTGTACATCTCATAATTCATGGTATGTATGATTGCCACGTGTTTTTTAATTATTATCACCTTGCTTTATAAAATTCCATAATTTATGTTTGAAAACTAATATGATAATTTTTTTATCCTTGACAATTACTTGTGCGGTGAAATATGAGAGATACATAAAAGAATATCCCATCGGAGAAAATATATAATCTAGTTTATAACATATCCCTAATCTTGCTTAACTAATAATATACAATTAGACATGTATGGTTCGAAAATAAACCAATCAACCAAACAATCAATTTGTATTTGCTAAAAGGTCGTTTTGAACATAGTTCGTTAAATAAATAAATAAGCTTTACCATATTTTGTACATGCATGTAATTTGCTAAAATTTGAAGTTTTGCTCAACTCATTTTCCATTCGATTAGGGATTCATAAAGAATCAATTTAATCAAAAGTCAAATCAAACAACTTATGTTTTTAAAGCTCGATAAAAGTTTAAATAAATCTTAATAATAATATATTTAATTCGACACATTTTATTATTTGTGTTCCTAGTACCCACATGTTAAAATGAATGTTCGGAATTTCACCTTTATTCCACTCTGCTGGTTCATATACCTTTCCTCTCCGACACAATAATAATTACAACAGCAACAAATCTTTTTCCATTCCACTGGAATATATCACTGTCTATATAATAAGTTTGCAAATTTCTCATTCATTCAACCACACTATCTCCAAAACAACGAATCTTTTCAAATTTCATCATCAGAAACTCTGCTTTAAGGGCAAGAAAAGAAAACAGAGAAAAAAAAACAGAGAATGAAAACTAATTGTGGGGCAATCGTGGAAGAAGGGTTTGTATACAGACGAGAAACACATCTCACTGTTAGGAAAACCTCCCTTTTCTTCGCCGGAGATGGCTTCGCCGCTTACGATTCCAATGGTCGGCTCGCTTTCCGAGTCGACTCGTACGGCCCAGATTCTAGGGACTCCAGCAAATTCGTTCTCATGGACGCCGTCGGCCGATGCATCCTCACCGTCCGCCGCAAGGTGAGATTATTTTATGTAGTATATAAGGGAATATTGCAAAATTGGTCTTGTAATTTAAAGGTGTCAAAATTGGTCTTGTTAGTTTTTAAATTTTTAATTTTGGTCCTCCAAAATTTTAAAATTGCTAAACTTGAGTCTTATTACCGTTGGAATGTTGCAAAACCAATTGACACGTAACTCGCTTGTTATCCCTAAAATTGAGGATTTTTAATTTCCAATTTTTTTTTGACATGACAGAATTAATCCACATTGATCTGTGATTATTGACGATGTGGTTAATGTGTCTACATGTTCCCAAAAATAGCGGAAAACAAAAAATATCCCAAATTTGTGCTGAGTCCTTTGTAATTTGATGTAATTTTACAACATTCCAATGATAATAAGACTCAAATTGATCAATTTTAAAACTTACAGCACTGAATTATAAACGACCAAAACCAATTTTGATACTCTTAATTACAGGACAAATTGGTTTCAAAAAAAAATTACATGACCAATTTTTCAACACACACAATAATAGCTCATTTATAAAGGTTGAGAGAAATCTAAAGGATTTTTATTATGGATTAATTTTTTCCGTCTCCTTTTTTAATACAGAGGCCGAGCTTGCACCAGCGATGGGACGGGTTTGCCGGGGAGAGAACTGGGAAGAAACCTCTATTCAGTGTGTGTAAATCTTCGATGATCGGACGGTCGAGCATGTCTGCGGAGGTGTATAGAAACCCAGGAGAGGAGTACCAGATCGAGGGCTCCTTTGGATGCCGGAAATGCACCGTTTTCAACTCGGAGAGAAAAGTTGTGGCAGAGATCCGCCGTAAGGTAGACGCTTATTCAATGTCGTGCTTGGGAAAGACGTCTTTCTGCTCTCTCTAAAGTCGGGGTTTGATGGCGCGTTTGCGATGGGGTTGGTTTTGATTCTTGATCAGATTCATGGGGCAGATTATCAACATCGAGATGGTGATAGTGAGAAATGGTACTAGTCTTGGGTGTTTGTAGACCCGTGAGGGTTCTTTATTTTTATTTTTATTAGATTTTTCTCAAATTTAATCTTGGTCATTACATATTGTATTTGGTGTAATGCAAGTTACGAAATACTCCATCTATTATTTGTCGAGTGTTTTGGTTGTTATAGAACGATTTATTTCAAATAAAACACTTATGTATCGCTATATTAATTAACTAATTTTATATTAAAAACATGAATATATATATATATATATATATATATATGTGTGTGTGTGTGTGTGTGTTCACATACAAACTACGAAATTTTATTTTTATATTTTAAAAATATTTTTCTTCTTAGGAATATTTGACCCATCAGTCAAAGGCAAAACACTTCTAGGTTCATATTCAATAGATTTCATAGAGGGATAGCAAAGGAAATAGGGGTGATAATTTCCAATGACAGATAACACGACATGAAACCAACCCAAAATTATTGAGAAAACCCAAAATCGAACACAATAAACCTAAACACTAACACGACTCACACGATGCTACCAATTTATCTTATGACATAATATTTTAAATTATATTTAATTTTTTTTTGTATTTTAAACATAAACCAAATTAACCTAAAATTGAACACGAATACAATTCAATAACCTAATTGTCACCCACAAATGGAGAGTCTTGGGCGGGTTCGATCAAGTACGAGACTGTCCCACCAAAGAAAAGTGGACTAAAAACCCGTCCCCACTTCGATTGAGGACCCGCCTTGTTACCCAAAAGTCCTCGAACTTTGTAGTCCAACACGTTATACTCACAAGTCACAAACATCAAGTTTTATTTTATTTAGATTTATAACTAGTTAAAATAATAGATTTTTACATACTCTTCTTTGTCTTACACACATACAAGTGATACAACATCGAGAACATATGCATGACACGTTCAAATTCATACATTATTGGTTATACCGGAAAATATGTGCAATGGCCAAGCCGATCAACTCCGATATATCTCCGAGAACTCCGCTAGTAACCGAGCACTGCAGAAAGGGGGCCGGAGGGTTTTTCCGCGTCCTCTCCGACGCTCAAGTCGGATATCAATTCAAAGAAGATAAAAATAGCTCGAAGTGTAGTGTGAATGAATAAAAATGCATTAACCTTACTCATACGATGAATGCCTATTTATAAGGCTCACCGTTAGGGTTTCCACGTTTTTCGGAAGCGGTTAAGGAGATCTGTCGGGCGTTTGTTACAAAATCTTATCTAGATCGAGAAATTTAAGTTATGCTTACAAATACCGAGCTCGCCTATCGATCCCGAGCAACATCGGTCTTCTAGAAATTGGGCCTTAAGAAGTGAACCTCGATGGGCACGGAGTTGGACTACGATTATGAGAGTCCACTCTCTAGCTCGGCCTATTCCATGCCGAATCAACCAGATCCCCCACTATAGCCGAGCCGAAATTTGTTATCGACAAAGCTTGGTTATAGTGTTCCTTTAATCACGGTAGGCCGAGCTCTTCACCCCGAGCTACCCAATATACCTTGATTTCTATATACCGAACCGTTTACCGTCCTATCATTTGAAATTCCCGCCTATTCGAGATCCGTGTACCACTATCATCATTGCTTTATTGATGGGACACTTTCCCCCCTCTGCCCAATGTATCCTTAACCGCAGATCTTCTCTATTATCAACGGCTAAGATTCATTGTCCTCGATCACTCGTGCTCTCTTCTCCTATATAAAGAGGCTCTCTATTTCATTTCTCACTTTTTGCACACTCTCTCTCTCGGGCGATTTCCTGCCCCTCCGATGTCTTCCTCCGCGACTCAAAACCTCCACTCCGTGTAACTTCTCTTCCTCATTTTCTTCTAAGGTATGCTTCTTCTATTTAGGTACTTTCCTAGCCCTATTTTTATTCCCCCATCTCTATCTTTTTCTCTGTTTTTCTTATTTTGTATAATACCATGTCTTCCCCTGTTAATCTTTCCTCTCATGGGTACTTCAACGGATCCCAAATAAGTGGTTTGACTGGGTCGATAACCTGGAACTTTCCTTTGAAAATGCCGCTCCTTCGCTTCACACCATACCGAGGACTCTTCCTCAAATCTCCCAAATGAGTTCGAGCTCTCTTTCTCGATAGGAGTTATTCTAACATAGAAATAAGGTCATCCGTCCCGACCTCCCATGTAGATAGTAGTTTCAATGCCACCGCTATGTTTGCTAGGAATTTAAAATATCTTTGTAAAAACATAAGTATTCCTTCAACTTTTAAATTAGCTCTCCCTAGCTCTTATGATAGGCCGAACCGACCTCCACCAGGTTTTCTAGCCTTTTTCTCTCGGGCGATTGATGGTGGGCTTGTTCCTATCCATCCTCTTATGATCAACTCTCGGCCATATATCAAATCCCCAAACCAATTTTCTCCCAACTCTTTTCAACTCATGACCGGTTTCGTCATGGTTACCAAATTTCTCGAAATTGAACCAACAAATGAGCTCTTTCACTCTTTATTTCAAATAAAGGTCTCCACTACTCGTAGCCTCTTCTATCTCTCCTCCCGAGGTGATGCACGATTCCTCGGGAAATATCCTACTTCCAATAAATTTTGGAAGGATCGCTATTTCTTTCTCTCTTCTCCCAAACCCCGGCCCTTCCCTACCCAGGTGGGTTTGGGAAGTTCCTTCTCGAGAAGAAAGTAAATATTAGGAGGCGAGATCCCGACCTCCAAGTTCTCATAGATCGGTTAAATAAGCAAAGAGTATGATCTTTCACGACTCTGCTCTTGTCCTGCTCTATTATGGCATTTCAAATTAAGCCATACCCCTGCCAAGCTCGAGGATGACCTCGGTATTCATCTTTTGCTAGTACTTATTTCTATTTCTGTTTTCACTTTTTATTTTACTGACATTCAGCTCTTTTTCCTTCAGCTACAACTATGAACAAAAGACTTGCCGAGAAAGAAGCAGCTCGGAAGAGAAATGTCTCCATGAGTCGTGCCCCCCAGGAACGTCTTCCAATCCTCAATCCAATCAACCTCCTCCTTCCATTACCCCTGCTCAATCTATCGAGGGCCAAGCTCCTAAGTCTCCCCGGACCCTTCGCCCCGACTCAGCTCGGGATGTCATTAGGGAGTTCTCGGATCCTAGCAACAACCCCACTCTGAAGAAACGCCCACCATCTGCTTTGGACTCTTCTCAGAAGAAGTCCAAGACGGTCGGCAGTTCGGGAGATACTACTACTCCCAACCAGACATTCTTTCTGCAGTCCCCCGTTATGGAGAATCTTCATCCTCGGACGGCGGCTGAATTCTTACAGGGCCTTTGCCCTCCTCGAGAACGTCGTCGTCCACCGCAAGAAAGCCTGCGCTCGACTTGTGGATAATTTCAGCCTCGACTTTTCTAGGGTAAGATGTTTTCCCTCTTTTTGTTCTTAGTTTATTACTTCACTCTTCTACTCATACTTGCTTTTATTGTAATTTCACAGGCCTTACTCCGCCTTTCTGAAATAGTTGCCCGAAGTCGCGTGGGCTTTGCTGATCCCGACCTCGTCAATGAGCGCAATGACGTGCGGCAAAGAACAAGTGGCCCACCAAAGAGAGGGATGCCCGAATGCTCAAGGTTTTGGACAAAGGCAAAGCCGAGCTTGACGCTCAAAGCTACCCTGGCTAATAAGGATGAGGAGATAAGAGCTCTTAAGGCCGAGCTCGAAAACTTCCAACTTCCGCTCGTCAAGTAGGCCGAGGCTCGGCGGAAGGTGTCCGAGCCGATGTCGAGAACTTCCTCCAATCACTAGAGTGATGTGCTGCAGTTCAAAAAGCTCGGGAGGTGGCCAAACAAAGTTTCCTAAGTTACGAAGAGTTCCTTGACGTTCTCTCTGACGGAGCTCTCCAGTATTTCCACTTGGCCTTTGATCAGGCCGAAGCCCAAGGCCAAGAGAAGGGCTTTGTTGAAAAGTTTGATCGGAACAAGGCCTTAACCTTCGCTACTGATCCCGAAGGCTATAATCCCTCTCACGAGGCAAATCGAGTCAATCTAAGCTCTCCTACCGACTTCCTCAACCATATCCTTTCTCTGTTGGAAGCCGACGAGCTTCATCCTCGCTCCCTAGCTCCTCCTCCCGGCTCGGGAGTTGATTCTCGGGCTCTTCTTCTTTGGGGCGATAGAGCTATCGAGATCCTGGACGAGACTCCTTTACCGTAGCGGATTACGGCATTAAGGATACCCCCTTCTTAGCTTTTGTAAATATAATTTGGCCTCTTTAATTCCATGTACTTCATCTTTTATGTTTAATGAACTTTTTCTTTGATCGAGTTCTTTTCCTTTCTTTTCTTTCTATTTTCAATTTTTCGAAGCTCGAGAGCCGAGCTCTAGGTATTTTTAGCTTCAAGTCACCTCGGGGCCATGCTAAAAATACTTGGATAAATTTTCAATCTTTCAAGCTCGAGTTTAGGCTCTGGTATTTTTAGCGTCAAGTCACCTCGGGGACCATGCTAAAAATACTTGGATAAATTTTCGATCTTTCGAAGCTCGAGCCGAGCTCTGTGGTATTTTTAGCGTCAAGTCACCTCGGGGACCATGCTAAAAATACTTGGATAAATTTTCGATCTTTCGAAGCTCAAGCCGAGCTCTAGGTATTTTTAGCTTCAAGTCACCTCGGGGACCATGCTAAAAATACTTGGATAAATTTTCGATCTTTCGAAGCTCGAGCCGAGCTCTAGATATTTTTAGCTTCAAGTCACCTCGGGGACCATGCTAAAAATACTTGGATACATTTTCGATTTTTCAAGTCGAGTCGAGTTGTAGGTATTTTTAGCTTCAAGTCACCTCGGGGACCATGCTAAAAATACTTGGATAAATTTTCGATCTTTCGAAGCTCGAGCCGAGCTCTAGGTATTTTTAGCGTCAAGTCACCTCGGGGACCATGCTAAAAATACTTGGATAAATTTTTGATCTTTCGAAGCTCGAGCCGAGCTCTAGGTATTTTTAGCGTCAAGTCACCTCGGGGACCTTGCTAAAAATACTTGGATAAATTTTTGATCTTTCGAAGCTCGAGTCGAGCTCTAGATATTTTTAGCTTCAAGTCACCTCGGGGACCATGCTAAAAATACTTGGATACATTTTCGATTTTTTTTTTTTTTAAGCTCGGTGAGTTGTAGGTATTTTTAGCTTCAAGTCACCTCGGGGACCATGCTAAAAATACTTGAATAAATTTTCGATCTTTGAAGCTCGAGCCGAGCTCTAGGTATTTTTAGCGTCAAGTCACCTCGGGGACCATGCTAAAAATACTTGGATAAATTTTTGATCTTTCAAGCTCAAGCCGAGCTCTGGTATTTTTAGCTTCAAGTCACCTCGGGGACCATGCTAAAAATACTTGGATAAATTTTCGATCTTTCGAAGCTCGAGCGAGCTCTAGGTATTTTTAGCGTCAAGTCACCTCGGGACCATGCTAAAAATACTTAGATAAATTTTCGATCATTCAAAGCTCAAGCCGAGCTCTGGTATTTTTAACTTCACGTTACTCCTGGGACCATGCTAAAAATACTTATATAAATTTTTGATTTTTTGAAGCGCGGTAGTTGTAGGTATTTTTAGCTTCAAGTCACCTCGGGGACCATGCTAAAAATACTAGGATAAATTTTCGATCTTTCGAAGCTCGAGCTGAGTCGTAGGTATTTTTAGCTTCCAGTCACCTCGGAGACCATGCTAAAAATACTTGGATAAATTTTCGATCTTTCGAAGCTCAAGCCGAGCTCTGGTATTTTTAGCGTCAAGTCACCTCGGGGACCATGCTAAAAATACTTGGATAAATTTTCGATCTTTCAAGCTCAAGCCGAGCTCGGGTATTTTTAGCTTTAAGTCACCTCTGGGGACCATGCTAAAAATACTTATGGGTATCCACCCCTCCAAGGCTCCGACTCGACCATTTCCATGATCAAGCCCGAGTTACTTAGTTTTAGTTCTCGGGTATCCACCCTTTAGATCGCTATTTATTTATTTTCAAGCTAAGAGTGTTGAATCGAGATTTTGCTATATTCACACGATTTTAGTCGATAAAGCGCAAACTCTTTCATTCATTCTTTTCTTCATTACATCAAGATAAAAATGAAACTTTTGTAGACATCATGGGTCCACTACCGAACTTCCTTTTTCTTAAGAGTAGTACTTCTTCAGTTAACAATGTTCCATGCTCGGGGTAGTTTCTTTCCATATAACTCCTCCAATTCATAAGCACCACCAAGGCCCGATCTGCGCTTACTCCGAGAGGTCCCTCCCAATTAGCTTCCCGGTTTTCCTCGGTTTTTCAGAGCATCCGCTTTCCTCAACACCAAGTCCCCACTGAAACTCCTCTTGTTCACTTTGTCGTTGTAACTAGCTCGGACTCGACTTCTTGCCCGTTCTATCCGTAAAAATGCCATTTCGGCTTTTCATTAATCATATCCAAGACTCTTGAGTTCTCATTTCATTCTCGAGTTTCCTCATAATTACGAATACGGTGGGTTTCCATCCCGATCTCACCGGTATGACCGCATCCATTCCGTATACTAGACTAAAGGGTGTTTCGCTGTTGCTTTCTTTTGGATTCGTCCTATACGCCCATAGTACAGAGCTCAACTCTCGACCCAAGCCCTCCCGACTTCTCTAACCGAGCCTTCAACCCTTGGGACTGTGCATTGCTAACCTCTCACCGCCCCATTCGCTCGCGGGGGCCACCGAGGTGAAATGAAGTCGCTTAATCTTCATTTCCTTACACCATTCCCGAATCCTCGCTCCGTTGAATCAAGCTGCGTTCCATTATCTCAAACAATCACTCAAGGTATCCCGAACTCCGCACACTATATCTTTGCCAAATAAACTTCATAACCACATCCTCGGTTATTATTTTAGCCAATGGTTCACTTCCACCCATTTGCTAAAGTAATCTATCGCCACTATCAAGAATTTCCTTTGTCCCGAGGCCGGAGGGAAAGGCCCCACAATATCAATTCCCCATCTAGCGAATGGGCAAGCCGAGCTCATAGTCATGAGTTCATCGGGTGGCCTATGTATGAAAAAGGCGCATGCACTGACATTTTCCACACTTTGTTTCACCATCGATTCGCATCTCTTCTTAAACTCGGCCAAAAATATCCGGCCCTTAGTACTTTATTTGCCAAAGTCCTGGTCTCCCATGTGATTTCCACAACATCCCTCATGTATTTCCTTCAAAACATACTCTCATTCCTTTTAACTTACACATCTCAAAAGCGGAGCACTAAACCCCTTCTTGACAAAGAATTCTCCCAAGATACAAAAATGAGTCGCTCGTATTTTTACCCGAGCCACTTCCTTTCTATCTTTCGGTAAAATCCCCTCTTTCGAGATCGCTAGGATTGGCACTCTCCAATCTTCATTCTCCTCCATCTCTCCGATCTCCAAACTCGAACCGTATCCGATCTACTAACAGAAATATTCCCTGTCATAACCCCCGCCGAACTTGCAATCTTAGACAAGAAATCACCTTCGCATTTTCTTCCCTTGGTATATGGCGGACCTCGATTTCTTTCGGTCTCTTTTCTAGGATCTTATATTTCTCCACATAATTTTTCATCCTTTCTTCCCGAATCTCGAACTCCCTCTTATCTCTGTTTGTATACCAATTGGGAATCTATATGTATGAGCACCTTAGACGCTCCCATACTTATTGTCATATTAATTCTCACAAAAGGCCTCGTACTCCGCCTCATTATTGGACAACTTAAAGTCCAATCTTACCGCAAAACTACTCTCCACCCCCTCGGGACTGATCAATATAATACCTACTCCGCTTCCCATGCTCCCCACGGATCCATCCACGAATAGTACCCATGTTCCCTCCTCAGGCACGCCCTTCGTTAACTCTACACGAAATCCGCTAAGGCCTGGGCCTTAATGGCGCTCGGCTCGGAACTCTACATCATACTCGCTCAATTCAATAGCCCACTTCACCAATCTTCCGAGACTTGAGTTTACTCATCACGGCCTTCAACGGCAAGTTTGTGCGCACAATCACTTTATGTGACAAAAAATATGGCCTCAATCTCCGAGCTTTTATCATCAGAGCTAAACTGGCCTTCTCAATCTCTGCATACTTTACCTCGGCGTTTCTTAACACCTTGCTCACATAATACACCGGCGTTTGCACCGAGTTCTCTTCCCTTATCAATACTGTGCTAACCATCTATTCTCCTACCGAAATATAAAGATACAACGGCTCCTCGTATCGGTTTTGTCGATCTTGATAGCTCGGCAAATAATCTTTCAATTCCTTAAACGTTTTTGGCATTCTTCATCCCAAGCAAATTTCTTGGCCTTCCTTAATACTCTAAAGAAAGGCAAGCTCCTCTCCGCCGACCTCGAAATGAATCGATTGAGGGCCGCTATCCTCCCGATTAAACTCTCAGACATCCTTTTCATCCTTGGGCTCGCCATCTCTCGTATAGCCCTCACATTCTCCGGATTGGCTTCAATTCCTTTTTCTCATACCATGTATCCCGAAACTTTCCCGATCTCACCCCAAAACGCATTTCTTGGGATTAAGCTTCATCCTATATCTCCTCAACGTATCGAATGTTTCCGCCAGGTCTTTCACATGGTCCACGGCCTTCGCACTTTTAACCAACATGTCATCGACATAGACTTCCATATTTCTCCCGATCTGATCACTAAACATCTTGTCCACCAATCTTTGGTATGTTGCCCCCGCGTTTTTTAGACCAAAGGGCATCACAACGTAGCAATAGGTACCAAAAGAGGTGGTGAAGCTCACCCTCTTCCTCGTCCTCTTCCGCTAACCGAATCGATGATAGCAGAGAGGCATCCATCATACTAAGCATCTCGCATCCCGAGGTAGAGTCCACCAACTGATCTATTCTCGGGAGTGGGTAATAGTCTTTAGGGCACGCTCTGTTCAAATCCCTAAAGTCTATACACATCCTCCAATCGTCTTGAGTCTTCGGGACCAAGACAGTGTTAGATAACCATTCGGGAAACTGGATTTCCCTAATATGCCCCGCACTCGGCAAACTTCTCGTCTTCCGCTCGAATGATCGCATCCTGCTGGACCGAAGTTCCTCTTCTTCTCGCATTACTAGTTTGTATGAAGGGTTTACATTGAGTCTATGTTCGGCGACGCTCGGATCTATCCCCACTAGATCTCTAGCCGACTGAGCAAATACATCAACATTGTTTCTCGAGAACCCCACCAATTCTTCTTTAAGATTGTCTCGAAGTTCTTTTCTATCTTCGTAGCTTTACCCTACTCTCCCCGGTACCAAATCCACCCACATCAACTCCTCATTCGTTGCACATGCTCCACCGGATCCTCATCCACTTAATGATTTTTTCTTTCCTTTTCCCATCATCATGAGCCTCTCTCTCTCGCCATCCAAGGCTCTCCACATACAACCTCCGTGCCATGTCCGATCCCTCTTACTCCCCACCTGGTCATCCACTGAATTTCATCTTTAGATGATATACTGAGACCACAACACAGAACGCATTCGAGAGATGGCCTCCCAATCATCACATTATATGACGAAGGGGCATCTACCACCAAAAATCTCACCATCCTCGTTTTCCTGAATGGCTCTTTGCCCAAGGACACGGGTAAAGTAACCATTCCCAATGGTTGAATGGTTCCTCCTGCAAAGCCCACCAGGGAAGTATCCACCATTTCCAGCTCCACCTGCAAGTCCATTCGTTTATAACATTCATAAAAGAGTATATCAGCTGAACTACCTGTGTCTACAAACACCCTCTGCACATCGTAATTCGCAATCGTTGCCGTAATTACAAGGGCATCACTGTGTGGAGTCACGATGCCCCGCCTATCCTGCGGTCCGAACTGAATATTTGGACCCACCGTTACTTGTTCAATCCTCATTTGTTCTCGAATTCTCTCAGCAGTCGCCGCCCTGACGTAACTCTTTCTAGCCCTTCGAGAATCCCCTCCGGACGGACCCCCGATAACCATCTGAATAACCCCCCTCCTCGGCGGTGGAGGGGGAAGATTCTTCTCCTCGTCTGGCTTTTTCTCCGGCTCTTGCCTCTGCTGGTAATTACCTTGCCCCCTCCGGTAATTACCCTTCGACCTCCTCTTATCCACATACACGAATTCCTTCAAATGTCCTGCCTGGATCATTCTTTCGATTTCATCTTTCAGGTGAGTACATTGCTCTGTGGTGTGCCCATATTCATTGTGAAAACGACAAAACTCATTACTCTTCTCCTTCCTGGGAACCTCTCGAATAGGTCCTTGGCCACCTCAAGTCGGGATGTCTTTCTATTGCTTTGAAAACACCTCTCCTTGAGAAGCCACCAACGGAGTATACTTATCAAATCTAGGCCTTCCTCCCGACACTTCCACCTTTGATTTCTTGGAGGCGTTTTCTCCTCTTTATCCTCTACCTTATCTCGTCTTTTACTTCCTTCTTCCTTCTTCATCCTCCTTGCTTCCTCCAAATTAATATATCTCTCATGCCCGGCCAACAACTCATCAAAAGTTTTGGTGGCTCAATTACCAAAGATTCAAAAATTCTCCATCCCTCGAGTCCCAGGCCAATGCATTCGTCAAAATCTCCGGACTAGCCGAGGCACCTCCATTTTCTTTGCTTTGTGAAGTCTTGGATGTAACTCCTCGCCCTTTCCCTCCTTCCCGCTGATCTTGAATAATGTCGGAGGGGCCTTACGATACTTTCTGCGACTAGTGAATCGATGCATAAAAACGAGTTGAATTCGTCGAAATTCCTTATAGAGTTCGGGGAAGTGGGAAAACCATCTGTTTCTTGCCCGATTTAGTGAGGGTTATCGGGAATACCCTCGCACATTACTCCGTCCAGAGAACCTATGTAATAATGCCGCATTTTCGAATCGCAAAGGTGATCCCATGGGTCCGCGTGCCGTCATATTCGAAACTCAAAGCTCTATAGGATACTCGGCAATTCGCCCGCCATCACCTCCTCCGTGAATGGCGTCCTCTTCGCACCCGAGAACGGCTCCTGGGAGCTCCTGCTACTCTCATCCGCACCTCCCTTACTTCCTCTAGAGATCATTCATCCACTCGACCAGGTCCGGATCATCCGGTGGTATACTCCATAGCACGCGATGAGTGCTCCTCCTCTACCACCGGAGCTCGCCGCCTCTGTCACCTCCATCGATTTCTAGCCTCCCGCATGCCCCGGGAGTGGTGGACGGAGGTGGTGGTGGCACCCAATGGCTAAACCTCCGATCCACACTGTTCCACCGTTGCATTAACAAAATTACCCAGTTGTTCAAAAAACATGGGCCCCAATATCCCCGCCCTCGCCGAGGATAATGGGACTGAGCCGCCCTGAGTTATTCCCAGATTTTCCTGATGTGGATCCTCCACCTGGGGTGGTGGGGGACGCACACCTCTCTCCTGAGTCAGCACCCATGGCGTATCAACCATGGGGGTGCGGTTCAGGTCCTCCGTCAAATTCCTCCTCAACTCCTCCATAACTGCCCTTGAAACCTCACGCCTTAGCTCAAAATTTCCCACGACGGCGCCAATTTGGTTATACCGAAAAATGTGCAATGGCCAAGCCGATCAACTCCGATATATCTCCGACCGAACTCCGCTAGAACACCGAGCACTGCAAGAAAGGGGGGTCGGAGGGTTTTTCCGTACCTTCTCCGACGCTCAAGTCGGATATCAATTCAAAGAAGATAAAAATAGCTCAAGTGTAGTGTGGATGAATAAAAATGCATTAACCTTACTCATACCGATGAATGCATATTTATAAGGCTCACTGTTAGGGTTTCCACGTTTTCCTAAACGGTTAAGGAGAATCTGTCGACGTTTGTTACAAAATCTTATCTAGATCTCGAAAATTTAAGTTATGCTTACAAATACCGAGCTCGCCTATCGATCCCGAGCAACATCGCTTTCTAGAAATTGGGCCTTAGAGTGAACCTCGATGGGCCCGGGTTGGACTACGATTGAGAGCCCACTCTAGCTCGGCCTATTCCATGCCGAATCAATTATTTTACCGAGGCAGATTTAGTATAGAACATGGGGTACAACTATACCCCCAATTTGACAAAATCCCAAAGTAATATAGAGTAAAAATGTTGGAAATTTGGATTTGAGAAAGTGGGTGTTGTCCGACTTTGACCAAATTTTCGGTGGCTAAGAATTTAATTTTGGAGAATTAAATTGTATATTACGATCTACTTTATAAGCGGATGTTCGTAGTATTTTTATTCCTCAAAACCAAATTTCAAATGAGTAAGAAATTAATACACGAAATTGGCCACAAAAATGGGCATTATATAAAATGAGTTGAAAGGATTTTTCTTCATCCCACATAGCTTAGAAAGCTAAGTTTGTCCTGGTTATAAACTAGAAGATGTTATTAGTTGGATATACTATAACATAAGTGGATGATCACAAGTGGCCCACACGCCGCGCAAGACTGCCCGCCTTGCCCGCTGGGCTTGGCCAGGGGCGGCCTTGGTCTATGGGCTGGGTCCAGTCCACAACACTTTTGTCACTCGAAAATGGGCTTGACCCAAATTCGTGGCTTTGTTGGGTGTTGGGCCGCCGGATGAACCTGGACATTGCGGTGTCCGATTCATAGTTGACTGATGGAGTATGTAACTCCTCGGATAGTGGGGTTGTAACCCCGGATTGTGGTCATCAATGTGTTTGTAACACCTGGGAGTTACAAAGGAGGTTAATGCCCATTACCTTACCATGATTGATTCCTGCGGGTAGTGGTTTTCTTTGTCTATAAATAGTTGGTTCCATTGAAGATTTCGGATACTGAAAAATCGCATACATTCTCGCATATTTCAAAGGTGCCGTCGAAAGTGTCGTAACATTTCGTATCACATTTTCAACAACATTTTACTCGCATTCGAGTCCAATAGCCGCTTCTCTCCTTCGAGTTCGAAAGGTGCCTTTGTATCGTGGGTGCTACTCATACCGCACGAGTACGTTAAGTCGTTTTATCTTTGGGGACATTACGTCAAGCCGTGAGCACTAGTTGGGGCGTGTTTGTCTTGCGGATAAAGTTCTACTCGACTCGGCTTTTTGTTATTTCAAGTTGTTATAGTCGATTTCCATTTCCTTGTAATTTTCCATTTTCTGTTTGTAAAGCCATTGTTGAAGGCTCCGTTGTAATCACCTTGTAAACCTACAAAATCAACAATCGCAAGACAAATATCGATCTTCATGATGGCGAGCACAAGCGGGACCCCGATCATCCCTCCCGCCAGCCGAGAAACCCGAGAAGTTTATGGGTTTCGACTTCAAGAGGTGGCGAGAAAAATATTATTTTACCTCACCACTTTGAGCTTGGCGAAATATCTCGATCGAGGACGCTCAGGTGGTGGTGAAAATGAGACTAATCTTGAAAAATACGTTGCGTTTGATGCATGGGGCGGTGATTTCCTATGCCTAACTATGTCCTTAACGGGCTTAGTGATGCACTTTACATGTGTATTGTGCGGTGAAATCCTCCAAAGAGTTGTGGGAATCTTTGGAGAAGAAGTACAAAACGAGGATGCCGCACAAAGAAATTTGTTGTCGGTAAGTTCTTGGATTTTGTGATGGTTGATTTAAAACCGTGATTGAACAAGTGCAAACGTTCTAGTTGATCCTACATGAAATATCGCGCAAGGGGATGGCCTTGCCGAGGCATTCCGGTGGCCGCGTTGATTGAGAAATTGCCTCCAAGTTGGAGGGACTTTAAAAATTATCTCAAGCATAAGCGAAAGGAGATGGGACTAGAGGATCGATTGTCAAACTTAGGATTGAGGAAGATAATAGGAGGATTGACTCTAAGTCCAGGCTTGACCAATGGAGTCAAAGCGAATTTGCTGGAGCATGGCTCGTCAAGCAATTCAAGAAAATACCTAAGAATAAGGGCAAGAAACCGACAAGTGGAAAGTTCCAGGGGGATTGCTTCAATTGTGGCAAACCGGGCATATGACAAAGGATTGTCATCACCAAGAAAAGAAAACAAAACAACGATCCAATGTCAATGTGGTAGAGCAAAGGAACTAACCGACGTTGATATGTCGGCGGTGGTGTTTGAAGCCAATTTGGTTGATAACCGAAAGAATGGTTTGTGGATCTGGGTGCCACTTGCCTTGTCTCGCTCTCCGAAAGGGATGCATTTTCTTACTACGTCCCGTCCGACCGAAGAAAGCTCCACATGGGGAATCACGCCTCTTCTAATGTTGCTTTGGCGTTGGAACGGTGGTCTTTGAAGCTTACTTCGGGAAATGAGTTGAAGTCAAGGATGTCTTTGCATGTCCCAGGACATCCGCAAAAATCTGGTTTCGAGTTCATTCTTTGGTTAACCATGGGTTTAGACTAGTTTTTGAATCAAAAAGTTTGTATTGAGCAAGTTTGGGCAGTTCCTTGGTAGGGGTTATCTAGACAATGGATTGTTCAATATGAATGTAATGGTTGTACGCCGTTTAGACGATGTTGAAATGAATAAGAATGAATCTTTTTCTTTTACATTCTTGAGTGCTCGATTTATGGCATGTTAGATTAGGACATGTAAATATGAATGCTATAAAAATATTGGTAAATTTGAATTAAAAAATTTGCGAGTAAAACTCACAAAGAAAATGTGAAGTTTGTGTTGAAACCAAAATGGCTAAGTTACCATTTCATACGGTGGAAAGGAGCACTTCACCTTAGAATTGATACACACCGATGTGTGTGATTTGAAGTTTGTGCAAACTAAAGGTGGTAAAAAGTATTTCATCATGTTTATTGATGATTGCACGAGATTTTGCTACTTATATTTGTTAAGAAGCAAAGACGAAGCCTTTAAGGCGTTCAAAAATTATAAAAATGAAGTTGAGAATCAATTTGGCAGGCCTGGATTAAGATAATTTGGAGTGATAGAGGTGGCGAATATATTGCACCGTTTGAAGAGTTATGTACCCGATCGAATAATTCATCAAACAACGGCTCCATATTCACCACGCCAATGGTGTTCTTTGACGCAAAACCAGGACTCTTAAAGAGATGATGAATGTCATGTTGATTAGTTCCGGATTATCATAGAATATGTGGGGGAGGTTGTGTTAACGGCTAACCACATATTGAATAAAATCCCACTTCAAGGAAAAGATAAGACTCCTTACGAATTGTGGAAAAATCGTAAGTCTTCTTATAAATACCTTAAAGTGTGGGGGTGTTTGGCTAAGGTTGCAATACGAACCAAAGCAAGTGAAAATCGGCCCTAAAATGGTTGATTGTGTTTTTATTGGTTATGCACTTAACAAAAGAGTGCATATCATTTTATGGTACATAAGTCGAAAAATCCTAAATGACAGTTGGTACCATAATTGAGTCAAGGAATGTTATATTCTTTGAGAATATTTATCCTTGTAAAGAAGAAAAGATAAATGGAAGTCTAAAGAAAAGATCGTATTCGGATATGTTCTTTGGAGATGTGACTTACGGTGTTATCACATCCGGAATAGTTGCGGATGTTATTCTGCAGATGTTCTTGAAGGTCTTTGCGGATGTTATAACATCCGGAACGACATCCGGTACGACATCTCACTGTCACATTTGTGAGCAGTTAGTTTAACACCGAAAGTGAAGAACTAAGACGGAGTAAGAGGCCAAAGGTGGTTAAGTCCTTTGGACTGACTTTCTAACATTGATGTTAGAAGGAGAGCCGAACTCGATTAAAGAGGCTCGAGTAGTCCGTCTCTGCTCGGTAAGAAGCAATCAATAGTGAAATCGAGTCCATTCTCGCAAAACCATACGTGGGAGTTGGTTGATCTCCCTCATGCTGGTCATAAGCCTTTAGGATGTAAGTGGATCCTAAAGAAGAAGTATAAAGTAGATGGAACTATTGATAAGTATAAAGCACGGCTTGTAGCCAAAGGCTTTAAACAAAAAGAAGGGTATGACTTTTTTGACACTTATTCTCCGTAACGAGGATTGCGTCTATTCGGGTGCTTCGCGATTCTTTGTTTTGCACAATCTAGAGATTCATCGATGGATGTCAAAACGACATTTCGAATGGAGAGATAGATGTTGAAATCTATATGGAACAACCTTGAAGGGTTTGTTGCACCCGTCAAAGAAAAGAAGGTATGCAAGTTGATAATATCCTTGTATGGATCAAACAAGCTCCAAAATAATGGCATCTTAAGTTTGACAACACGATGTTGTCAAATGGGTTTAAAATCAACGAGTGTGATCAATGCGTATATGTCAAAGGGACATCGGAAGCATTTGTCATAGTTTGTCTATGCGTAGACGATTTGTTAATCATGGGCGTGAGTCATGATGTTATCATGGACATGAAAATAATGTTAAAGAGAAACTTTGACATGAAAGATAAAGGAACTGGCGATGTGATCCTGGGGATAAAAATCGTGAGAACTCATGATGGAATTATCTTGTCACAATCCCACTATTTGGAGAAAGTGCTCAAGAAATTCAATGCTTTTGATGATTCATCGTCAAAGACGCCCATTGATTTAAGTGTAAATCGGCCGCTAATGAAGCAAAACCAATGGCTCGAGATGGAATACTCACGATTATAGGCGATCGATGTACATTACAAATTGTACACGTCCAAACTTGGCCTACCCTCAGAATATGTTGAGTAGGTTCACGAGCAATCCAAGCCACGAGCATTGGAAAGCGTTAACCAAGGTGTTAAAATACTTGAAGTATACCTTGGAGTATGGGCTATACTACTCGAGATATCTGGCTGTACTTGAAGGGTATAGTGATGCTAGTTGGATTTCGGATTCGAAAGATTCTTATTCCACTAGTGGATACATATTCACCATTGGAGGTGGTGCGGTATCGTGGAAGTCCACGAAACAAACGTGTATAGCTCGGTCCACCATGGAATCGAGTTTATAGCTTTGGATAAAGCCGTGGTGAAGAAGCAGTGGCTTCAAACTTTTGGAAGATATTCCATGTTGGAAGAAACATGTGCCTTCTCCGTGATGATTCAATGTGATAACCAAACGGCTATATGAAGGGCACAGAGCAATATGTATAACGGTAAGTCTAGACATATTCGTCGAGACATAATACCGTTAGACAATTGATCTCAAGTGGTGTGATGTCAATTGACTACGTAAAGTCAAAAGACAATTTGGTAGATCTTTTGACGAAAGGATCAATCGAGATCAATTGTGTAAATTGCTAGAGGAATGGGCTTAAAGTCCACAAAGTAAAAATAACCATCATAGTGGTAACCCAACCATGATGATCGGAGATCCCAAGAACTTGGTTCAATGGGAAAACTAAGCTATGAAGGTTAAGTTGTAACACTTGGAAACAATGTTTCAACCCATCCCTGAGAGCAATGCCAAGTGTTGAAACACCCGCAAGTTGTGGTGAGGCTAAGTCATTTGACTTTTAATGATTCCTACACCTCGTTGAGATAGAGTATGGCAGATACTCGGATAAGAGATCACCTATATAAGTGAGAAGTGAGGGTCGCTTCAAAGTAACACTTATGAAATCCAAAGTGGTGTCCATGGCCGAAACGGACACAAACATGAGAACGAAAAGGGTTGAGACCTTCTTGTGTTAATGCTATTGTCTCGGTATATGCCGTGGAGGAATAGTTCAAGGTATTACGTCCACTAGGCCGCCGCTGTACCCGATAGTAGTATTGACTATGGAAGGTTCAAAGCCACAAGCCACCTATCCCGATGCGATTGTCTCTTGAGGATCAAGGTTGCGTGTCCGCATTCATGCATGCATTAATTTCCACTCATGTGGGGGATTGTTGGAAATTTGGATTTGAGAAAGTGGGTGTTGTCCGATTTTGACAAAATTTTCGGTGGCTAAGAATTTAATATTGGAGGAATTAAATTGTATATTCTTGATCTACTTTCCGAGTAGATGTTCGTAGTATTTTTATTTCTCAAAACCAAATTTTGGTAAGTGATAAATTAATACACGAAGTTGGCCACAAAAATGGGCATTATGTAAAGAGAGTTGAAAGGATTTTTCTTCATCCCACATAGCTTAAAAAGCTAAGTTTATCCTAGTTTATAAACTAAAAGATGTTATTAGTTGGATATACTATAACATAAGTGGATGATCACAAGTGGGCCACAGCGCGCGCGCCACTGGCCGCCCGCCCGACCGGGCATGGGAGTGGGCTTGGGTCTAGGTCGGGCGGCCCGACCCTATTGGGCCCGGTCCAGGTCCACAACACTTTTGTCACTCGAAAATGGGCTTGACCCAAATTCGCGGATCGTTGGTCGCCGGATGAACCTGGACATTGCGGTGTCATTCATAGTTGACCATGGAATATGTAACTCCTCGAGATAGTGGGGTTGTAACCCCATTGTGGTCATCAATGTGTTTGTAACACCTGGGAGTTACAAAGGAGGTTAATGCGCATTACCTTACCATGATTAATTCCCTGCAGGTGGAGGTTTTTTGTCTATAAATAGTCGTTCCATTGCGATTTCAGATCTGAGAAAATCGCATACATTCTCGCATATTTCAAAGGTGTCGTCGAAAGTGTCGTAACATTTCGTATCACATTTTCAACAACATTTTACTCTGCATTCAAGTCCAACAACTAGTTCTCGCTCCTTCGAGTTCGAAAGGTGCCTTTGTGTCGGGTGTTCTTGTACACGAGAGGACATTAAGCCGTTTTATCTTTGTGGACATTACGTCAAACCGTGAGCACTAGCCGACGTATTTGTCTTGCGGGATACTGATTCTACTCGACTCGGCTTTTTTGTTTCAAGTTGTAATAGTCAAATTTCCATTTCCTTGTAATTTTCCATTTTCTCGTTTGTAAAGCCATTGGTGAAGGCTCCCATTGTAATCACCTTGTAAACCTACAAGATCAACAAAAATAAATAAAAACATAAATTTGTACCCCTTTTGTACATAAATTATTCTTTAATAACCATTTATATAGAAGCAAAAAAGCTATAATATTTATTAACATTGATTCTTTTTTGGCCCAACTTTTCTCAATGGGGTACTTCTTTTATGGATTTTGGCCCAACTTTCTATTCTCATACATATATTTAGTAATTTTCACTCGACATAAAACTCATGAGCAAATTATTAAATGATTGTTTGGTCACATTTATTGAGAATGATGTGTGTCTACAAGTTTTCGATGATGATATTGTATATCACTTTTAAAAAATGAAGACATGTTGGACCTAGTTGCAATTGTTATTTCTATTTTAATGGTATGTATTTGCTTTTTTTCTTAATTTGCAGAATTTGGGTTGTACAAATTTAAATATTAAACAATAATTATGTGCATGTTTTATTTTTTAATATCAATCGACTGCACTCGCTTTTCAAAATTCGGATTCGCTGTTTGATAAATGGTTTTATCATGATTTTGATGATTTTGTTTTTATACCAAAACAATAGTTTAAAGGTTGTCCAAATACTCCTAAATGATTTAAAATGGTTTTAATATTTTCCGTAGTATTAAAATGGTTTTAATATTTTCCTAGGAGTATTTCCTTAAGTTTATTTTCGATAATATTGGACAACACTTTTAATGATTTTATGTCAATGAGTTTTTACATTGAAACTATGTTTCTAAAAGTTGTCCTAATACTCCCGATTGGTCTAAAATGCTTTTACTATTTTTTCGGAGTATTTATTGGAATTTATATTGGACAACACTTTTTGTGTTAATGTGTTATTTCATCAAAACTATATTTCTAATGTTGTCCTAAATACTCCCGATCGTTTAAAATGTTTTTACGAATTTTTTGGAGTATTTCTTGAGGTTTATTTTTCGACAAAAGTCGGACAACATTTCATTTAGGAGGTCGACCTAGGTCGACCAAAGAGCGACCGTACACGGAACACATTTGAGAAATGTAACTCATGAAACCTCAAAATTGGTCGGGTGACCGGTCCCTATAGGGGCGACCGTCGCACCCTGTGGCGACCGGTCGAGCCCCCAAGGACCGGTCTCCCGATGAAATTTGTTGTGTTCTTTCTCAAATCTCATTAGTGCGCGACCGGTCGCCCTAATGTTTGACAAAGAAAAAAATCTAACCGTGCGGCAGAGACAACTTTCCCTTAATTTGTGGGATGGATTTCTAATAACTCTTTTCTTCAATTATCTTGCAATTGTTTTACGAGAATTCATGTCCCCAAGAGAGCCTATCATGTACAAGACATCTTCTATAAATAGAGGAAGAATTGAAGCAATACAACAAGAGAGAAAACTACAACACAACAAGATACACTCAAGAATACACTTGTTCTTACATTGTCTTATTTCTTGTTGTAATTTGCCTAGCTATTCACTTTCACATTCTTGAGGTCTAGGCTATTCTTGATTACACTTGCACTCAATTGTATAATTCATTATCGAGTTGTAATCTTGGATTTTGGGTAATCATTCAACACAAGATATCCTTGTGAGTGTTCTTGTGGTAAGAACACACTTGGGTGATCTAGGTGTTAGGTGTGAGAAGATTGTGGAAATCTTCTTGTTGAGGTGTTGAAGAATTTGGTATTCTTCAAGGTTGAAGATTTGTAATCTTCACAAGGTGCCGCTGATATTGTGGTAATCTTCAAGAGATTGTGGTAATCTCAAAGGTGGTGTTGAAAAATAGTGTGGTGCTCTTTGAGGTGTTGTTGTAAGTTGGTGTTGTATTAATTTTGGTAATTAATAAAATCTTTTTCTTTTTTTTTGAAATCCATCCCGGATATGTTGGGGTGGTAGAGGATTAGGCCCTGGTGGGTTGAACCTCTTTAAATCAACGTGTGTTGTTTACATTCCGCACCTTTATTATTGTCTTTGAGCATTCGATTCGAAAAAGAGGTAAAATCGAAAAGATGGAGATAATCTATTCACCCCCTCTAGATTATCGTAGCCGCTTGGACTTACACCGCCACCGTTAATTATACTCAATAAATAACGTACAACTTGCATTATGAAATACTTTAATTGGTACAAGGAAATCTACATTTGCGACATATATATAGCTAAGACTATTCAAAAAAATTCCGTCTATCCCCGATTAGTCTCCGTCTAAGTGTTAGGCTCCCTTGTTCGCCACGTTATTTTTCGATTAGGCTCGCCTACCCCGCCCGATTCTCGCATAGTCCATAGTCGATTAGGCCCCGCCTACCCCGCTCAATTCTCGCATAGCCCCGATTAGTCCTCACCTAGGCGCTGGCTCCAATCGCCACTCGACTAGCACCTAGCACATTTTAGAACACATTAGCTAGAAGAAATAATAATTAATCTTTTAATTAAGTAATTAAGTAAAAACTTATACATTAAGTTTATCTTTAAAAGATAAATTAGGTAAATTACTTAATACAAATATTATATCAAGTAAATTATGTCGAGTATATTACTTAAATACAAATATAACGAAGAAAAATATATTCGGGTTGGAAGTCGGCATATTATGTTCTCCGATTTAATATGTAAATCAAATGATTTTTTCAATTTTGTCCTTTGTCGCAGGGGTAAAGCTCACTTTGCCCCCTATATTCTCGTTGAGTATTATTTTACCTTTTTGTACTCTCAATTATATCACTTTATCCTCTTACTATTTTAATTAATATCATTATACCCCCTTATATTCTTAAAATATTATTTTATACTAATATACTCAAAACAATGACCATTTTATCATTGCCTATTTGTTATATCTAAATAACAAAATTATTTTAAAAATATTTAATATTATTAAACATGTACTTATTTTCTAAATTAACTCTCACTATTTGATCAATTAATATTTATTACTAAATCTATTATATTTTACATTTAGCTTCAAATTATTAAACTTTAATATAGTCATATTAAATTAATATATAATAAGATATTTCTATTAGCTAATATATTTATACTTCTATTTTATTATTCATCACAAACTTAAAATTGTATAATATATACAATACAATTTAATTAAAGGTGTGAAATATTATTATTATTTTCTCGATTATTTATTGACTAATCACAATTTAATAAAAACTATTTTAAATAGAAAAAAATAGTTATTTTAGTGGTTATTTTTTAATATTAAATATTATTTACAATATAATACATAATTTAAAATTTATTATAAAAAAATGTATGAATATACTAGTTTATAGAAAATAACCTACAATATAGTTATTTAATAGAAACTATTTTAATTTAAATAAATAGCATATAAGTTTTTCAAAAAAAATTATATATTTTTAATGCTATAATTGTTAAATTAAAAAATAACAAAGTATGGACAATTAGGTAATTTAATAAGAGAACATGAGGATTAAATGATATTTTAATTGTCTAAGGGGTAAAATGATACAAATTAATAGAAGTAAAGTGATATTTAATAAGAGTATAGGAGAGTAAAGTGATATTTACCCTACGTCATATTAGAAGTTTATCTAATAATAGCAATGGGTTGGCTGATTTATTATGTATAATTATAAAATTAAAAGAAAAGGTCAAAAGTTCAATATCACTTTCAAAGGTGGCGGGTTCTTTCACCATGGCCGTTTCTCAAAGTTTCACCATTTGTATTGTGCGATTACATGTCTATAAAGTATAGAGCTTTACTTTACTTATTATTAATAGAAATAATCTTTTTTTTTATTTTCGTTTCTTTTTATGGTTTTGTGGCTTATTGGATCATTAATCCAATATTGGGCTTATATGTGAAATAACTATATATTGTGGATCAATTAAGGTTAAGCCCATTTTATAAGTGATCAAATAAGGTTTAAGGAATTGGGCTTTAATGTATCTAATAGGGTGTAGGCCTTTAATGTGTAGAGACTTAATGGGTTATTCATGTTTTAATGATGGACTAAAATAGGATACCCAATATAACGAGTTATATAAGGGTTATGGTCCCTATGTCACACGTCGACGAAACTCTATTATGCTATCCCATCATCGTGATCGAAGAAGAAACCTACGGAGAAAAACTAAAGGGTTCTCTCGAAAACTTCAAGACGTGTAGATCTAGAAGGCCAAATCCCATAATTCAACCGCTATGGATTCAAGTTATGGATTTAGGTACGCTAGTTTTGATTCTTGATAATTCGATATGAGCGAACGCTCCGGATTAAAGTGATTGTTTTTCACTAAAGTTTATTCCAAACAAGTGGTATCGAGCGATTCATATTGATTTATTGAGAATCGAATTTGTTCCGATAATTATTACCGGTTTCGTTAGAATTCAGTTTTATGAATATTATTTCAAGATCTTCGGTATTGCGGTTTTATTGTTTGACTTGTGAGGAATTTCAGATATTTGGATGTCGGTGTGTGTGTTTACTAGATTCTACACTAGAATTGGGTTTTGCTGATTGATGAATTTCAGAATTGAGAACACAGGACATATGATTGAAGGACTTTCTTTTGATTTCTTTTTTTTTGTTTTTTTAAAAAAAAAAACTGGAAATTCTTCATGTGGAGCTTCAAGGATTGTTCTCTCTCTTTTCTTCTTACGGACGTCATTTACAGGCTGCATGTATTATTGCTGAATTGATGTTCTATAAATCAACAAAGTAGTTTTTGGTTTTTTGAAGGATTTTGGTTTTAGATTAAAAAAAAAAAAAAGAAGGAAACCTTTATAAGCCTGTAATTTCGCACGCCTGGGGTCCACTGGCTGGCTGTGTGCTTCGGTGATCAGCTAATGGTGTAATGGGTTTTTTTTTCATTGATGGGCTGGCAGCGGGATTAAGGTGGGTTTTTTGAACAAATTTGGAGAAGATGGCTTTATTGTAAAGCAATAAGGATTTTTGGGGTTATTTTGCTATTTTCAGAAAATTAAGGCCTTTTTGAATCCGCCTTGTTTTGGGACTAATCTGCTATTAAAGTTTATTCAGTTTTCTAAACTGGGGCACTGTTGTAATTCAGTTTTGTTTTGGGAATTTGGCTGTGTTGTTTATGTTTCCCTTGGGTCTTTTCTGGAATTAAGGTATTTTCTGGGACCCATTTACAGTTTAATAAATTTAGGGTTTTAACATAAAAAGATTTTAATTTGATGTTCAATTAAAGTTTGCTATTTTTTAAAAATTGGCCTTAAATAATAAGGAAAACCCTAAATTAAGTTTAATCTTGGAATTTAATTTTAAATTCGAATATTGGTCTGGGTTTATATATATTTTGAGATGAAATAATTGAAGCAACATGTCACCAAAGTGACCTCTCTTGTGGAAATTAATTCATTTTAGAATATAAAAGGTTGTGCGTGTGCAATATATGTGAATATTAACCGGCCCAAAGGAAGGTGAATATTTATCGAATTGCGATGCACTTGTGGTAATAAACGCGTGATAATTATTCGGTTTTACATATGAACACTAAACCGGCCCAAAGGAAGGTTTATTGTTTGATATATTCTTATTATCAGTGTTTGATTACCGCACCAAGATATCAATTACAAGTTAATATTTTGTCCAAAGATGAAATATTAATAGAGTGCCGATATCTTGAGATGGGATTTACCATTATTTGAATTTATTATTAGGATTCCGAGATTTATGTGAGCATGATTTGTGTATTGTTCATTTTCTGGATTTAAGTTTGTATATTTACTCGCTTATATTTCACAAGATCAATATAGCTTTTATGTTAAAAGGCACTTTATCTAGAAATGTCACTATAGCTAAGGAATTTCTTGCACATATTGAGAAAATATTTGTTGAGAACGAAAGGCTCAGATTAGTACGCTTTTGACAAATATGATCTCAGTAAGGTATGAGAGTAAAGGCAATATCAAGAATAAATTATAGATATGTCTCGTATTGCTTATGAGGACTTGCTAATGCTTTTAGTTTTTTTTGATATCTCTTTCGACACAGTTTAGCCAGTTTAAGGTGAGTCGACAGTTAAAAAGAGTTTTACTCTCTAAATGAGTCATCTCATCTTGTGTTCGAAAGAGAAAAGTTAAAACAATATGAGACAAAAGGGCTAATATTGCCTTAATTTCAAAGAATAAAGGCAAGGAATTAAAAATATAGAAGGATAAGGTACGCTGCTTAGTTATGGTTTGTTTTGAGGTTAACTTAACTTCGGTTTCTTGACACACATGGTGAAAAGATTTTAGTTCATCAACTCACAACAGTGTATCTGTTAGGGGTTGTCTCCATTGCCAAAAGCTAAATGATGGTGAAAGATACTTCAAAATAGGCAAAGACAAGACTATTATGGTTGAAATAATAGGAAAATATAGATTATTATTAAGTACTGGATTTTATTTGAATTTGGATGAGATGTTTATTTGAAACTTGATTTCTATTTCTGCTTTGGACAAATTCGGTTATTCATGTTCATTCAGAAATTAAAAATTTAGTTTGTCTCATGATTCAAAATTGGCTAGTTCCAGTTCTTTATAATAATCTTTATTTCACAGACATTATTACTTCATCCAGTGAGTCCCTACATTTAAGTACACGAGGTATAAGTAGAAAACCAAACCAACAAAAGAGATTTGTTGTCAATTGGATTTCGAGCGTCTTAGAACTTATATATACGGATATTTGTGGACCATTCCCTATGGTTGCTTGGAATGGTCAACAATATATAATAACGTTCATAGACGATATTTAGATATGCCTACAAGTTCTCATTCATGAAAAGTCACAATCGCTAGACGTGTTTAAATCCTATAAGGATGAAGTTGAGAATCAACTCAACAAAAGGATTAAAAACATCACATTTGATCGTGGTGGTGTATACAATGATAGCGATATGATGGTTCGTGAACAACGCTCAGATTGTTTGCTACTTTCTAGAGTAATGCAATATCGTCCCCACAAAGATACTAAGTTCGGCTTGCCATTATGAATAGTGTTCTTGAAAGACGAAACATAATGCTTAAGAATATGGTGAGGAGTATGATTAGTCATTCTATCTTACCGTAATCACTCTAGGAAGAAGCACTTAAGGCTACAAAGATATATCCTTACTAAGGTTTCCAACTAGAGCGACTAACATAATCCCTTATGAACTTTAGACGGGTAAGAAACCTGGGCCGAAGCACTTGCACGTTTGGGAATGTCTAGGCGAGGCAAGGCCTTACAAAGCCTAATGAGAAGAAACTAGACTTAAGGACATTTAGATGTTATTTTGTTGGATACTCTTTAAAGTCCAAAGGGTACAAGTTTTATGATCCCACAACCAAGGTTATTTCTAAGTCGTTAAATGTCCGGTTCTTTGAGGATGTTGAGTTTGCGGGGGATAGAGTTAAGAATTTTGTCTTTGAAGAGGAATACATCGATATTCCCACAGTGTTGTTGGCATTGATCGAATTTCATTCCTAACCTTGTTCAAGATACAAATCAAGACAATGTCGGAGAACCTCCTGTTTCAAAATTATTCCGGATGAACAAACTCGCAACCTCAAGAACTTATGCCAATTGAGGAGATCCACTACGAAAAGAAGAAGTGCAATGTCGGATGATTACATTGCATTTCTCAAAGAAATTGAGGTTGGCATTGGAATGGTGGAAGAGGATTCAATCAATTTCTATCGAGCCATGTAAAGTTCCAACTCTCAAAAGTGGATAGATGCCCATGAATAAATAAATTAAGTTCATGAGGGACAATGACGCGTGGGAACTTGTCTCATTGCGATAAGGTGCTAAACTCATTGGTTGCAAATGGATATTTAATACCAAGAAAGATTCAAGAAGCAATGAGGGAAGGTACAAAGCTCGTATTGTCGCAAATGGGAAGGCATCAACTATAAAGAGACTTTCTCTTCAGTTTTTTTTTTTGAAAGACTCTTTCGGGATTATAATGGCATTGGAGGCACAATTTAATCTTGAGCAGATTAGATGGATGTAACGAAATTGTTTCTCAATGGTGACATTGATGAGGCATATTATATGGTGCAACGAGAAAATTTTGTGTCGGAAGACTCAAATAATATGGTTTGCAAACTTAAGAAATCCATCTATGGACTCAAGCAAATATCTGGACAATGGTATTTAAAGTCTCATCAAGTGATCATCTCGTTTGGTTTTGAGATGAATTTGGTTGATGATTGAATATATCATAGGTTATGTGGGAGCAAGTATATATTTCGGTTTCTTATGTCGATGATATTTTGCTTGCCATCAACGATATAAAGCTTATTGCACAACACCAAGAGATTTCGATTAAGAATCTTGAGATGAAAGATTTTGGTGATGTCTCTTTTGAGTTAGGATATAAATACAATGTGATTATTCTCGAGTACTGGGATTATTACAAAAGAGCTATATCGAAAAGGTCCTTCAAATGACATGCATGATTGTAAACCAAATTATAACCCTATAGCTAAAGGAGACAAGTTCGGTCTCAATTGGTGCCCGAAGAATGATTTTGAGGAAAATAAAATGCGAAAGATTCTTTGCGCGTCGGCAATAAGGAGTCGATGTATGATCAAATATGTATGCAGTTGGATATTGCATACATTGTAGGGATGCTTGACGATATATAAGTCGGAATATTTGAAAAGAAATAAACAAGTCTAAGGTACTTATGTATAAAGAAAAGTTACATGCTCACATATCGAGGTCGGATCGGTTTGAGATCATTCGGTATACCGACTACGATTTTATTGGATGACAAGATAACATGGTAAGTTGGCCTATCTATTTCTCGCTAGTTGTGGAAGAGTTCTAAACCTCTACTATATAGACCCTTCTATCATGGTAGCAAAATTCATAGCGTGTTACGGGACATCCAAATCATGGATTATAGTTGCGAAAGTTTGTCACGGGTGCGTATGTAAACGGTATTAAAATAACACTAAGTTTGTGACATTGAGTCAAAGAACACTATATTCCAAACAACAGAACTCGACGAAGACTAAACATAAGGAGGTCAAGTTCTTGATTGATAAAGAAATAAGTCAAAGTGGACAAGTGTCTATAGAACATATCGGTACAAACTCCATTATTCGGATTCGTTTACTAAGGGATTGTCACCCAAAGGTTTCATGAACTTGTTGTTCATATGGGTGTCAAATCGATTCGGATATACTGATTTTTTAAAGGATATTCGATTCTAGTGGGAGTTTGTAATTATAATGTTCTTTTAATATAGACACATTTTCATCACTTCGGTTTAAGGATATATTAAGGTTTTACTCTGCGAGATATAAAGTTTCGGTCATTTACACTTTGATTACGGCATATGGTTTGATCCCACTAGGGTAAGGTGGACCATTGGAAATAGGCATGTTACGATCACATTACATGAAATTTCCATGCTACACATCCACATCATGATTCATGTCTTTAATTGTATTGGCATATGTGACCATTGATGGGTTGAGTTACGATGAATGTAACGAAGGCCGCTTTGATCCTATGTTGGTACGATTGATGTACCGGATTGGTTACATATACATTTGGTTATGACAAAGCAAAGTTGAGCTCATACGGTTATATTTACAATACATAATTATAAGGTTACACATATAGCCCAAGTTTCAAAGCGGGAGATTGTTGAATTATTAATCCAATATTGGGATTATATGTGAAATAACTATGTATTGTGGACTATTAATTAAGGTTAAGCTCATTTTATAAGTGATCAAATAAGGTTTAAGGAATTGGGCTTTAATGTATCTAATAGGGTGTGGGCTTTTAATGTGTATAGACTTAATGTGTTATTCATGTTTTAATGATGAGCTAAAATAGGATACCCAATATAACAGAGTTATATAAGGGTTATGGTCCCTATGTCACACGTCGACGAAACTCTATTATGCTATCCCATCATCGAAAGAAACCTACGGAGAAAACTAAAGGGTTCTCTGAAAAGCTTCAAGACGTGTAGATCTAGAAGGCCAAATCCCATGATTCAACTCGCTATGGATTCAAGTTATGGATTTAGGTACGCTTCCGCAATCTAGTTTTGATTCTTGATAATTCGATATGAACGCTCCGGATTAAAGTGATTGTTTTCACTAAAGTTTATTCCAAACATGATGACCCCCAAATGTAAAAAACAAGTGGGTTTGTAATTAAGAGACTAGAAATTTTTTTTTAATTTTTCTTTGTTGAACTTTTCGACCCTTCGTTTTTCTATTTGTTATTTCCATATTCATAATGCTTTTAAAATCAAGGATCATGGTTTTGTTGTTTGTTACTTTGTTTGTCTTTGCGGGTGATCGATGAGACCACAAGAATTGTTTTTGTAAGTGTTACTAACAAAAATTGAAAAGAAAGACATTAATCTGTTCTTTGTATATGTGCTATTAGAAAACATATTTTTGATATCATTCTAGTTGGGATTGTATTATTTATTATGAATTTGTAATTTGAGATTGTATTGCCCTTTATGATTGTAGTATTTGTTTTGATATTGCACTAAAAAAGGAATAGACTATAGTTATTTGGTGATTTTTATATTCATTTTTTATTTTTTTCTTATTTTGTGTGTTTTACTTTTGATTAATCTCCGTTTCACCGTCCCGAATCGCACTGCTCAACCGCCCCTTAGAACCGAATCCGTCAACCATACCAAAAATTCGGTGCGGTTCGGTGTGGAGATTTTTTCTCTACGGTTCGGTTCTAGAGATTGATTTTTAAAATCTCGAACTTGGGGACGATTCAAGATTTATGAATCTCGAACTGCTTAAAATCTTGTGCACACCCTTGATAGATCGCACATTAAATTGATTAGATTTAAGTTGTTATTTAGTAATTTAGGATGTTGATTCAGAATATGAAAATGATGATATCGATATGAAAATGGTGCTGATTTTGTTTATTTTTTGGTGCTTGCTTCATATGAAAATGATGATTTTGTTTTTTTATATTCATTTTTTTGCAGGCTCAAGTGCAAGTTACCATACCTTTAATAATGATTGGAATGTACAGGAGGTAATAGTAACATTAATTCTACCATTTTTGTCATATTTGATAACAATGTCTATTATTCAACTTTCAATTATTTAAATTGATACTAATATGAGTTTATTTATCTTGATGTCACATGAACCATAATTATTGATTTTAACTCAATTTATATTTGAATATTGTTGTATTTAACTCAATTTGTTAAGGTATTTTATGTTGCGGGGGTTATTATAAGGTTAGTGATTCTTGTATTTTTATCCATTTAATTATTGTCTGTTTTAATTATTAGATTTTTTATTAATAAATTCAAAACGGGACCCCGATTTCTGCGGAAACCCATTCCCGAATGGTGATTCCCCATCCCCGTCCTAGATGCAAAACGGGGAATAATACGAGAATAGTATATAAAATGGGATTCGGGACGGGGATGATATGTCCCAAACCAGCCTGTCCCCGCCCCAATATTGTCATCCCTAACCTACTTGACCTTCCAATATCGTATATTCGTCAAATTTGTATGATTTATACATGTGAGATTGAAATATAAAATTATGTCAAATATGATATATATATATATATATATATATATAGTTTTGTAAATATTATATGAATTATGAAATAAAGACTACCAAAATATGTAAACTAATATTTCTAAAATAACAATATACACAATACACATATAGTAATCATATGGATCTGGGTCTAGGTCTGGCTCTTCCAAGTTCCTCATTTTTGACTTATTCTTTTCGTCCAATGAAATAATGGACAAGGTTTGTGTTCAACATAACGAAACAATTCCAAAGGACCCCCAAAAAAAAGTTCAATCAACAAAAAAGAAGGTAACTTGAGTTGTTGAATTAAAACAGGGCAATTGACACAATCACTTGAGCAATTCCAATGCAAATGCCTTCATCATTATGTACATATATATAATATATATATATATATATATACATCTTGCCTATGTTAGAAATCTGAAGTACATTTGTATTGACACCACAAGCATGTCCACATTCTGTATTTGCAAAAAAAAAAAAAAAAAAAAGGTTCCAGAAAATTAACCTTAAGAAAAATCAGTATAGACATTATGAAAGAATTAAACACAATATGAAATTTCAACTTTCTAGGTAATGATCATATCAGAATAACCAAAGCTACACCACTAATCACACAATTAACCAATATCTTCAAACACTTGATGGAACCAAGAACTGAAGAAGCTGAACTTGGAACCAACCCTGTGAACCCAACATCATAAGAAACACTCCCATCAGCCTTAAACAATCCAAAGTTTCTCTCAGAAGTTGGCCCAGGTTTCAAATTCTCATTAAACAATGCAAACACATATGCCTTCACAACCCTCTTAGGCCTATAAGGTGTCCCTTTCTTCTTCATGAGCTTCTTCCGTAAATTACGATTATACGTCCGCGCGTTTTCAGATCGGCCCGGCCTCATCTCCGTCCCCTCTAGAAGCCCAACCGGTCTCGGAGACGATAACTTCCATCCGATCGAACCCGACTTTTTCCAACGCGGCGTACGCCGCGTCGTCCATGGCATCAAACATGTTGTCATAGTGTAGCTTTGTCTTAGCATCATAAGTCCCATGATTTTTCTCAAAAAGGGCATAGTTTAGATCAATGTGTTCAGGGTCACTCTTATATGCCAAAAATGGATATGCATTTATGTAGAAAGGGGTACCAATTTGTGAGAAAAATTGCAAGAGTGGCCTCATGTAAGGAATAACACTTTCCTTAAATGCCCCCGCGGACGGAGGGTACGTCGTGGCGAAAACGGCCTCGAATGGGGGCTGGACACCTCTATCCGACCGGCTAAACCTAGCCGGTCAAGGGCATTATAGACATTTCGCACCGCGGGGACGAGAACCTCCCATAGTTCCATGTCGACGCCCCCTAGAATCTCATTTCCGACCGCGATGCCACTTATTTGTGTCCCGGGGATGAATGGTTCGACGTTTTGTTTTATCCATTCTACTGCGCGGGCTTCATTTACGCTTATGTCCGTCAGAATTCGTTTCGAGTCCGGCGATTATTTCGATTCCGGAGCCTCAGAAGGCTCTTAGGACCGTCTGATCGGCGTCGTAAATCCTGATGTTTTTGATCTTGGCTGCCTTAAGAAGTGTTACTACACTTTCTGTGGAGGAATGTTATCAGCTATTCTTCCATAGTTCACACCATATGTACCTGTGAAAGCTTGTACCGCCAAAACTGCCAAAGTAACAGAAAAAATTGGTAGTATTAAAAAATCACTAGATCATTGAAAAAGGGCTAATTCAAATAATCTCTTTACCAAAAAATTAGAATGAAAAGAACCTAGAACCCTAGAACAAGATATGATTGATACTTTACTAATGAATGTTCTTAAATCACAAGTGATAAATTCTATAAACTTCAATGTTAGAACCCAAAAAAAAAAAAAAAAAAAAATTAACGTACCGTTCGACATTGGAAAACATAAGAGCAGAATGAAGCAGAGGAGGAAGAGGAAAAAGAATTTGATCATCTTGCAGAATGAGAAGTAAATACAAATTAAGGGGTGTCCTATTAATTTGTAGAAGTGGGGACAGCATAAGATATTGTAACGTTGTAAATTGGCCAAAGAATGCTTCATTTGCAGGGATGCCATTGTCATAGATGATACACCAAACAATAAAAGATTCCAAACCTTAATTCAAAGATGAGAAGGAAATTTAGGTTTTCAGATGAAACAAAATGTTGTTTTAAGTTGGTGGCTTGGAATAAGATTCCAAACTTTTCATTACCTCCCCAAGTATGCTTTTTTTTTTTTTTTTTTTTTTGCTTGAATCTTGATACTTACCTTTAAACTATCTTTTTAATGAACTTTTTGAAGATATGATGTTTATATCTTACTGTAAGAAAGTCTTTCTCATCACAGGTTTACTAGGTTGATGATTGTGGTCCTCCATGGAAAACTATAAGTCTGACTGTTTAATGTTTGGGACATCTAATTCTGATAGTTTCAGTTAAAACATTATTCGACTAGATTTTAGAAAAGAAAACTAAGCTACTTACCAGAAAAGATGTTCAAATTGATTGATAACAATATCGAGTACACATTTTTTCACAATGAATGTATGGACAAAAACTACGTTGAAAGTATTGTCTAACTATAAAAACCCTCTTGTTTCTATTTTACAAATTGCATCAGGGTATGCAATTAACTTAAATTTTAGACAGAGTAATCTTTAGAATTCACCCAAAATCTAATCGTGGACTAGATGATAAACTATTTATGAATTTCGACTTAAGTTTCACAAAATTGAATCAAATCCTTAATTGAAGATGTGGCAACACAATACAGAAAACTAGTTTAAATTCTAGAGATAAATACATAAATCATCCCTAAAATTAGCCTAATTATATAGAACTCTAGTTATCTTTCAAAATTACTTATAATCCCCTAAGGTATCACCAACACCCTTCCCCTAAGGTATCACCAACACCCTTGAGATTTGTAGTTACATGACAAATCGGTAGAGAATGCAATGCGTAAAATAAAAACAAATATGAGATTTTTGCAATTTAAAAAAGAGAACTAAATTTTATTGTAATTACGGTCAACCCCAAGGTTGTCCTCTGTTTCAGCATCTCCAATAGTAGCAACAAATCGATCTGAGATTTTATAGCTACTCCAGGCAACAAACCACCAAGAACAAGGAGCAAAAACGAATCAAAAATCACACAACGCAAAGAGCCAGCCCATCGCCACATTTTCGTCACAAAATGAAGGTGCCACATAACATCACAACATATCCACAGAAGTTCACAGTTACATAAGAAGCTACAAATGTCAGATCCATGAAAAGGTCCCCCTACCTAGAAATAAATCTAACCAAACCTAATTATAAAATAACATTACAGTCATCCAGGTTTACGAATATGTCAAATAAAAGATACATGAACCAAAAAAAGTCCCAATAGCACTAAAATTAAAAGACTGTAATATAGTACTCAACAACTAATAGCAGTTGGAGAAGGGTGATGCGGCGCTTGATTCATCTTGCCGTTGTCCATAGCATCCCCTTTCATACTATTTTCTTGCTCCAAATTGGTTTTACTAGTGTCAGCTTGGGTCCCTTTAGTCTCTCCAGCAGATTCAGGTGCTAACCCATTGGCCATCTCACCAACGCGTCGTCTGGGTTATTAGCAGGTTTAGCAGAATCAGATTCTGGTGTCTTTACAATCCCAGATACCGGTTCATCTTCGATTTTTTCTTCAACGTTTGAAGCATTTTCAGTGCCATTAAATTTTTCAGTCTGCTCATCATTCTCAACTTTCCCATCCTCTTGCTGGGCGTCGCTCTGCATATCAACATCAGACGTGACATTCTTTTGCGGGTCATTTTTCTCTTCAACGCTTGAAGCATTTTCATTACCATTGCCTTTTTCAGTCTGCTCATCATTCTCGACTTTCCCATCCTCTTTCTGGGCATCGCTCTGCATATCAACATCAGACGTGACATTCTTTTGCAGGCCGTTCTCTTCAAATTTAACCTCAGTTTCACCTTCCTTAGCCTCTACATTTTCCTGCGGTTTGTCTTCACTCTTAACCTCAGTTTCCTGTTCTTTATCTCTCTTGTCATCAGTTTCTGTGTCTTGCATTTCTTTCATGCCCTCGGTTTCTTCTTTTCCTGTGTCGATATCTTTGTCCTTCTTTGTAGCTGATGATCTCCTACCTCGTTTCTTCGGTGGCTCACTTTCTTTGGATGGAGGTGTTGCCTTGACCTTCTCACTGATCCTAGCTGATCTTCTAGGGGTTTCACCAGTTCCCCAATCGAACTCCGATATTGCTGGATTTCCCGCGTGGGATTTTAGGTATTGCTCAAGCTGCTTGCGGTTGCTTATCTCCTCTCCAGTCGGAGCTATAAATAAGATCTCATTCTTCTTGGGAGTACCTCCCTTTTTTGGCAAGTACTGGGGAATTTCAGAAAAATTGTATCAACAGATAATTAGAGATGGCAAAATTTGTTGATTCTTACCTAGAGAAACAATCTAGACAACCCAATCGGTATACTTTCTACATATATTAACATATATAAAGAAAAAGCCAGCATAACATCCTACATAAATTGTGACTTGAACCTCTTTATTAGTTACCTGAAAGCCATATCATAAATCTACTCTCCATCTAATAAAAAACAGAAATAAATATACACAAATGGGACTACAAAATCTGCTGATTCAACCTTTCATATTTCAGCAGTTTCGCACCAAGATACACAAGTAGTAAACATCCTCTTAGAAGTCTACACGTTATAATGAACCCGTATATCGTATATGTATAGTCGTAATAGTTTTTGTCTACTATATTTTATGATTTATGGAGGCACTACAAAAAAATCTTCATGCATACGGTGTGTTCCATCATTCACAATCTACACTCCCTTTTTTTGTGTGTTCTCAGTTAGCACTGATTAGTTTATTGGCAGGTGCAACCGTTCATTTTAGTGTCACACAGTCAACAGTCTTTCTATAAGCCACAATAGCCAGGCATCTCCACAACAAGACCGACTACTAAAGTAGCAAAACAATTACTACACAAGTAACAAAAACTTAGTACAGAATCTCATTTAACGTCTTCGGGCATGCGAAAAAAGAGGAGTGATTTTCTCTTTTCACGGTCACATCACACCAAACACTACGGCACCATTAACTAAGACGAGAACCTCCAAATAGCTATTCACTTCAAATTTCTAAAGTAAATGGCGTATCCATATTTGCTAGAAAAAACATAAATACTGGTTAACTATACCACACAATAGAAGCACCTAATAACTAAACTTCAAAATTAGTTTTATCTTTAGAAAAGATTATATACAAAAGGAAGCTGATCTGCTATGAACAGTAAAAATTAGAATCCCACATCAATAACAAGAAATGGTATTTATTATCATTCCCTAAACCTTCATACTAGCCCTTTGTACAGATTAATGAAAGCATACCATGGCAAATTAAATTAATGAAGGTGTCTAATATCAGTACTGTTTCAGACAACTGGAGCTTAAAAAAATGTCAACAAATCCTGAAGTAAAAATTAAAATTAAAATACCCTAAAAAACTTAAATTAAAATAAAGAGTTCAAAACTAACAATATAACATAAGAAATAATACAGTTACAAAACAGGCAAAAAATTGAAAGCAGCTATAAGAAACTACACAAAATTACAAATTCGATAACCATACCAACACAAACCCTAGCAACTAAAGAACAGGGGAATTAGAAGGAAAAATGGTATAAAAAAAAAAAGAAGGAACTCCACCAGAACACACATAAAACTAAAATTACAATAAACAGAGTAAAAAGCAAGACAGCAAAAAGGAAAAGCAAAGCTCAAAACTTAAGCCGCCATCATCACCACAAAGAAAGATGATAAAATCAAAACAAATACCAATTTTTTCCAAGAAGCAGGTGCAGGGAGCTCCACTGAAACGACGTCGTCTCTTGGTCCACGCTGAGCTTCCGCCATTTCTCTTCACCTACAAAGCCAAAAACCAGAAAAAATTCTAAGTACAACACACGAACCCAAGGTACAACCAATCTAAAAGCTCGCAGATTTTTTTCATTTACCTCACTATTTCTCTCTCTTTCTAAAAAATGAAACAAAAAATATGCTCCAAAACTTAACCGCCACGACGCCTTTACTCCCGAGAGGATAATGCTAAAACTACCTCAAAAGGGACAAAGTGAGGGACACGTGGCATCAACACGAGTCGTGGATTTGACCGTTAGAGAGAGTTTCAAATTGCCTCGTTTTGGAAAGAAGGTTCTCGAGAAGGTCGTGGGACACGTGTCGCTATATAGAAGGGGGTTTGAGGATTTAGTGGTGATCTGCTGGTTTACTTTATCTTTATCCCTCTCTAGCTATAGGAAGATTTTGACAGATTACGCGCTTTTTCGATGTGGTTGGGGACGGGCGGAACTGAAAGCGTAGGATGATTAAGGTGAGATCACGCGCTAAGTGTATGAGTGAAGTTCAGTTTTAGTCGGCCATACGGATAACGTTCCCGGCAAGGTTTATTAACTGGATTGGAGAGAGGGGTTTGAGGTCCGGATGATTATGGGAATATTTATTTGGGAATCCGATAATGCCTGATGAGTCGGGTTGGTGTGACGTGGGTGGACAGTGTGGGCTGGGTCTCCAATTGGGCCTCATTAAGTTTTGGGTTGGGCTTAGCATAATTAACATAATGGTCTAACCCAATTTAAAACATATAGTCTGGTCCAATGAAACATGTGGATGCCTGAAATGTTTCGAGAATTAAATTAGTTAATCTTATTAGAATTTGGGCACTGGTTGAAGAGGATGTTTCGTTAAAAGATCTTAATAACTTGAACTTATTGACGAAATATCTTACTTTAAGAAATTATTATTAACGTTTCTGAGTCAGAAAAGACAAGGTATCTTAAGATATATTGAAAATTTTGTAATTAGGCTGATAAAAATCAATGTTTCTTTGAAATTATAAAAATATATTAAAATATCTCTCTCTTTTATTGGATCTTATAAACCCATTTCCTTAAAACTTTAAATTTGAAAATAGCTAGTAAAATATTTTAAAGCTTTTTTTTCTAACATTTTATTGACTCTATTATCTGCTGGTGCAATTTCTAATATTCTTCCTCACAGTACTTGCCAGAAAAGGGAGGCTATATCATAATAAATAATTAGATAATTTAAAATTTTACTTAAATTTTTTTTATATAGTCTAATGTTATTAGTATAAGTACAAATCCTATAAGAAAAGGATGTCATAATAATTTGTTGTTTTACTTTCGAATAATTCTTTTATATTTGTGTTTTACCCGTAGAGTAACAAATCCATGCATTTATTGTTTTTGTAATTTTTGCCGATTTTTTAACCGTAACTTTTCACAAATATTCATAATATACTGTCTTATTAAACGATGAATTTTTATCATCCTGTATTTAACTACCTAGGCAGTATAACATCTGAGGATCTTATAAATCCATTTTCTTAAAACTTCACTTGAGACTAATGGAATATAGAAAATAGCACATAAAATATTTCGGCTTTTTTTTTCTAACATTTTATTGACTCTATTAGAGAAAAGAAATACCAGATTGAGCTGCAATACACTTTATTAACTTCCATTAAATTTCTTGTCCTAAATGAAATGAGATTCTTTGTTTGTTTTTTTTTGACAAAAAGAAAAAAAAATTAATTGCAAATATCGTCCAAAATAGATTTAATAATACAAAGAGGTGGAGAACTTCTCACAAATAGATTATCAAAAGAAAAGGCTTCCTTTGCTAGATCATGAGCAACCATATTACCACTTCGCTGGACAAAGACCACCGAAATAGTCAGTTCACTTTGTAACAACAAACGGCAATACTTTAGGATATTATCATCCCCATCTTTGCTAGATGAAATGCCTTCTGCCATATACTTAGCATTCGTTTCTATAATCACTTGTCGGAGTCCCATCCTTTTTATCCATGATAAGGCTTCTCTAACTCCCAGTGCTTCCGCTTCTCGTACTGTATACAATTCTGGAAAGGTAACTGTGCGAGCAAATGAAAAGAAAAAAAATGAAATGAGATTCTTGGGTGTAATTAAAATTTCAAAGACTTCTACCTATATATTCTCAAAATGTCCAATTTGTTCAATAAGTTGATTGTAGCATGGATTATCCATATGTTTTATGAGTGTGTACTACATTATTCTTGTCCAAGATTAGGTACACAATTTAGGGCCGACACGCAAACCCGACACGAACCTAACACGAAATTACCGGGTATGGGTCCAAGCTTCGTGGGTCCGGTCGAAATTGGGCCGGACCCGACTAACCCGCCAATTAAATAGGTCGGTCCGGGTCAACCTATTATGACTGTTTAACCCGTCTAACCCGTTTGTGAATTTAAAAAAATAAGTAAATAACTAATTTGTAAGAAAAAAATAACAAACAAGACATATATTTAAAACTCAAATGATAAAACCTCCTTAATTATGTATTTGTTATTATTATGCATGTCTTTTTGAATATTATTCTCAAAATATAATTAGTATGGTATGCTATTTATGCAATTATCTTATTTCTTTCTGTTTGTTGTGGATTGTAATATTGTTTATTGATCGAATAGCGTGAGATAGTGATTGATTTTGAAAAAAAAATTCTTGATTAAAAATATTAAATGAATATTAAAATAATTTTATTAAATGGGTTAAAAGGTCGGGTCCGGGTTACCTCGTGAAATAAGCAGTCGGATGGGTTCGATATTCTCGACACGAATAATTAAGCGCCGGTCAGGGTCGTGATTTTAACCGACACGCTTAACCTGCGAACCCTGGCCCACGAACCCCGGACTAACCCATATCGACACCCCTATCCAAGATGGTTTTCACAAAAATGCCATCTTTCTTGACCAAAGAACAATTGGCAACTAGTACATATATGCTTTAATTAATTTGTCCATATTGACAAGAGGGTGAACAATATTTATAAATGTATTCCAAATCAATCCCAACTACAGAGACAATATTGTCCCAAATTTTGAATATTTTCTTTTATTGTTGGAATTAGAAGAATTAATAATTCATAAAACTCAGTGAGACTTAGAAGATTCTGATCAAATGGTCACTTCAGCTTTCATCAATACCAACATTTTCCCCAAAAGGGGAAACACAAAACATCATTTTGAGTGTAAAAATGTCATTTAAAATTTGAAAGAAAAATTAATTAAGCCCATGATATCAGACAGTAATAAACTGTCCTGTCCCTTGTTCTGGATACAGTACTTAAAATGTCAAGAAATGCATTATAATATTATATCTTCACAATATTTCTCTTCTTAATTTTTCAAACACCCAATTATTTTCTTATTCCTCTTCAACATATATATTATTCTTACAATAAACATATGTGAACTCAAAGCTTCATTTTATCTGTCTCAGTATACTGATGGCTCTATCAAGAAACTCCAGTCTTGCAGTCACAGCTCTCTTGTTGTTTTCTCTCACTTTGTCTGAATCAGGTAAATAGAAAACTGAAAAATCAGTCTATTTTTGTGTAAATCTTATGTATGCCATATAATATTGTAGCTAATTAGATTCCAACAAAAACAAAGTCATGTTTTATTGTAAGAGGATTTAATTTGCTATAAAAAAAAGATTATTTTTTCATTTATGATTGCACATGTACAATGAAGTTTGCTTAGATTCTACTACACATTAGAAGTGATCTTTTGTATATATAAACACTAATTAAACATGAATTTCATGTTATCATTTTTTTAAAATTTTATCCCCTAACAATGATAAAATTGTTCATTAACACCCAATTTCGCTTCTTTGTATTAAAAATTTTGGATCCGTCCCTGTTTCTATTGTCAATTTTTCTTCAAGAAAATTTGACCATATCACATATGGGGCTTGAACCAAGATTATCAAGGTAAATTTGCCCTATTGACTTCTTGTATAATTTAATTTCAACCACAATATTATGCATGTTAATTGGAATAACAAAAGCATGATTTTTTTAATTCTTTTATTCCTTGTTTATTTTGTTTGATAATATTATCACAGGTGGTATTATTAAGGCACCAATAATTATCAAAGATGAGCAGCTGAGGAAAATGGTATTGGGATCAAGACCACCAGCTTGTGTTAACAAATGCATGAGTTGCAGGCCATGCCAAGCAACACTAGTCATCCCACCTCACAAGAACATAATCAAAAAGGGTATTTATGTAAAATCATCTCATAGAGAAGATGGCACCTACTATCTTCTCTCATGGAAATGCAGGTGTGGGAATAAGTTTTATCAACCCTGATTTTGGTTTATTTTTAGAAAAAGTGTAAGCGACAATTACAAAAACTACCCTGAGATTTAATCTAATTACAGTACAGTTCTCCAATTATCTTTTAAAATTACAAATACCCTTTAGGTTTCGTATTTGCCTAACAATAATGTTAATGGAATTAGACTTAAATCTTAGAGTAGTTTCAGTAATTAAACCATTAATTATGTAATTGTTGGTGTTTCTAATTTCTATGCATATTAATTGTATACATATTTCAGTTTTTTGGTCTTTAATTTAATGTGTTTTTTTATATGTTCTTTTGTTTATATATACTTTGGGAATGTAAAGTCTTCCTTTTTCAATTGATTGGACATCTCTTTTTGGTCACTTTTTTCTTTTGATATTGTCTACATAGATGAAGAAAGATTGTCAGAAAATTGATGTTGTCTTATCAATAAATAGAACCAAACATGGTGGTGTCATGTCATTTGGAGCCTTTGATCATTTCAAATATGCTGTATCAGATGCATGTGCAATGTAACTGTTTCTTATATCTAAGTGCATGCATGTATTATTTGGGATGATTTCATCGGATCATATTATATATATATATATATATATAGGTGAGGATCAAGTGAGACCATGTCTCTAGGTGAGACACAATGGACTAATCTTAACCATCCCCACCATTAATCAATTGGTATGATTTAATGGATAAAAATATATTAAAATATTAATTTAATCAATACAAGGGTAGTAGGGTAAAATAACATAACAAGTTAGTTACAAAAATGGAATCAAATCTCTTTCTCTCTCATACATCTCCCAATTTCCCCAATCTCACGTCTCTCTCTCTCTCTCTCTCTCTCTCTCTCTCTCTCTCTCTCTCTCTCTCTCTCTCTCATTCCTCCATTAACGCAAATAAAAAAAAACTGAAGAACTCGAAAATTACGATTCATGAAAATTACGAGAGAATAAATAAGAAAAATCGGTGCAATATTATAGAGAAATAACGAGCAATGTGAGTTCGAAACTAAATATACAACAAAACTCAACTAAATATGCATTATCCGAAAACCATCTATGCAAAAAAAAAACTAATATGTAGTAGTACGAAGATATCCAACTATGCAAGACGTCATAAACTATGCAACAAAATCAACTAACTATGTATTATCTAGAAATTATCTATGCATTGTGGAATAACTAAATATGCGATTACATTATGTAACATCCCATTTTTATAATTTCCAAAAGCAACATCCCATTTTCATAACTAAATATACATTATATTGAACTTATTTATGCGGTGTAGTATAACTACATATGCGATGCGTTATATTCAATTATGTTTTGTTTTAAAAAAGCAGTGCCAACAAAATAACTAAATATGCATTATTTGATGTCTAATTATACGAAGAGAATAACCCTAACTATGTTTGTAAAATAAAAATATTTGGAAAGAAAACAGGTTCCTTAAATTCCGCCATAAAATCCTAGCAGAGTGTCAATTTCATTTTTAAAATCATTGGGACCACTAATTTGAATTACAAAATTACAATCTTACCCTTAAAATCAAAAATTAGGAAATAATTAAAAAAAGCTGAATTAATCACATCCCTTCATTTTTTAAGATCAGAGGTAAGATGTCCACACTGTCTCACCTAGGGAGGGTGGTCTCATTTGAATCAAATCATATATATATATATATATATATATAGGGGATGGTTCAAATGGGACACCCCCTTATATGAGACAGTAGGATTAATCCAAACCGTTGATATTTTCCAATTGAGAGTCCGTTTAATGACCGAAAATTAGATTAATAATTAATAATTAAAATTACTAGGGGTATAATAGACTATTTAAATCTTAAGATTGTAACTGCTAAAATCACGTTCCTAAAATTTAGGGGATGATATGCACAAAATCAGGCAACAAAAATCCTTCCAAAATCGTGTATATGTAGTTAAATCACTATTTTTTTGTATATTTAGTTCGAAAATCCCGTATCTTTATTTTAATATTACTTGTGTAATTTAAAATGTTTAATCGTATACATATCAAATTTTATTAAGGTGTATATTTAGTTCAGTAATACCGTGTATTTACTTTAATAGTACTATGTAATTTAAATATTTTCTTGTATGTATATCAAATTTAACTACGAGTGTATGTTTAGTTCAAAAATATTGTGGCTTTACTCTAATAAGATCTTGTGTAATTTAAAATGGCTTACTCTATGCATGCCAAATTTAGTAGAATTAAATAACCAACCACCAAGTCAAACGTTCCTAAATTATAGGAAGTGATAACTACAAAATAATGGCAACAAAATCTTACCAAATTAAACCCAATAGAGCCCCGAAAAAAAGGGCGGATAATACCAAAATTTTCGAACCCATGTAGTCAACGTTTCCTAATTTGTAGGATGCAATTCAATACACAATGAAATAAATATATATTACAGTGAAATTTCGATTTTTATACAGTGAACATGCCCTAACCGCACAGTAATATTAAAGTGAATAAACAGTATTATTTGGAAGGATTAAACACGTTCTTATCGACTTAATATGTATATTGTATATCATCTTAAATTATTTGGAAGGATTAAACACGTTCTTATTTTTTTGTATAAAATAAATACACTTCAATACACAAAGAAATAAATATATAGTACAAAAATTTCAACATTTATACAATGCAACGCTCTTAACCACACAAATAATGTTAAAGTGAATAAACAATATTATTTGGAATATTATACATGCGAAGAAACCGCACTAATTATACAACATTCTAATATTAATTACACAAAAAAACGCACTAATTATACATCATTGTAATACTATGCACCCTGATAAAAACCGCACTAATTATACAACATTCTAATACTATATACGCAGATAAAAAACGCACTAATTATACAACATTCACAAATTCTTAACAACCCGATTGCCCTTCTCATTTTCTTAGGATGAGCATTTGCTTCCCCGCCCCACTACTCCTACCACCAATATTAAAAATTTTGTCTTTTTTGTTGTCCTCTAGCCATCTTCACAAATTAGCAAATGCAATTAAGAAGACAAAGAAAATATCATCATAATACAACATTTGATGACAAATACATTAAATGTGTTATACAACTACAATTGAAGTTAAACTATGTTGAAGACATACAAAAAAAATGTACTACAGTAAAACATCAAAATTGTATTAAATAACCACTAAAACTCAACTAAGAATACAATAGAATAATATCCAGAAAAGTCAAAGTTGAAAATACAAACCCAACCATGAAATTACTAGAAATCGAAATCTCCAGAAAAATCGAAGATAACTAAACCCTATAACAATAAATCCCCAACAATTAAAAGATAAAAACCCTAGAAACTACACAAACTACTTCTAAAAATTTCAAGATTTGGGTAAAAATTACATACCAAGAAATTAAACAAAATGTGCGAAACTTAAATGCCCGCCATGATAACCCACCGCCCGGTGTTACACCATCGCCATCGTCTTAATTGCCCAGGTCCAGAAATTAATAAAAAAAAATAAAATTGAGCAAGGCAATATCGGACCGTCGCAAAGTCGAGCGATGGAGGAGAAGATGGTATTATGGCGGATTAGTTTTTTTGCGGGCTGCTGCGTCACCGTCCTCTTCAATGTCGTGATGGTCTTCTTCATGGCGGGTCTTGCTTGGAGGATGGCGGTGGCTCGCGATTTTGGTGAAACGGACGGTGGTGTACGTGCGTAATATGCGGCGGGAGAAGATGGAGTGTGAGACGGTGAGAAGATGGAGTGTTTGAAGGTGAGAAAAAATGTTTGAAGGAGAATAAGTAGCGTTTTTTTGTGATTTTTTTGGTTTGATTTGGTAAGATTTGAAGCCCCTTAAACTCGGGAATCGAAAAAGAAAAATCAAAACTTACTTTCTACACTCAAATAAAAAGACAGTTTACCCCTAATTAAAAATCCGAAAATAATATAAATTACCTATTTGACCCCCTAAAAATCCTGCATTAACTACTTGCCTAAAATAAAGGGATTAATATGAGCCATACAAAATACCAATCCAATGGCTTGGATAAATCTCCACCGTCTCAAATAAGGGGGTGTCCCATTTGAACCAATCTATATATATATATATATATATATATATATATATATGGAGAGGGTTATATGAGACCACCTCATAGGGTAAGTCCATAGGGACCAATCCTAGCCACATATCTAGATTTTTCAATGGTTGTGATTTTAGAGCTAAAAATTGATTAAATGTTGGTAATTAGAGAAAGGGGTAAATTAGTAATCCTACAAAATTACCCAATATTCATGGGATTACATTCACATTATGATCACACAATCTATCCAAATCTCACATCAAATTCAACGTGAACAAATCTCATCTTCCTTAATCATCTTCCTTCTTCTTCAACTCACTCTTTGTGAAATCATTCATCCTTCTTCTTCAACACACTATTGTGTGAAAAACGTTGAAGACAATTTGCCATAGTTGCTAGAGCTTGACTTCAATTCGAAGTTTGCTTATGAATCAAATTCAACGTGAACAACTCTCATCTTCCTTAATCATCCTCCTTCTTCTTCAACTCACTACTGTGAGAAATCATTCATCCTTCTTCTTCAACGCAATATTGTGTGAAAAACGTTGAAGACAATTTGCCATAGTTGCCAGAGCTTGACTTCAATTCGAAGTTTGCTTATGAAGATGTAATTTGTTGCTTGTGTAGATGTGCCATTGTGTTTTTATATACCATTAACTACATAAGCAAGTCATAAGCAACAAATCCATACTACATAAGCAACAATCATATACTACATAAGCAACAAATATACACTACGTATGCACCACGAATACATGAGCTACATTAGCAAGTCATAGCAATAGACTCATACTACATAAGCAACAAGCCTATACTACATAAGCAACGAATATACACTATGTATGCACCACGGATACACTAACTACATAAGCAAGTCATAATCAACAAACTCATACTACATAAGCAAAGTCATATTAGATAAGCAACAAATATACACTACGTATGCACCACGAATACATTAACTACATAAGCAAGTCATATGCAATAAACCCATACTACATAAGCGATAAGCATATACTACATAAGTAACGAATATACACTACACATGCATCACGGATACATTAACTACATAAGCAAGTCATAAGCAACAACCCTATACTACATAAGCAATAGAGAAATTTTTTTGAAATCGAAACGGGAGAGAGAGTATGCATGAAGAGTGGGTGAAATCGCGTGAAAGAGGGAATGAAATCTTAGTAATCGATTCTAAAGTGCCAAATTACCACCCTACCCTTTTAATTCTTTGAAATAAAAAAATAAACATAAAAAACCCTAAAAATCGGACCACCCAAAATTGTTGATCTATGGTTAGGATGTGTCCCCATGGACTTACCCCAAGTAGGAGGACTTATTTGATCCATATCATATATATATATATATATATGTTACACAATGATATTAATGATGTATTGTATTTAAATACTCTGTCTTAATTAATGATCCACGGGTAAGTTGCAATTTCACTTTTGCAACTATAGGGTGTTGGCAATAATATCCTATAAAGATCATAATTTGTAAAAAAAGGTCCTTTAACTTTAAAAAACATTTGATTCCAGTTTTTTGGTCGCCGAAATTGGAAATTGGAAGTAATCCATGTGTCACATTTCTGGTCTCGTTTGTTGACGTGAAAATCAGTTCTACTTATATGGACATCCTCTAAATGAATTTTTATTTCCTAAATTTTTATCCCAATCAAAATACCACATCACTTATATTGGCGAAATTCGTCTCAACAGTAGAGAGTTTGGCCGAAAATATCGACATATGGCTTTTTCTGTAAATTTTGAACTTCCAGTGACCATAGGACTTAAACTGGGAGTTTTTTTTTTAATTATATCTTTTTGCAAATTGTGATTATCGGAGGACTATTATACCTCCATAGTTTCGTTACTAAACTTGCAATTTACCCAATGATCTAGTGACAATAAATAGATGCATGTATTGCATCTAGTTCATATGACTAGGTGGAATCAAAATCACTCGAAAAGAATAAATCATCTTATCTTTAGAGAATTGTGATTTTAGACAACAAACAAAACTGTCATTTATAAAGCTTTAACTAATTTATTATTTAAAAAGAGTGACGCTATTTGCACCTCCAAATCCTTTAAATACACCCCCTATCATTAATTATATAATTGTCATCAATTTAAAAGATTAGAATGCTCTTAGTACTCTACCAAAATTCTAAATATACCCACCAATTAATCCTTATAATCTTGTTCCCCATCTTATTTCATCCACATTCTTTCTTCACCATAACTGCAATTTTTTGTAAAACCCAAGTTATGATTTTTTTTGAGAAAAAATTATGATATATGAGGGGGGTGACCAGAAATTATGCACACATCAAATTTTTATTTTTGCGAGATTGTTTCGGATATGTAGATTTTTTATTTCCTTGATCAAAAAACTCTTTTCAAATTGGGTTTGTTTTAAAGTTGGATCATTATGCCATTATCGTTGGAAGAAGCCTGCTTATGATATATAGGATGTAGTATGGGGTAATGCTATTAGAAAATGAATGAATATTCAACTTTATGTTTTAGTTGCAGTAATCAGTGGCGCATAAAATTAGGATACGTGTGCACAATTTGGATCTTTGCCCGAGATTAAAGTACCTCACAAGGCCTTACAGGTATTACACCATTCTTTGGTTGGAATAAAATACCACATTGACATGGATAGAAGGGTGGAGGTATTGGAGAGCGAGATCTTCGAAGATGTGGTTTTGAAAAGAGTTTATATTTTGGGGAAAAGAAATGAGATTTGGGATTTAATTGAGGGAAAGGTAAATTAAAGAATATAACGGGGTGTGTTAACCAAATTGGTTATTTTTAAAAAGAGGTGGGGGTGTATTAAGAAATTGGGTTTATTTAGAGGTTTTGGGGGTGTGAATAGCGCCACCCATTTAAAAATTAGAATCAAGTGTTGTACCATGTAAGATAATTAAATGCCTTTGTTCTCGTTTCTAAAAAAAGCTAATTTATTTTTATATTCATCATTTTTATTTTATTTTTATATATTTGAGTCTTTTCCGAAATGCCTTTATATATTTACTGGAAACATCTTCATCTTAAAACTCCACAAAATTGCAGATGGAAGTCCATATATTACTATTTTTTTTTAGTAAATGGAAAATATGTATATAAAAAAAAGAAAATGTAATTCCTGATCACAAGCCGATCAGGTAGCTTAAAGTTGGAGCCTCGTTAAAACCTTTCAAGGTAAAACCCACTCTGTGGAAAAAAACCCTTAAAAGGAAAAAGAGTACTCCCGAAAATCATCCATAAGTAAATGATACACATAAATCGCCCATAAAATAAAACAATACAAGAACAGGACTATCTAACAAATCTGTGTTGGGATCGTCCAACATAGTCCATATATTACTATATACTAATCATGTTAATCAAGCTTCCTTGACTTTTTTAACCAAAAATAAAAGAAGGGATGATTAAAAACACTAGTCTAAGATTTAGTCTAACTACAAAAATAAAAAAATAAAAAATTGAGGTATTTTTTAAAATTACAAATATCTCCTATTGAGGTGCAATTTTGTAAGCTAAAAACAAATATTGTATTAGTGATTTTACCATTAAATGGATTGCTAGAGCCGAAAAGTGAAAATTATGTCCGAGACAGTTATGACTTATGACTTGTGAGGTGAATTTTCTGTCAATGTATGGTTTAATTGTAATTTTGCTCTTGCGCGAGATGTTATATTTAGTTTTGTAAAGATTTTGTGTAATAATTTTGGATCTGTAAGTATGCATAAATGGGTCACATTTTTTATCCTGTAATATCCCATGTGGCAAATTGGTCCACTAAATTATTATTTTTGCACATTTAGCCTCATATATTCTAATTTTCAACAATTTTGGTCCCGAAAAGATAAAATATTAATGTACTCATTCAGACCAATAATGCCCAAATTTAGAACTTATTGCGCACCAAATTGAACAAAAATAAAATATACAAGACTAAAATTGCTAAATAAGCTCACCCCGATATGGATCAAAATTGCTACTACGCCGACAATATATTCAAAATATATTTATCCATTATTTTAATGTGAATAGACATTTTATTTCTTTTTTTATGCTTTTGACAATAAGTTACCATATCTCTACTTTTGAGTTTTGAGTTCATTGTCGATCTAGTCGCACTTAACCAAGTGATTGAGCATACCTGAACATAATTAAATAGACTAATCAAAAACTCTGATCCATGTAAACCCAATTAGTGCATGGAAGGATTGGGATCCCGAAATCGTTAGGCTTTATTGTTGGCTAAAAAAACTCTGGATAATTGTTAAGATACCTCGGAGCTTGTAACAACGGTGTTTAAAGCCAGATATTTTCGCCATGTTGATATTACGGAAGCTATTTTGGGGAGTAAGTCGTCCTTCGTCTGGTTCCTGAATATCCTGATCAATGACAAGGAATTTCCTGTCGCTGACGTATGTAGCAGGGCCGGACTTGGCCATAGGCTCAAGAGACATGAGCCTATGGCCCCAAAAAAATTGGAGGCCCAAATTTTATTTATTTTTTTTTTACTTTTTAATAGGCTCATTTTTAGTTATTTTTTCCTTAGCTCACCAATTCCAAATAAACCCCAAAATGTTTACTTTTTTTACATTTAATAGGCCTATTTTCAGTTTTTTTGCCTTAGCCCACCAAATTCAAATAAAAATCTCAATTTCTCAACCAACAGGACAAATCTCAAACCCTCTATTCTTCTTCTTCCGCAATCGTCAATCCTCAATCGTGATTTCATCATCTTCACACGATATTAATAGGGCCATTTTCAGTTATTATGAACTACTTTTTATTAGATTATTAGTTGAAACATTGTAGTTTTGTTGGCGTTTTGGCCTCTAAAACTCGTGTTGTACTTCAAAGATCCCATTTTTAGAATCTCGCTAGGGCCCTATGAATCACAGGTTTGACCCTGATATGTAGTATTCATCTCTATAAATAAAATAGTCGTAACCTTGTAGATCTCTCCGAAATCTTATAAAACGGGATTTCTAGAGATCCCCAATGGCTCATCCTGGCATGAATTACAAAGGATCCAATAAGTCCATCATATGTGCCAACTGGGCAAATAAGATCATACTGACTAGGATGGATATTGCGTATCTGAAAACTAGTAGTTCGCTCTGTTAGTCCTCCAGGACCTAAATATTTTTAAATTTGGGTTATGTGAAAGTGGGCGTTGACCCAATTTTGACCAAATTTTTGGTGGCTAAGAATTTAATTTTGAAGGAATTAAATTGTATATTATTAATCTACATTTTGAGTGGATGTTCGTAGTATTTTATATTTCTCAAAATCGGATTTCAGTGAGTGAGAAATTAATACACGAGTTGGCCACATGAATGGGCATTATATGTAAAGGGAGTTGAAAGGTTTTTTTCTTCATCCACATAGATTATAAAGCAAAGTTTATCCTAGTTTATAAACTAGAAGATGTTATTTGTTGGATATACTATAATATAAGTAGATGATCACAAGTGGACCATACGCGCGCGCGCCCGCCCGGCTCGGGCTTGGGCCGACCCATCCATTTGGGTCCAGGCCCACTACACTTTTGTCACTCGAAAATGGGTTTGGCTCATATTTAAGTGATTGTTGGGCCGCCCAATGAACCTGGACATTCAGGTGTCCAAATTGCGTAAGTATCTGTTGAGTCTAACTCCCTCGGATAGTGGCATTGATGGGATTGTAACTCCATAGAAAGTGGTCATCATTGTAGTTATAACTCGCGATTGTTACAAGGAAGGTTAATGCCTAATAACTTACCATGATTAATTCTCTGCATGTGGATTTTTGCTGCCTATATATAGCATGGTTTCATTGCAGATTTGAAAAAACAGAAAATTCGCATATCTCTCTGCATATTTCAAAGGTGTCGTTAAAAGTATCGTAACATTTCGAAGAACACATTCAAGAACACTTCATTCTGCATTAAAGTTCAGCAACCAATTCTCGCTCCTTCAAGTTCGAAAGGTACTTTTATATCAGTGGTGCTACTGTACACAAAAGAGGTTAAACTGTTTTATCTTTGGGGACATTAGGTCGTACCGTGAGCACTAGCCGGGACCTATTTGTCTTGCGGAAAGAGTTCCACTCGACTCGGCTTCTGTCTTTTCAAGTTGTAATAGTCAGATTTATTTTCTTGTAATTTTTCTTTTCTATTTGTAAAGACATTGTTGAAAGCTTCTCGTTGTAATCTCATTTTATATTTTGTAAGCAACATCCCATATTCAGTTTTTTTTAGTTTTTTTTTCCAGCTATAAACTAGGGTTTATTTTTTTTTCTCTTTCCCTTTTCACGTTCTTCCGTCTTATTCTTCTTGTGTTGTTGTGGTTGTTGCTTTTCTTGTGTTGTTGCTGCTTTTTTTCTTCTTCTTCTTATTTTGATTCTTCTGGTCTTTGCTTCTTCTTCTTTTTCTTCTTCTTCTTCTTCTGATGTTGCTCTTCTTCTTCTTCGTGTTCTTCTTTTTCTTCTTCTGGTTCTGTTTTTCTTCTCGATTCTTCTCCGTCGCCAACAAAAAAATTTATGGTTTCCTCTCGCTTCCTTTTTCTTTGCGTGAGATTGTCGTTCTTTTTTTGGTTTCTCCTCGTTTCGTTGCTTCCGAAGTATTGCATCAATTTGTAATAAAGTTTCTGTACAAATCTATGAACATTGATGCTTGAAAGTATCAGAAATTACCTTAAAAATATCTGAATTTGCCTTAAAAGTATACAGTTAAATGTCACTGTATTTCAACATTGAACATATATTATATCATCTGCATGTTAGATCTTTGATACTTGAAAGTATCATAAATTGTCTTAAAAGTTTCAGAAAAAACCTTAAAAGTACCAGTTTTATGTCACAGTATTTCGGATGCTTAAAAGTACGAAAAATTATCTTAAAAGTATCATAAATTGTCTTTGATATATCATATTTTACAGTAAAAAGTATCACATTTTATTTCACAGATTTTAAATGTTCAAGTATCAATGTCCATAACAAATGTATCATATTTAACCTCAAAAATATCATTTATTTGCTGAAAAGTATAATTTTTCATAGTGAAAGTATTGTTTAAGAAACTGAACTGAGTACATTACATTCCTCATCAATGAATCGTTCTTATCTGGATTTTTTCCATTGCAGAAATCCTCTTCAAACTATTGTTGTTATTGAATATGTTTGTACAGAATAATTTTTGCAATTTCGTACCAACATAGATTCCAAAATCCAAGAGTAGTGGTTTAAATTTTTTTGCAATGAAGGGGTGATTATGATTTATATTGAGGCAGCCATGGAGATTTGTCTACGAGAGTTGCAGACATATGAGATTTGTAGACCTGTGAAAGACTTGGGTAGACTTGGGTCTGTAAGGGTGAGGGGATGAAAGAAAGAAGAAAAGAATGAGAATAGAGAAAGAAAAGAGCAGCGTTAGAGATAAGAATGGAGAAGAGAGGAAGAGAGAAAGAGAGAAAGAGAATGGCGTCTTTTTTAATTCATTGACAGCTCATTCGGATCCGGGTTGTAGAATCCGTCTTACGGATAAGGATCCGTAAGACGGTCCTATGAGAGACATACTCATTAAATTAGGGGTGTTCACGGTGCGATTTTGCGGTTTTTTGAGTAAATTTCAAACCGAATTGTTATATGCGGTTCGGTTAAATAAAATTTTCAAATCGCGGTTTTACGAAGTAAAACCGATGGTGCGGTGGCGTGGCGAATCGGCCCAGCTTTTGCGGTTTTAATTAACAAATATATTATATAATTGATAAATTAATATAATCTTGTTATGATATTTTAAAGAAAAAGCGAAAGAAAAATATTATAATTGAAATGTGATTTTTTTTAAACAAAGTGTATTTTTGTGAATGAGATGTACATTGCAATATCCTTTATTTCAGTTACATTCAATATGTAATGCAATGTAATGTTGTTCTATTTTAAAGCAAAAAATAATGCATTGTAACAACATCAAAAGAATGTAAAATGCGTTATACTTTAATATAGAAAGTGTGAATCTAATTATACCATTCACTAAATTAGTTATTAATATATTTATCGTCTAACTATTTAACTAAAGTCTAAAAAGTAATATTTTATTTTACCCTAATTATAAAGGTGCGGTACGGTGCGGTGCGGTTTTGGCGATTTTTCAAAATCTAAAACCATAACCGCACCAACAAAGCGGTGCGGTTTCTATCTACTATTTTAAAAAATTGCGGTTTTATCATAAATTATTATGAACGGTGCGGCTTAGTGCGTTTCGAGCGGTCTGGACGGTTTTTAAAAATTTATGATCACCCTTATATTAATTACTTTTGTATGATGGGGTAAAGTGTAATACATAGTATAAACCTAACTATTTGTAATTTTCAAAAATCTTTGGGATTTTTTGTAATTAGCCAAACCCCAGGGGTAGTTTTGTAATTACCCTTTCATATTATTAACAAACTTCCAAACAATTCTAATACGACGTCCCACTTAAACTTTGATGAGTAGGCAAAACACACAAAAAACAAAAACTCACAAGATCCTAACAAAGTCCATACAAATTTATTCAAACCCAAGAAACAAAAACATCTCCCCCCACATTTTAGCAAACACATCAACTTCTACTGGACTTGAACTTCCTTAACATCCTTCTTTGCCTTCTCACTCTTCGGTATAACAATGTTCAGCACACCATCTTTCATCTCAGCTTTAATCTCATCAACTTTTGCATCCTCCGGCAGCAAAATACTCGTGTTGTAATAACCGTAGCTTTTTGCCGACCAATACTCGTCGTCGGAACCTTCTTCTTCTTCCTCCTTGTGCTCCCCTCTTATGCTCAGGACCCCATCTTCCACCGTTATCTTGACGTCCTCCTTCGCCAGCCCCGGCATTTCATACCGGAGTTTGTAGCCGTCGTCGTGTTCTTTCGCACGGCCCGTCAAATGCCATGGCGATAGATTCTCTATCAGCTTGTTCATGTTTTCTGTGGCTTGAACCAGGGCGTTTCCCAGTCCAGAAGGAAAGAATTCTGCAAGCAAAATTTAAAAAATAATATTAATAATATAAATTATATATATTAAGAAAAATTAAACCTTTTTCTACTTTTTCTAAAAGAAGATGAATAACTCGAAAAAATCTCTCAAGGTTCAGATTATTTACATTAAAGAAAAAAATCTCTCAAGTTTTTTAATTGTTGATTACTTGAATTCAAATTTGATATGTAAAAAAAATATACAATTACCCAGGTATCATTCAGAACAGTTTCAAAAAAAAAGCATCATTCAAAACAGTGTTCCATATTAATTATAAGAAAGACGTGTAAATGAGAAGCGTTTTTGGGCTTACCCCAAAGAGCGGGAGCAAAATCGCGGTTGTTTCTCCTCCAAAGACCCCTCCTACTCCTCCTCCTCGGAAAAAGCTTGGACTTCTTGCCACCACCATCAGCCACCGCCACCTCATGGGTGGCGGCGCTTGGTTTCTCCTCCGCCGTGGAGGAGAGTCCCCGCAGGAGCTGAGAACCCCATGATCTCTGTTTCTGCGCAGGACTATTGATTTGAGCCACGTAATTTCTAGAAAATAAAGACGAAGAAGAAGAAGAAGCCTTCTGCTGCAAATTCTTGAGCGCCAAACGAGCTAATGCCATTATTGAGCAGTGAAACAGAGGAGAACAGGGATGAAGAAGTTATATATTATTATTATTTTAGTGCTTCTGGGTACTGATTTTTTACAACTGTAATTTAATTTAGGAGTTGAAGTTTGAGAACTGAATTTAAAGAGGTTGATCAAGGTTTCTAGGAGATGGTGGAAAAAGGTTGGGTGGGTAAGCATGAGAAGCTTCGTGTTTATTCCTTTGTACACCATTAATAATTAAGGATTGGGTTTTTGAATGTGGAAGAGTGTTCCAGAGGGTTTATTGACCCAATATGAAAAAAAAGGGTAAAATTATCCTATAATATCGAGGTAACTCTTGGCCTCTCCTTTAGATTGGTCAAGAATTCAAGTCCCTCGTAACGAAATTTGCTTGATATTATCAAATATTTTAAAATTACATCTTTCTTTTTCTTTTTATAAATAACTCCAACTTTTCATCTAATTATTATAATATTTAGAATAATTTAAAAAGGTTGAAATTGCAAAATGTAAGACTAATTTTGGCCTATTTATAATATTTGAAAAAATTGGAGGATGTATATGCAAAATATTTAATGACATCAACAAATTCCGCCAGTTCAAGTATTCAACTAAAGTAAAAATACAAGACATAACCAAATCTCATAGGAGTTTTGTAATTTAGAAACTTCTCTAGACTTTTTTTGTAATTACCATAAACCATAGGGAGGCTTTTGTAATTATCCCTAGCGTATAACATAAAGTAAAAGGTATCGAATTGATTCATTTTCCAGAGTTCACGGTTATTAGATACCATCAAAGATGTAAAATCAGCAATAATTAGAAAATTTGAAAAAATAAAACAAAAACAGAAATAAAAATAAAACATATCTCCAATTTTATGCCCCATGTAAACAACGTACAAATTCGCCCAAGTAAAAATGGCAGCAATATTGAAGTAATTTTATGACAGCACAGTTTTTTCTTTTTCTTGTTTAGCAGTAAAATATTTTGAAGAAACTGCTGTAATTCTTTCCTACAGCAAGAGGTCCTAATATTAATTAAACCCACAATTGCTACCACTTTGCTTGTGTTCTTTCTCAATCGTACATTCCTTCCTGCTCCCAAATATCTACAAGAAAATCTACCATTTCCTGCAAAATTTATGGAGTCGAAATAGTCAAATAATAGCAGCGATAAAACTATACTTATTTGAACATATCGACAATTAATGCAACGAAACAGACGTACGCCTAGAGGAATAGGTTTGTGAAACGGTTTGTTGCTGCTGAGCAAACTCTCATAGGTCGCATCCCAACTGCAAGGCCTAAGCTTTTTAGCAATCAACACAAATTTCGACACAAAATAAAATACATGGAAAATAGCAAACGTATTATATGACTCCAAGATGATGTAAGGCCAAGGTCGAATAAATTGAAGGCACAAATTCACCAGCACTTCATGGGTAAGAACTTGAGGCATGCTAAGGTAATTTGAAAGAAATATAGATGCTCATCTTGAGGAAATGGTGATTGGTGAAGAAGTTACGTATCATAAATAAAAGGAAAATACAAAAAAATACCCTTGAGGTTTGTTCTAATGACAGAATTATTAAAAATTACAAATACCTAACAACCCATTGAGGTTTGCATTACCTTAACAAATATCCCCATATTGAGAGTGCAATTATTGAGTGTGCAATTTATAAAATGGGAACATAATCAAGGCAGTAGTATTTGTAATTTTGAAAGATAGCTGGGTTTTTTTATAAGTGACAAAACCTCAAAAATAGTTTACGTAATTTACTAAATAAAAATTAAAACCACGAAGGAAATCGGCATGGTTTTTCTATATGGACTAATTAAAACTTAAAAGACACGCAAACACATACATAATTCAGATATCAGTCTCTTTCATCCACATTTGGATAAGTTTTCTACGGATTTTTCTTGCATCAGATTGCTCAAACAATGATGCAAAAAAGTCTAGGAAGTTAGCATAACACAGTTCTTTTCTTATTTGAGAACCTTGCATTTCCAGAAACTAGCCTACGACTGGTTTTAAACAGTCCCTTCTTGCAGCAATTATTCAATCCCATAACCTTAATCTCATGGAAAAAGACCCATTATCTCCAATAAAGAAAAAAAGCAGACATTTCCACATGTAGAGGAAAATATGCATACAAAACAAGCGAAAAGTATGTCAGAGAATATAAGGGCAGGAGGGAAAAAGGGGAAAAAAATCGGAAGACAACACTACTGGTGCATATGTAAACTCAAAATAAGATATGCCTCATTGAAACGTAAAATGGAAAGGATTTACGTTTTGCAGCACGACATCCAAAAATGCCAACAAAGAAGTTACAACTGTAGTGGAATTTACTCATCCTTAAAATAGAGATCAACCACTGTATTCCTAATGCAGTCCAAGATTTTAAGTATAAGGTGAGAATCAATATTTATTTAACTGGGGTATATCGGTTTTCCCTTTTCATGATTGTCGGTTACAATGTATAAGGCAAACCAGTCAAAACTGAGTTAAATGAAGCTATCTCACCTTAACCTGGGCTCACGGCTGTTGTGACCGATACTCATGCTTTTTGTTCCCTATCCATTTCTTTCTACTCTGGTTCCAGAGAATAAGACCTACACTCAAACTCTCCACATTAGATTTACTTCTTATCCATAATCCGCAAAATGTAAGAAGCATGGGAAGGGAGGAAAAAATTAATGAATGAAAAATCATATAAGGATCTGAAACATAAAATACTTTGAGCCAATTGTACATAAAGTGATAAGCACATCCAGCTACAGAACAATGTAGGTTTGGTTTAGAGATATCGTATTTTTTCTCTTAAATTATGGAAAGACAGATCTTATCTGCCTTCAGATAAAGCGTGGTCTAGATAAAATGGAGCACCAAGAAATCTTAGTTCTTAGTTTTTTAGCAGTCAACTATGAACCAAGACAATCCACTGCAGAGGAAATTAAACACCACAACAACCAGAAACAAGAACCAAAAAACAACTAGCTAAACTATACTTTAACAATAAGAAAAAGCGATATAACACAAAAAACTGAAGTTCGGGCTAATCACAAAATATCCCATAAGTTTTTGAAAATTGCAAAAATCCCCTTGAGGTTTGATTCTATCTTGCATTTTCCCCTTCGTAAGCAAAAAACATTTCAAACCCTCTCCCCCAACATTTACAAAAATATTATAGTTACCCCCTTAAATTTAACATAGAATCAAACCCGATGAGACTTTTTGTAATTTTGAAACGTCTCTAAATTTTTTTGTAAGTAGCCCAAACCTTAGGGGTGTTTTTTCAATTATTCCTAAGAAAAATTGAGCATAGCTAGATTGTGTAATCAACTTACCATGATTTACAAATTCAGATGGTTTGTTTGAACATCCGGCACCAAGAGCATCATGCACCTGAGTCAGCGTACTTGTTGACGAGATGCTTCCACATGATTGCAATGCATTACTGTCCATCTCGCAAGTGCTCGTTGTCCAAAAATCTTCAGATACGGTAGATTTTGAAGTTTTCCAGGCGTGGTTATTCTGCCCTTTTAATGGCTCATTAAGTGAGGAAATCAGTTTGGGCCTAGTATCGCACCCAAGACAACCACTGCTCTGTTCCAAATGAGAATACAGGCTGTAAGAAATCAATTTAATCCAAATATACTACTATAGTACACTTTTCAAACATTTTAATGAAACTAAAGTAGTAAACAAATAAATAAAGTTTGGAAGAAATTTAGTTCAAAAAGGGCTGAAATGAGCTGAGGTCAGAGGCTTCTTTTATCTTTTAATTTATTTAACGGCTGGCTGCCATTATCTCCTTTCTGGAATTAACTTAATAATAAAAATGTATTTGACCTTATTTTCCAAAATTTCTCTTTATGTTTTTCAAATTTTCGTTTATAAAAAGAATATCATTTTGGAGAGGGTCCTTACTTAAAGAGAGATACTTATATGAACATACAATCCCCTCAACACCCCATTGGAGCAAAAATCATGAGAAAAGCCATTTCTTATACAAAAACTTCCATTCCTCTTCTTCTATATATGTTTCTTGGCTTTTGGTTATGTTTTTTTGTTTTTTATATTCCTCCTTCCATTTCCCCTCCTATTTAGGATTAAAAATAGGCATAATCGGCCAATTATGATCGCGAGAAACAGACCAGCTAAAAGTTAAACCAACCGAAAGTTAAATTGAAAAGAGTATGTATATGAACACATCAAGATGGACACATTTATTATCAAGGTCTGATCTTTCACAAAAATTTAATTAGCAATTACGAAAGCTAATCAAGACAAATCATAAAACATGAAATAAACCTATAATAACAGCAGCAAGCTGCTGCATTTCTCCAAACCAAAAAACACAATAAAAAAAAAAAAAAAAAAAAGACAAAACCATCATATATTCCAATAGCAAGCTGAATCAAATCGTTTATGAACGAAACCAGAAAAAAATGAAGTAAACCCAGAAAATAATATTAACAAAAAAGAGGGAAAAAAAAAAAGATCATTTGCTAATCAGAACCGCATATGCTTACCCCATGCAGGCAATAATATGAAAAACCCAAACTGCAATCGATCCGAACCGTAGAAGGGAACCCACCAAAAACATCGATTTTTGGTTTACCGGAAATTTCCCACAAAGCCCTAAAAGTTTCACCAATTATTTTATATTAAACATTAGTTTCTGCAACAATTAATTTACCGTATTGCAACTAATGTACGAAGATGAAAATTACCTAGAGAGAGAAAGGCATTTGCAATTCTCTCTCCCTCTTTTTCCCCTTCCTGAAATCGTTCACTCCTTCCAGATAAGAGGTTTTCTCTTACGTTTCTTCTTCGAATATAATATAACTGCTGTCGACAAGGGAAAGAGGGAGGTGAAGGGGCTAATATGTAATAACCAAGAGTTGATTTCACCGCGGTCTTTTGTTGCTTTGACTAATTACACACACCACCTCTTTTAATTTCAAAATTACAAATACTCCCCTTGCCTAATGGAAGAGGCTTAAAATTGGAACTTGACAAAAAATAATTTTACCCTCAAATGAAAAAAGAAAACTCTTACTAAATTTATTTTTTAAAGAGACAATAATATCGTGCACCTCATACAACTCTTTTTTTAAGAACAAATCCTAGGTGGGGAGGAATGTGAGAATCAAACCCTACAAGTATCTTAACATTAACCAATTCCCTAATACAACTTGACAACTCATTAAGATTGTGTTTAAAGGTTCTACGATGTACATGAGAATCCATTTGGATATGTTTAGGGTTTTTTCTCGATTTAATCATTTTTTGTGGGGGTGGGGGATTTAGGGTTCATTCTAATTTTGTTGTCATTTTTTTATTATATATTTAGGATTATTTTTCGAGAGCTTGGATAATATATTTGAAGTTTTCACATTTGAAAACTTTTTTGTTTGGAAGGATAATTGTAACGAGAGACAGAAGACAAGTTTTAGATGCTCTATGTTACAAATAACATATGTGAAAATGTTGTAATATATTGAATTAATTAGGTATTATAGCATTTAGCATATGTTATCGAAGTCCAAAAGTTTATTTTGATATGTAACGTGTTTGAGAGATTGTAAACTGTTTAAATTTGTTTGATAATTTTTTTGAAAAATATCTTATAAGCTCCCAAAATAAGATGTGAGGAGCTTATAAGTTGTTTTTAAAAAAAAAAAGTAGAAGAACGCCACATTTTTTTCAAAATAAAATCTTATTTTAACAACCTCCTTTAATTTTGACTATTTTAATTACAAAGTTGACATTACTAACATCTTAAAAACTACACCATCTTATTTTATCTAAACACTTTAACAACTATTGTTAAAATAAGATCTAATATTTTATAAGTTCTAAAAATAACTTATAACATATAGGAACTTATATGGTTTTTTAAATAAGGAAAGCCAAACCCCTCTTATAACTCTTGTTATTGAACTGTCTTAACTGTCATTTTTGTGATGCATGAGTTTCATCTCTATTTAAAAAAATATCCCGAAACAGTCTGCCTATATTCTTTTTTTTTTTTTTTTTGAAACCAAAAGTAACTTGTATTATTAATCAAATGGAGCAACAGTCCAAAGTTACAAGTTCTTTTAGCCAAAATGGAATTTTCTCACCATCCCAGACGAAGGGATTAGGAGAAGAAGAAGCAAAACGTGCAATAGCATGAGCACATCCATTAGCATTCCGCGGATAATGAACCAGCAAAGAAAAATCCATCTTCTCTAGGTAGGACTGAACATTAGCAGCTCTAAGTTCCACATAACCTTTAGTTTCCCTGACTTCTGTTACTGCTTGAACAGCAAGGAGGGAGTCCGAACCGACAAGACGGGGATTCAACCCCCTGTGAACCGACACCTTCAAACCTTCCTCAATAGCTAACAACTCATACTCCAGAACAGACATTTGAGATTGAAATTGCTTACCAAAAACAAGTATGGGGGCACCTTTGTGATCCCGCAGAATACCACCAACACCGTAGCATCCCTTCTCCTCATTGACACACACATCCACATCAAGTTTTAGATCGCCCCTGGGTGGAGGCGTCCACTTCGCATGGTTAGACGAAATTAAGGATCCGTCTTGGTCACGAACTTTCCCTCTGGCATTTTGGAAGCTATAAAGAAAGTTTCCGGCGCGATCGAGAATATCCCCACCACGAAACTCCCCAGCCCCATGAATAGCTCTTTGCCTTTCCTTCCAACACATCCACGTAAATGTTGCGAAAAGTTCAAATTCTTTCTTGTCGAGTTTTCTCCTCATCCAGAGACAAATATCCATGGTGGACCCATTATGAGAAGCTTTAAGCCAGTTAGAAAAAGGAGCCCCCCCTTTTGATTACCGGGCAGAAAAACAAAGAATGTGCCGAAGAGTCATCCCAGCAATGGCAAAGCTTACAAAAATTCTGGACGGGTACATGATGTTTAGCCAAATTACTCGTAGCGGGAATAAAGTCTTTCGAAAGTTTCCACCAGAAAGTACGAATTTTTGGAGGAACATTTAGTGACCAAATAAACCCCCACCATTTGTGCCAGTCAGTTGACGATTGAGATTGTGGTGGGCTATATACTCCTATGGCGAGCTTATAACCTTCCCGCACCGAATAGTTTCCCTTCGGGTCATATTTCCAATATCTAGTGTCCTGGGTACTATCATCAGGGAGGGGAATTTCCAATATTCCCTCAGCAATGAAGCTTGGGAAGAGGGACTTGATAGTTTATAAAGTTACAAAAGACAACTTTTATTGTGGGCTCTCTCTAACTTAACTTTCCTCTCCCTTCTCTCTAACCCAAAAAACCTAAATCTAATATCCTCTCCCCCTCCTTCACCCCTCCACAGCCGCCACCCTCATCCCTCCCCCTCCCCTCTCCTCCATGCTTTCTGCTGAGAGGGCGGGAATGCGATTCGCTTGTGATATTCGGAGGTGGCCGATATTTTCGTTCCCAGGGTGAAAGCGGCCTCGAGCTCCACGGAGGTGTCTCGAGTGAGTAGATTATGGGATGCAACAAGAGTTGGGTGAGGAGAGTCAATTTTTTGTATTTTTTTCTCTCGTTTTTTAGCTATAGTTGTTGTTTTCTTATTTTGTTTGTATTTTCTTTTTCCCGGTTGATTTGCGAAACTCGTAGGCGGATCAATTTTTTCTGTTCTGCAGTATGTAGTGGTTGCTCGTGCCCGGTTTTAGTTTTTTTTTTTTTTGTGTGTGTGTTGCGGTCTTCTTTAAGGAGGGTTGAAGTCTCCCAAATGTGGAGTGGTTTAGTTTGGGGTGGGTAGTTTTTTTAGTCCATGTTGTGAATCAATTGGTCTTACCAATTCCCCGCTTTTAGTTAGTCTTGTCGGCTTTTAGCCCGTTTCTATTGTAGTTGTAATTTTAGTTTTTGAGTTGTTTTAATAAAATACTATCATTCGAGGAAAAAAAAGTTACAAAAGACTCCTTCAAGGGTATTTTGGTCCGAAAAATATGATAGATATGACGGTAATGACGTGAAAATATGCCAGGGCATTTTGGAAAGTTAATAAAAGTTCTAGTGCTTCAATCTAATAGAAGGGGAGTATACTATAATTTATCCAATAAGAATTAAACATGTCTTCAAAAGAAGAAAATGAATTTTAAGAAAAAATAGAAGTTGATATGATCATCATAAATTAAAAACTTATGTATATAAATTGATATAAAAATATACTAAATTAAAATTCGATCTACTAATCAAATTATGAACACTAGCTCATAAATTAAACTTGAATTCTGAAGTTGGAAATTGAAAAAATAAAAATAAAAAATTCACATTAAACCTTTAATCCATTTGATTGGCCATGGCTATCTTGTGGGCCAAAGGCCTTGTTTGTTTATGTTTTCAGTCCTATTTTCAATTTCCAACTATTCATGTAGAAATGGAATCACGTTTCTTTATAAATTTTCCAATTGAAATCATCATTTTTATTTTTCATTTTTCATATAAAAAACATTTCAAACCTATAATTTCAATTTTCAATACTATACATTACCCTACATCACTTATCAATCACTATTCTTATTTTTTTATCTAAATATATATGTGAGACCCTCCATTATCAACTTTATCTACTTAAAATATTATCATTTATATCTAATGGGACCCACCAAATTTATAATGTTATAAATATAATATTATACATTCGATTAAAATATTCAATCACTATCAACTTTTTAAATTATTATATACATAAAATACTACTTCAAAACTACTTAACCAAACATAATTTCATTTCCAAACCTACATAAAACTTATTTTCATTTACTCATCCAAACATAATTCCAGGTTTTCACACGAAAATCAATAAATTCTAAAAATTCATTTTCCAACACTAAACTTAAAGCCCAGAAATGATCCATGGAAACATAACCATCCAAGGCTAAAGCTTTTAGACTTGTTCTTTATTCCAACAACTTTCAAACATTGACGCCATTTGAACTCAAAGGACCACCTAACTTTGATGTGAGTTATCAAATGGGAAAAATTGTTACATATAATTTCCCAACACTTTTGACCCACTTTTTTTTTTCCATACATAGAAAAGCACACAATATTTTCTTAACACTCCTTATCCTATCCATTTGACTAAGTCAGAAATCAGAATTGAGGAGTTAATATACTATTTTTACAAGAATAAAAGATGGAGTTTGGAACAGAGCACTTACCATGTTTGATAAGATAAGGCACCAATTTGCACAATTTTGAAAGGCAAAAACTTGTGTGAGACGGTCTCACACGGATTTAGATCCAGTGAGAGACTTTAACCCTTACACAAAGTTTTAAAGGTTTTTTTTTCAGATTTTATTTTTCTTAGGGTTTATATTTGTTTTTTTAGGGTTTATTTTGTTTCTTGGGTTTATTTTTAATTGATTTGGGTTTTTAGGATTTTTAGTTTTTTTTAGGGTTTATTTTTTATTTTTTGGGTTTATTTTTGTTTTTCGGGTTTATTCTTCATGGTTCATGTTTTTAGGGTTTATTTTTGTTTCTTCATGGTTCATTATTATTTTTAAATTTATTTTCATGGTTCATGTTTTCAAGACGGAGCCCTTAGAAGATCCGTTTCACGGTTTAGATCCGTGAGACCGTCTCAAGAGACTTGCTCATTTTGAAAAACATTCTCCATTTTAAATTTAATATTATCATTATTTTAATATCTTCTCGTGCTATCCTGAAACTTACCAAATAAGTTACATTCTGCAAAAATTGAGGCTAGGAATTATATGGAGTAACCGAAAAACCATAAAGATAGTTTTCTAAGGATGTAATAGGATTGGATAAGGTTTTATTTTTAAGTGTGATTAAGCTATTCAGTGATTATATAATTGTGACGCCCCAAACGCGACGCGACGACGATCAATCACTTAAATAGAAATAATTCAACAAATCTAAACCAATTATACAAAACTCCAAGTGAAATAGAATCTAATGCGGCGTAATAAAATACCCACAAGTACGAATTACATCTCAAGGTCCGACAATATCCGAATACAATCCATCAAAATATCTCGAATTTAAACTTACAAACAAACTAAAACGAAACGAAGGAGTTCAACAATAACAAAAGCAAAGAAAATGTCGCTCGACATCAATGATTATAGGAACTAGTGCGACAAAGCGAGCACGGGTTCAATCTGTGGTAGGTTCGACGTCTTCAACGTACTCCTCATTTAAAGGTTAGAAAACATGAGGGGATGAGACAAAATCTCGGTGGATGGGGTGATCGTGTGAGAGTGTGGCGATGTATATAGTTAATGCGAGAAAATCTGTTGTATGAAAACGCGTGAGGTATGATGCATGTTTTCACGCATAGTCCACAAGCGTCGTGATAAATATATATTAAGTAATATACTTATACGATTTAAGAAATAGTTCGTGGTCACACAAGCACTATGATTGAGCAAGACAGTAGGATTGTGTCTCTTGAATGTAACGCCAATCCTATGCAAACGAGTAAAGGTTGCGTCACGGATTTGTAGCGCCAACCAATGCAATACAAGTAGCGGTTGCGTCACGAATTTGTAGTGTCAACCAATCGGGTCCGATTAACTCCAAAATCGTGTAGATCGACAATGATTCCTTCGTTCTTCCTTGTAACTCCCCGTTCAAGATGGTCAAGACTGTCACCTTATCGCTCCATAGGCAAAGACAAAATCCACATTGGAGCTTGCAAGGCTCGGATTCGTCATAATCATGATTATACCTCAAGTACTACGACCCGCTTCCTTGGACAAACTCCGTTCCTCGCGATTGCGGGATTAGGGCGATGGGGCCGAGAGAGTGGAATAGCGGCCGAGCTGCCCGATTCCATCCCCGACGTATCCATTCCGACTGTGAGCTCGACACACCAAGTTGACTCAGACAGGAAAGTAAGTACACGTTCAGGTAGTCAACCAGGCAGTCGAGTATTATTGATTCAAGGAAGTATTTTAGGAAAGTTCCGAAAAATCGCGAGTGGCAATTGTGGCGTTGGTGGAGTTATTTGGATGAAGATAATTATCGGGAGGATAGGTAATCTTCGATATCTTGAAAGATTAGGTGGAACATAAGTCCGTTATAGATTTGAAATCGCAAGACGATGAAGTCGCCCTGGATCGTGTATTATTCGGTCAAGACGATCCGATAAGACAAGGGATTTTTGAGAAAATAAAATATTTTTAATTCATTATTAAAGTCAGAGAGTCCAGGTCTGTTTCTTTAAAAGAAAAATAATTTAAGTTAGGCCCTTATTAAAAAGAAAATTTACAATTAGCCCCGTTTTGTAAAAATCACTACTTTTGGGGTTAAAAGTTAAATAAATAAATGTCCCGACCTTGAAAAATTATGAGGTCAGTTCCTAAATTCTCTAAATTGTTCAGAGATTCAGGTTTTTAAAGTTTGGAGGTCGAGTTTTTATAAAATTCTCACATTGGCCCCAAATTTGTTAAAATTGTCATTTCGGGCTCTAAGTTTAAAATAATTGGAACTCACAAACCGGAAGGGCTTTTAATGTGATTCCAGTTGTAAAATGTCACTAAGGTCAGTGGGACAAAATTAGTTTTTAAAATAAGCAAGTATAGGTCCCTTAACTTTTGAAAATCTCATTTTTGTCTCATTTTGAAATAATTGCCTTTAAGGCTTTTAGGGGTCCAATTGTTATGAAATTTGAACCTTGGGTCCAAGATATAATTATGTTATAGTTAAATTAGTATTTCCAGGTGCATGGACTGCATAAGTCCTGGAAATTATATTTTGGTCCTCAAGTTTAATTTTTTCAATCTGTCCCTCAATTTTTATAAAATTACTTTCCAAGCTCTAAACACTTGGATTTTTGGAATACACTTAAAATATGTTATTTTCAGTCCCTTAAAAGTTAAAATTTCAAATTTTAGAATTAGGGTTTAGTACAGTTTCGAAAATTGTAAAATAGCCCTTAAACTTCTAAAATTTTACAATCTAGTCCTTGGGCTTTTAAGGGTTGATTTTATTTATCTAAAAACTCTTAAAACTTTATTAAAATGTCAAAACATAATTTTTGAACTCACAACTCAGTCCCAAAATCGAAAATTACAGAGGGGTCCCTTAAGTTTTATTTTCTTGCAATTAAGTCCACCAACTTTCCATTTTTGCATTTTAAGTCCAAAAGTTGAAATTTAATCAATTATGCTCGACTTGTCCAGGTTATAAATCATTCAAAACATAGATTTCAAGAGTCATACACATACATATCATTCTCATACAAAATTTCATCAAGCATAACAATAAAGTGTACATGTATGCCTTATTTTTCGATAAATCGCATTTTTGAGCAACACTTGAGAATTTTTCCAACTTGATACAAGAAAATAGCATGCAATACATAATATATATCTCAAGTGCTCAAAATCAAAATACTACATGCATTTTTAAGTAAAACACCTAGAAGTTGAAAGGATTTAAAAAAATAAAAAAAAAAAAAAAAAAAAAAAAAAGCTGAAAGGATTTTTCTACCCACCTTAAAGATTGATTTGTTGGTGAAAAATAGAATAAATCACTCTTGATGAAGAAGTGACTTAGGTCTGCCCCTAAGTCAAGGAATATCAAAAAATATAGGAGTTAGAAAAATGAGGTTAACATTTTAAGGAGAAGAAGAAGATGGTGAGAAATTGGAAGTACTACACTTACCTTATGTAGTGAGTAAAGTGTGACTAGTAATGGCCTCAAAATGTAAGATTTTGGTCACCATTAATAACAACCTTCAAGGTCAGCCCCTAAAACTCCAAAAATGAAAATGGAGTGTCAAAATTTGGAAAATAGAAAGAGAAGGAGAAAATGTACTAAAAATCCCATTTCTTACCTTATAGTCCAACTTCTTCACAATTTCTTCTTCAAGATGACCTCAAGTCTCTTAATATCCTCAAATGATCTTCTAAGTATACCTCAAAATCAAAAATCAAACTTAAATTAGAAGGTGAAAGAGATGAGTTAGGTGATATCAAAAATTGGTAGAAAAGAAATTTTTCCTTACCTTAGTAGTGATGGTTCGATTTTTTTTTTTTGAAGGAGTAGGGAGATGAATTCTTGAAATTTTGGCTAAGTGTTTGAAGGTTTGAAGAAGAGTATGTAGAGAGAGGTAGGAGGATTTTTAGAGAGAAGTAAGAAGATTCAAGGCTTGAAGAGATGAATGTTGGTGAAATGAAAAATGAACCAATTTTTGGTCCTCTAAGGCCATATGGCCGTCCATGAGAGAGGGGGAGGAGACAAAAATTTTGTCTTGTTTGGTTAGATGATAAGTTAGGGTAATAATTGAGGAAATTAGGGAGTAAAGTAATACCTATGCTACTATGTTAGGGACAATTGACCAAAAGTCATGTTTTAGGGGCAATTTAAATTTGTGTCTTTTTGACCAATCGGGTGGTTGAATTTGTAGGATAATTCTAAGATGTAGGTTTGAATTAATGGTGTAGTAATACACAAGATGAATACATAAGGTGTATGTGTACAAGAGTTGGGAGATATTTCTACCCTAAAAATTCCCATCATGGCCGTCCCCCTTAAGGGTATTTGTGGTAATTCCATTTTTTTGTCCCAAATTTGATGATAATAGATGAATAATATCAATCTCCAAAATAATTAGTGATTTCCTTGATCACTTATAAGTCTCATGATCACTTATTCTAAATAGAATTCTTAATTCTATAAGGTATAAATCTCTAAAATAAATAGTCTCTTAAAATTCTAAGGTGACTAATAGATACACAAATAATAATAATGATGATCGATCAAGTGATCATTAATGCGAAATAGAATTAATAAATAATTATGATTACAAGTAATAAATAAAAGAAATTAAATGCAAATTATATTTATCATTAATATTTACCCGTCAAAAGCGACGCGGTAAAATAGTCAAATCAATACAAGGACGATACGTGAAACAAGTACATGTTCGAATAAAAATCGAGGTCTTCACAATAATTGTATATACTTTGGTGTTTGAGATTTGGTATTGACTATTAGGAGTAGGAATATGTGTTTGCTTGTTTGGCATTTGTGTCTATGTTTGATTATATTATCAAATTAACCTATCCTTAAATTATTTTAAATCAAATAGAGCATATCCAAAGATTAAATATTTAAATGAGCGAAGAAGTAATTTCGGAACTCGAGAAAAATAGAAGTAATATATAGCAACTCACTTGGATGACATATAATTTACCGGTGTAATACATAAGCAATTGAGTCAGAGAATCTACACTGGGCCAAAACCCTTACACTGGGACGTTATAAAAAATGCTAAACAAGCTAAAATGATTGATAATATGCATTTTATTGCCTAATCAAGGTTCCCCAACGCATCCTAAGGATAAAACTTTTTAATTATTCCTAATGTTTAACATAACTATCGAAATTCTCATTATCTTTTGAAATTACAAATATCCTTTAAAACGCTACAAATCTTGAAATATAACTAGCCCAACTAAAGGTAATTTCTACAAATTGAAATATAACTAGCCAACAAGTAACCGAAAAAAAGAAAGAAATATTGGTCATTTCTAATGGCGCTTCCACGTAAAAAAATTAATCCTCCCCCAAACCATCCCAATTTTGTGCAAAATTTTGTGGCAAATAAGCTCATAATTTGGCAGGGAATTCAAGAACTCTTCCCCTGTACAAAAATTATCCAAACAATAAACCCACAAAAATAACAGCAAAAACCACATTTTTTATTATCAGAATTCAATCAACATGAATACTCCATTTTCTGCACACGATCCCTGAGAATCCCACTGTACAAAGCCACCCGATTTGGTGGCATTTTCTTGAACCCAAGATTTTCATTCCCACAACTAATTTTCTGAATTTCATCTTTTTTATACAAATTTCTTCCATAACTAATTCTTGAATCCTTCACATCATCTGCAAATTTAACTCTCTTCTTCTTCTTACTCTGTTCTTTCTCCCTTTTCTTGCTAACTGCCAAAATAAAAAAGCTCCAAATCATGCATTTACAACCAAACCAAATGAGACTCACCCAAAAAAAATATATATTACTTTAGGATAAAAGGGTTTTTTTTTTTTTCCAAAAACAAAATTGGTGTACCTAAAGATAAACAAGATTTAAGAACTTGTTTTTCATCAAGATTAGAATCTTGATTTCGGGCCCGGAAAAGATCAAACAGGATTATGGTTCCAGCAGATACAGCCATAGCTGTGGCCAATAATAGACATTGAGAATTCAACATAGAAGGGATTTTTGGAAATTTATTTGTATAATGAAAAGCAGAAAAATGGTTTTAAAAAAAAACAGGTCCAAAAAGTGATACTAAATTGCATTTGGGGTAAAAGTGGTTTTTATATAAGAAAATCTTGTGGGGTTTGTTTGGGGAGTTGGTGTGTTGGGAAATCTGTGTAATGTGATTTTTAGTATTAAATATTGGATAATTTTATGGCTATTTATCAGAAATCTTGTGGGGTTTGTTCTTTCTCGATGGATTTTTGGAAAAAGGTAAAATATATGGGAGGAAGAAAATGGGTTTTTTTGGAACTGGGGAATTAATTGGAATTTGAATTGTTGATAGAGAGAGAGCACAGAAGAGGAAAATGAGTTTTTAGGTGGTGGAGATGGAACGTTTCTGAAGGGGTGCCATGGAAGGGTCAACTGTTTCATTAATGTCAAAATGATTTGATCTTAAAGAAACAGTTCAGAAATGTCTGGCAATCAGTTACTATATTCAGATTTCTTATTCACATTCTAATCCACTCTTAAAGATTCCTTATTCGTTTCATTTAATATTAACGAAATAACAACAATTCATAAAATTACATATTATATTATTTAAAAAATTATCACATATGGCTGACTAATATTTTTATTAGATTAACTGAAGTATAATATTAACAATAATATTCAAAGTTAAATAACCCAAAACAAATTAAATAAAGAAAAGCAAAAATTAAAAAATAATAGTGTTGCTACACGCAAACCGCAACTAGGGGTGTGCATGGGACCCGGAGATAACCGAAAAATTTTCATGGTACGATTCTCGAAATTTTTCATATATCCATACCGAGAACCGTCATCGAACCGAATATCCGAAACCAAAACCGATTTTAAATAATTTTTATATACATACATATAAATATATAATATTTTTATCTTATTTATATTTTGATATTGAATTAACTACACATTCCTTGAAATCCGATACTATATAAAACATATATAATAGTAAAATTGTCAAATTAAAAAATTGGCATATTTTATCAAATATTGGTTGCCATCATATTAATTTAAATGTATCCAATAACTTAAATTATAAAATCATATTTGGTTTGTATATTATTAATTATATTTTGCCTAAGTCAATAGACCATGACATTGTAACAAGATTATAGAATATTATTGTGTAATAGAGGCTACTAAATTTATTAATCGATGAGATTATAGACTTTTACTACTAATAATTATATGAATAACATAATATCTCGAAACATAATATGTTAAAATCCAAAAAGAAAAATCAATATTTTTAACTATAAATTAGATAAAAACTAATAATGTAGTATAGTTTATATCATGACGAAAATATTTAATTACAATATTAAAAATTTAGCGCTTAAAGATGAATGAAATAAATTTTATGTATATGTTAAATATAAAATATCAAAAAGTTAAACTCGTATAATACTAATGGTTTATATAATTTTTAGATTGCACTAAAAAAGATTGGAAGTACATCCGTTTAATGATTTTTACACTGATTTTTCTCTCATATTTTTGTGTTTTATTTAAGAATAATATTCGAATCTTGATTCTCGAATCGTCCCATTAGAATCGAATCTCCATTACGAACCGTGCACACCTCTAACGCAACTCCATTTTTGGCTCTACATTGTAGCCAATGCCAAAGTAGTGCCCATATTGGCGCAGTGCTAATGTGCTGGAGGAATTAATTGGCCTTGGGAGCCAATTTGCATCTATTGTTGGAGATGCTCTAGCAACGCCCAAATTTTTTACTTTTTTCTTTACCATTTGGCCAAAAGTCAAAATGATTTTTAACCATTTTTTCAAACAAGTAATTTTTAGCCATTTTGGTAGTTAATAAATAGTTTATTTGCTCTTTTGTAAAATAAAACAACAGTTTTGCTACATCATAACAAACAACCAATCCAAAGACAGAAGCTTTTAAGGATCGAAAAGAGTATAAAACATTCACAGTAGGGGTGTAAATGGTTTTAGTTGAGTCTGAGCCGAGCTTTAGTCTATTTGTCAAATGTTCGTTTAATTTTATCATTTAAAATTGTCCAAAATACATACAGTATACTCCTTGCTTAAGGACTACTAATTTATAGTATAACGTAACGGAGTTAAGGTGGATTGCGCACAACACCTTGCACGGAAATTTCGATCCCTAAAAAGCAACAATCATCAACAATGAAGCCTTTGAATGGGTCACACATATCAGCAATCGGTATGAATGCAGACCAACCCCAACTGGAGACACACGATGTAAACCAAACAGAATCTTTCATCGCATGATCAAAACCTGCAGGTGGGGACATAACAATCTTTCATCCTTAAATAGGAATATGATTGATTTTTTGTCCCAATAAGTCAAAACACATATCCAATAAACATAGAGTTATAAAATCAATGGTTTGGAACACGGATGAGATCTTCTATTGCAAAATGACGTTTTATCTCCCATTCTACCAAACGTAATTTTGAAGCATAAATAAGGCCCTGCCAATCATCTCACGATGGAATATGAGGTGTTAATCATCCGTGCGGTGGAATATGAGATGATACACCTTTTGCAATAGAAACTCCCATTGGCTTCAAACATAAACTTACGTTTAGCAGAGCCGAGGTTAGAACAGGGAAAGCTTTTAATTTGGATGCGAAAATCTGCCCTCACTTTCTCATTTGCAGCAAAGCTCCTGGAATTAATAGAGTGCAGAAAGATTGAGACACTTCGGCCCTTTTCACATCCAGCTCCATTTGGATATAGCTTAATCTTCCTAAGTTTTACCAATAAAAATTGCTTATATCAAATGGGGAAATTTGAATACAACTTGATTAAAGGCCACAATTGGTGTCGAAACAAAGATATATACCACTGGTGATATCCGGCTGTAAATTTTTAGAAGTCCAAACATCTCTCAATTTGGAGAATCGCGAAATCTTCCAATCACGCTTATATGGATTCGGGACTTTGAGGAGAGACACACACTCAAAGACTCGTTGTTGGCTTTGAATGACGAAAACTTCAGCTCCAAACACACAGCTGTCATCGACAAGGAATCCATTCGACTCATCTGTCAAACTTTTCTTAGAGATCATTTTGGAAAATCCCCATTTGGATTTAATTGCATGAAAGCGCTGCGCTTTTCCTGACCAGGTTTCAATAACAACTCTCGGTAAGAAAGCATCTCCCATCCAACTTATATTTTTAACAGAAGAAGACTTGAAATTACCTCTAAAGCACGAATAATTGTCTAAGATCTGATTATACAAAAAAATGCTGAAGACAGCATTAACTTCCCAGTCCACAGGCAGAGAACTAGTCCCAACCATGGCCAAGTATACAGATACATGGTTGCCTTCTTCTTCATTCATTTTCCCATCAGGATAGATTACAAGTCTCCTGCCCAAATACATCATGAGTACCAAAATCTAAATTTTAGTGGAAATATATAAGTGTTACAAACATTACATTGCGGTGAGATCTTCATCCACGTTCCATACATAGATCAATCAAACACATTTTTTTCTTGGAAAAAAACATTAGACGTGCTTATCAGCTATTTTACACAAACCCAACTCATTGTTAATTTAAAAACCGTATGCGCTTACATGTCATTCTATACTGATCCAACACATGAGGTTTAGCCTAGTTACACAAAACTCCAATTATCTTTTCAAAATGACATGCATATATCCCTTTAAGGTGTTACAAACACCCCCTTGAGACTATCCGGACGGTGCAATTTGTAAATCAGAAACAAATGTCGTATTTGTAATTTTGAAAGATAACTAGATTGTTTAAATTGCTCCTCGAAAGAGCTCAAATGTGGTGGCTCCCTATTGTGCAAACAAAAACATTTAAAATAGTTACTGATAATTCAACAAATTAACATAGTTGTACATTTTAGGGCAAAATACAATAACACCCCCTGAACTTGGTTATATGCTCATTTACCCCTAAACTTACCAATGTAACATTTACCCCTCAATCAAAGTATATGGACAAAATTACCCTTAAAACATTTATTTTTTAGCATGTTTTAATAATTTGACCTTACCTTTGATTTGATATTCTTTATTTAAATTATTGTTATTGATGCTATGTTTTGGACTACGAATCATATTGAATAAATAATTTGATTAAAGAATATTAAATCAAAATTAAGGTCAAATTATTAGTACATGCTGTTTTTAAGGGTAATTTTATCCATATACTTTGATTGAGGGGTAAATATTACATTGACAAGTATAGGGGAGGTTTGGTACATTAGGTCAAATTTAGGAGGTATAATGTATTTTGCCGTACATTTTACTTTCACTAAATGTTTAATACACCAGGCTATAAGCAGAGATGTAGCAGCATATCAAAAATAATGGAATACTTATATACAGAGACAAAATTAACCATCATATATTCATACCATTCGTAGTCCCCGGCTACAAATTCCCTTGTTTCATACTTGTTAATCCCATACTCCGAAAGTAAAGAAAAAGATTCAATCTTGACCAAAAAGTGTGCAGGTGAAGTTTCTCTTGTTTCCCTAGCAAACTCTGGCATTTTTTTTTTTTTTGGAAAAGGAAAAAGCCCATCAACATAATAAAAAATGGGAATGCTAAAGAGTTGAGAAAGTTAACATTAAAAGTAGCTGAATAATGAATATAACAAGCAAGAAAAGTAAATATGGGGTTCTTGATCACAAACCCTCGTCATCCGCAGCAAACAGAGCCATTTTCTTGGAACGATAATAAATGATCGTAGCAAAAGGTACTGCAAGGCACTATTTAGCAGTTGAAGAGACTACTGAAGGGCAAAATAGTGAGTTGGGAAAGAAAAATCTGACTCATTGGGAGAATAAATTGTTGGCAAAGGACACGAAGGATAGGGAAATTTGCAAAAATGCCACTTTTTTACAAATTTCTAACCTAAATCCTTTAAATTATACATCCTCACCCCTATGAAATATCCAAGCTACCCCTTAGTAAAGAAAAGAACCCCAATCAATCATTTTCCCTCCCATTCTCACGTGTCTGAGGAAGGAAAAATACAAACGTAGAACAGTTACTCTCAACCTCTCTCTCTTTCCCATCTCTCGCTCCCAAAAATTTTTAGGCGATTTTGACTTTTTTCGGCGTCTTGATCAGTGTGATCGGGCGTCTTTGCTCGGACACTTCCCTTTGCGTCGTCACAGTATCGTCGTCACATTCCATTTGGGAACGACTTCTAATCCTCTTTCGATCGGACTTGACATTGACCGCTTGTCTACTTTTTCTCTTTCCCGCATCCATTGTGAAGTACATTTCTGGTAAGTTCGATTTTTGCTATCTTATTCTTCAAATCTAGGGTTTTCTAGGATTTTTGTTGCATTTTCGGATTTTTTTTTTTGATTTTTTTCTTTAGATAATGGGTTGTAGTATGCTTGAAGTTTTCATCTATGGTAAACTTTTTTGACTTTCATGGGTTTAGGGTTGCTTTGGGTTTAGGTGTAAGACCTCTACATTTTTCCCAAAAAAAAAATGTTAAGCAATTTTGATGTTTTTGGTCATTTCATGGGTTATGGGTCGTTTTGAAAGCATGATACTATTATTTTGAAGTTTATTTCGATGTTTATCAGTTTGTTAGGTTTGATTTTGGATGTTGTTTGCATTTTTCGACTTACATTAGTTATGTTCCTTTAATTTCCGATGTATGTATGCACTTAATGTCTTTCGACCATGTTTCCGACTATCCTACGACCATTTTGTCGACCATTGCATGTTTTTGACTATGTATTCGACCAACGTTCGACTAATATTTCGACCTAACGTGTTGTTTTGGTGTAAAACGGGGATAAAATGGTCCTCGTTCCAAATGATAAAGATCGGTTTAAAGGAAGCTCTCATGTAGGTCTTTATCAAAATCAAAATCATCCCAACTCACTTTGGTGACTATCCATGTTGATATATTTAAATGTGAGAAGGTGATGTGTAAATTGTAATGATACAAATGATGTGGGATTCACAAGTTTTGAACCAAGTGTAATAATTATGTATTGGTTTTAGAATTTGACTATAATTATTATGTATTAGTTTTCTAATTTTTTAAAACTTATAGAAGTAAAAATTGGATAAAATAACATGATTTTAGAAAATAGCCGAAGACATCTACTTATTATGGTACTTGTTTGAGTATTATGTGTTTGATATCCTTGATTGGAAGAGTTATTCAGTTTGTAATAGATTAACTCGTTTAGTCGTGGATAGTAATGTTGATTTGAATTGGTTTGATCAATTCCTCGTTTGTTGAAGTTTGTTTTAATGAAATGACCATCGTTTTGAGGGGGAAAATAGAATAGGGTAAAATTGAGAAGATTCTTTTCAAAGGCAAACCAAAAGAAGTCGAGTCTTCACCAAAAGACTGGATATAAATGCGGCTAATGCAACCTTTTCATTCATTAAAGGGGAAAAAAAGGCCACTCCAAACAAAAAAGAAATAAAAAGTGTACATTATTTCATTTTGGTAATAATATAATATGATGATCTGCAACTTTTTTTTCTTTGTAAGTTTTACAATCTGCATACGGAACAACGATTTCCCAAGATTTTTCCAAATTTTTTGCTAAATATTCAAACAAAAATATATTATCTACACATTTACCATCTAGTTTGCTTGTCTCATGACATTGTCACCGTGTGGTGGCCGTTTATTTTAGCAACAATACATCACATTCTCGCGATTGGGCCATAACAACCAAATTGGAAAGATGTCTTTTCTAATAATTGAGAGAAGATGACATCGGAAGGGATAACCAATGACGATTAGTTGAATCCAACTCTCATGCATCATCCCAAAGAATTAATATTGAGCATGAACCAAAACCTCGAAATAATATAGTGACAAACCAAATCGAAACCTACAAAGGCAACGACCACACATTCGACTACAAATGACCGTACAAACGATCGCAACCTTACACCAACTATAATTATCGACCGCACACCGACCAAAATCGACTACATAACTGGACAACAAACCCACAAACTACAAAGACAGAGCAAATTTTGCCAAAATCGAAATAATTCTACAATTTAATCACATTTTCAACTTCCACATGATTACATTTGCTAAAATTCAAATAATTACATATTACCCACTACATAACACGAACTACATTGAGTATTTACACTTGTTTACAAATGAAAAAATAACCAAAATAACCGCAAACATTTGTCGAAAAACATTACTAACCTCTTTCCATATTTAATTTTGACCTAATGTAGTGGAAAATTGGAACTCAAACACCTCTCTTCAAAACAAATCGGTTGCAAGTGACCTCTGCTCCAAAAAAAAAATCGCAAAAAAAAAAAAAAATCACAAAAATGCACCGCTTTCGGTCCAATAAAAGCTCTGTTCAATGATGCAAGTCAAAAATGTCGGACACGGGAACAATGTCATCCACCGTCGCGAAAAAATGCTTTGAAATTTCGGAGAAAATGGGAGCTCAATCGTGAAATGGAGTTGAGAAATGAGAACTATGGTCAACTGGGTTTCTTTAGAAGTGAAGAACAACCTCTGGAAAAAAATTAAAACTTTGAGCTAAAGGATATATTTGACATTTCACGGGGTGAGGGGGTAAAATTTAAAGAATTTAGGTTAGGTGGTATTTTTCCAAAAATTTTGTGCATTTTTGCAAATTTCCCCCAAAGATATGGGTTGCCCTTAATTTTCAATTTGTAAATATTATACTATAATAGAGTGAATTAGGAAAAGTTACACCTTTTCATATTAATTTTATTTGTAATATCTTGTGTAATTTATACTATAAAGTATTTTGCTTGCTACAAATTGATATAAATTATATATATAATATATTTTCTTGCTACAAATAGTAATATAATTTATAATAGCAAGAACTAAGTATACTAAAATTATTGAGATAGTCTCCTCATTTTCAAAATTTATTAATAATTTATATTATTCATAATAATTCACATCTTCTTCGTTGGACATCACACGTTCGTGCTATTATTTTTTAATTTAATTTTGAAAATACTCCCAAAGTTTGATGTATTAAATAATTATATTAATTATAATATAATTTAATATATTGATTATGAATTAAAAGTATTATTTATATTATTCTTAATAATTTTATAAAATATTTAAAATAAATTTTCACTTCATTTGAGGATTTGAGGCTTTAGAAATGAAGACAAAACTGAATATGACAAAAGAAAGAGAATTCCCAACTTTTTTACCCATGCCTACCTATTATAATAGGTTTCTCGGTCATAGTTGACGGTCAACTAATGACCAAGAGCCACGCCGATTAAAATGTGTAACGTTCGGTACCATATTTGATAAGTTGGGAACATGGGTACGAAAAGCAAAAAATAAGTAAAATTAGGGTACTAGTTCGATATTATCCCCAAACATAATATATTTTGCGTTTTTCGTTTAATTTTGTAAAAATGTATTATGCATTCAAAATAAAGTACTCTTAAAATGTGTTACATTTTGAATGTAATCAAGTAAAAGAGAATGCAAGGTGCATTCTATTTGAAAAAATGTATCATGTTTCAAAACAAAAGAAAAATTTTCAACTTTCTACATTTGCAAGTTGATATCACGATTTAGAACTTTTTAAAAGTGGTAATAAGCCGCTTACGTTTTATGAAAATGAAAAATAGTCATGTTTTTCAAAAACGCGTATTTCGATCATTTTGATTAAAAGTCGACGGTCATACACTTCTTGTAATTTTTGGTTAGGTATGTATTGATACGGTACATTTTTCTGTACGGTCTCGATACTAAGAAATGAACTTGTCCCCGAAATGAATAGAAGAGTAACATGAACAATTGAATTAAAAAAATGACTAAAAACATATTTTTGAAATTCACGGCTAAAAACCATTTTTATTATAGAGAAAGTGACTAAAAAACAGACGGACTCTTTTAAAAAGGTATATCAAGAAAATATTAATTAATTTGATATAAAACAGATGAAAGCTTCTTATTTTCAACTGCGTTTTATATGTACAATGTCGCAACCCGAGAGTTACTCTTACTCCACAATACAAACAATCAAAATAATTGGCTGGTGTCCTTGTAAATTTGAAATTTCATTTAAGAACAATACATTTGTCAGACTATCCAAGTGATAATCAGCAATAATGCATTTTACAGATGCTATTAATTTTGTGAGGAAGCATATTAAAGAGCTGAATACATTTTGATGAAATAACTTAATTTCATTTTCATATACTACACTACTAAAAATCAGTTTAAGGTAAACTCATCAACATTAGCTCCTCGAAAATACTACATAAAATCGATACAACTCAAAAGAAACAGAATTATGTAAGGGACGTAAAACATCTTATTTCAAAAGCCTTGAACCTGACACTATGTAGAACTAAGATATTATAACTGAAGATTACGACTCACAATAACCGTTTATTGCAACCTAGGCCTTTATTACCTTCGACATTAATTAGGTCGTGAGTATCGGGGCAAATAGTCCGATTTCAAGCCAAGCACACGAGCCTTAGTGTCGGGAAAGAACTCGTGTCCAGGCAGCTCTGTAACCGCGCCTTCGCTGGAAATCCCGATCGGGTACCTCAGCAAGTGACCTGGCAAGTCCCTCTCCAACTCTTCATTTGCATAGAGATCCCAATACTTGTCAGCCATCTCGTTAACCTTTCTCACACATTTCTGGTTTTGTGGTTGGAGGAACGAGTCGTCGAGCATGCCAAGGTGTTCGTACCATAAGGCCATCCTGAAACCATGGATCTGACCCCTGGCTGGGTGCTGCCTGGACGCCAAATGATGCGGTTGGTACCCGCCCATGGCTATCTCCGAATCCCTCGAACCGTCCATTGATCGTTGGTTGATGTTGGCGATCCGATTATTATGTATTCGTCATCGACTACACGACATGAAAACAGTTAGAATCGCATCATGATCAATATTTTCAAGGGTTAATTACAAAAAGTACCTTTGAGGTTTAACCTAATTACAAAAAGTCTCAGCTAACTTTCAAAATTACAAAAATACCCTTGAGGTTTTATTTTGTCTAACATTTACCCCCTTCATAACCAAAAAAATATTTCACAATCCCCCTCATATTTATAAAAATGTTACAATTTACCCCTTAATTTTAACACTGAATCAAACCTCAGGAGTACTTTTTGTAATTTGGAAAGTTAGCTGGGTTTTTTTGTAATTAGGCCAAACCTCAGGGGTACTTTTTGTAATTATCCCTATTTTCAATGTATTCATCGTCTGCAAGACATAAAAACAGGGTGAATTTGCCAAATGACATTAAAAAATGACTAATTTTGCCAGACATCTTTAATTATAGGACTAAAATTGAAATTTTACCCTTTTAAAAACCAGCATATTATCAAATTCAGATAATAATTTATTCATAACTGCAATCTAAAGCAAGCTAATACTCACCAATCATCATCTTGGCATGAACGTAGATCATGAAGCGCCGAGCCTCCTGAGCTTTCGAATAATCCGAATCCGGTTCGGGTTTTCGGAAGGCTCATACTCTCCGCTCTTCTTCACCTCTCTATTTCCAAGGCAAAAGAATGTCAGGTAATTTCTAGGATCCTCCTCAATGCCCTTAGCTCGAAGGGCTCGAACGACGTCTTTATACATCATCTCCATCGTCCTCTTCTGCCAATCCAAGATAGCCTGAACCGACGCGCTCTCGGGAATCCCTTCAGGCCACATAGGCACCACGACGTAAACGGTAAACCTTTCCCCGGCCTCAATCTTACTAACAATCTTCAACGAAAGTTCCTTCGGAATGAGATGCAACGCTCCGATTTCCTCCACTTTAATATCATCGCAATCCCAACCGAAACACGATCCCAAAAAATACTGATTTTCTATGTATATAAAACTCTTAGCACGACGTATCGCGTGAATATACGCGTCCTGAATGCTCCGGTCGATTATATTATCCTTACCACTCACAAGCCCTGCTCTGGCCGCCTCTTCGGGGGTTTCGGGAAATCCAAACGCTGCCCCACCGTCGATCGATCTGAATAACTGGACGTTCCACGTCTCGTGGTCGTCCGGATACATCACCGGGGACGGGGGGATGATAACGCTATCGAGCTCGATTATTTTGAGTAATAAATCCTTCCCCCCTTGTTTTCTCCATCTCTGCTCGAAATTAAACAGAACGTCCCAAGCAATCGGTCCTTCCAACCGGGAATGAATATCGTGCCAAGGCTCCCTCGGCCCGCCTTTCGTTATCGCGGCCTCAGTGTAATTCGGCTGATGAAAATCGTCGTGGTGGGCCGTATCGAGCGTCCTGAAAAGCGAATGGAATGGCGTATCGTATCGACCATCACAAAGATCAATACCGCCCACAAAGCTCACAATCCTCCTCTTCCGCGATCTACCTCCTCCATTAGGCAAATCACTATCCACAACCACAATCTTCTGATGATGAGTAAACATAGTCGAAATCTGCAAGTTCTGCACGAAACTCCCACCGTCGTCCGGGTCCCGAGGGCACAACACGCAATGCACCTCCGTGCCTTGAAAATACTGCTCGGTCTCTTCGTCGTGCGTCGCCATTAGGCCGTCTTTCTTCAATAGACCCACGGACGTTCGATCGTCCCACACGAGCATAAGAACCGTAACCCCTTCCTTCGCTTTCTTCTTAAGCAGCTCGCCAAGGGTAACATCGCCCCCCGGCTTCTGCCTCCTCGAGTCCCTTATCAACGAGATCTCAGTGTACACAGACCAACCCGTGATGTAAATCAAATGCTTCGCATTAGTAATCGCATCGAATACATCTTCCCAACATCTATGCGGCTCGTAGTACTTCCCTCCCGACAAGGGTATTTTGGGAACAAATTTCTCCGGGACGTGCGCGTCTTGATACAACGAAACGTGACAACCCGTCCTCTGAGGGTAGAACGTGTACGGGACACCAGGGTACTTGGCGCTTTTAATTCCGCGAGCGAAGTTACGATCACGTGTGACATCGAAAAATTGAAGCTGGACATGGATTTTAGATCCTTCCGTGACGGGATTTTTATCCTCGTCTAGTATTTCGACCCATCGATCGACTTCTTCGCCATCGACTAGCTCATGAACCGGGACGTAAGCTCTGCCGATTAGAGTTGCGCCGATGGGATTATCGTCTTTGACAGTGAATATTACGTTTGAGGCATTATGTGCACAGTAAATGTGAAACGACTCGTGCCATTTGGGGTTGTTGGGTTCGTTTTCGATCATTCTTGTCCGTCCAACTCTTGATTTCTCTAGATCGACGGTGGCGTATATTTTGGGAGTTCCTTTGCCTATACCAACAGTCTCTCCTATGTTCTCCATAAGCTGAATGAATATGAAAACAATTAACAAACACCAATCTGATCATAGTTATAAAATGAGACACATTTTTTAAAATGTTTTGTGCGCAAAATATGAAATATTATTTGGCTACTCGTTCTACTTCGAAATTATCTCTTACATTACCATTATATACATCTAAGTGCATAAATCATCCCACTAAATCTCAAATCAGAAAATAATCCAAAGTAGTGATATAATCTAATGATTTTGCCAACATTCATTATAATTCTTTTTATCCCTGTGATCATGTTGATCGTATTGACTCGGTCTTTACATTTCAAGAAGATTTTTGTGCCATTATTAGGGATAATTTCAAAAACTCCCCTCAAGTTTGGGTTAATTACAATAAAAAGTTTTTGAAAATTACAAAAAAACCATTTGAGCATTTCTCCTTTCACAAAACAAAACTATTTTAAAAATATCCCTGAGATTTATAGAAATATTATAGTTACCCTTTAATTTTGCCTTCAAACTTCATGTTTTTTTTTTTTTTTTGCAATCTTCAAACTTCTGTAATTGTCCCCAAGTATTAAGGGGATTTTGAGAAAGACACATGTTATTCATGACTTTAGCATCAAAAGAAAACAGATTGAGACATCTAATACAAAGAATTTACATGAAAGAGGCCAAAATTGATAAAACTAATACAGTATAAGATAAAAAGATAATTCTAATTTTAGTACCTAAATTATACAATGTTTTCATTTTTGGTACCCCACTTTCAGGATATATCAATTTCGGTACCCCTTGTATTACTTTTTAAATAATTTTCACCACATTCCGTATCATACGTGATTAAAAAATAAATCACAAGTACCAAAATTGATGATAAAAAGGTAAACATTGGATACCGAAATTGACAAATGTTTAATGAAATGTACCAAAAGTGACTAAAAAATAAACATGGATACCAAAATTGATATGTCTTAGCGAAAGTGAAAACAGTGCCTAGTTTAGGTACTAAAATTGAAATTATCCGTGACATTTAACTACACTCACATACATAAAAATCAAATTCTTAACAAAACAAAAACCAACCCATAAAAACTGTATATACACTGATATCCAACCAAAAACATGAAATTTTCAGTTACTCACAAAATGTTTAGACCAAAGTTATAATTATATATTACCTTGCCGAAGAAATTCCCACCACCACCCCCTTCACCATGTAACCTATCCACTTCGAAGATGGTGACATGTAGAGTCCCATGAAGCAATATCTGAGCCATTTATTGTGTTTTAATTACCTGTTAATATTTCATAAAAAGATCAAAACTCCACTAGAAAACCAGTAACGTATAAATAACCACAGAGTATATTATACACTGTTAAAAAGAAGAATATTAAACCAAAAATATGAGAAAACATTCGTACCCAAGAATGAGACAATTAAATCATGATTTTTTTAAGGGTTGGTGAAGCTTGAAATAAGAATTAATGTGATCCGATTTTGGTGAAGAGAGAAAAGAATGGTGCAGTGATCCTAGAAAATAGTGTTCTTTTATTATTATTATTATTATTATTATTTGTTTTATACAAGGAGCGATACTTACGGGCGGACTAATTTAGGAAAAAGGACATTGATTCTCATTATTTAAATTTGAGGTCCGATTCTTTATAATATTTGCAAACATAACATGACAATTTTTTTTCTCTTAGACTTTTGCATTCCACAATGCCGGTTTATTTTGTCGGTTTTGATAAAATAAATTGAAAACTAGACACAGTTACAATTTATCCATTGTTGTTTACAATGTAAAAGAAAAGCCTTCTAAATGGCTTACGAAAAATAAAGAGAAATTTACAACTGAACAGAACGTAATTATCAGAAGACTTTTTGATTGCAACTTCGTAAACTTGAATCTGACAGATAAGTCCGAGTAGAGATTGGGTCTTTATCCGCAAGATAAATACGTCTCGATTAATACTCATGAGTGTCTCCAAAGATAAAATAGTTTTACGTCTTTGCACATCTAATGCAAAAACTCATTCAAACTAGAAGGTGCGAAGACTGATTGTTGGACTCAGAAAATTAATAACGAAAGATGTTGCAAGGTGTGGTGTATCAGTTGCGGTAACACACTGTATCAGAATATGAGTATTGTTTCTAACACTTTCTCCAATGCAACCTATGCCTATTTATAGACAACAATTCCAATACCTGCAGAAGATACAATTAAAACATAAGTAACAACCAGGTGTTGCAAATCATCTCAGTTCACCACTATCTGAGGAGTTACAAACTCCTTCATACACGAATTTGGAAACCTGCAAAATTCAAATTCACTTAAGTGCTACCAACAATCACTTAAATTTTGACTAAACACATTTTCGAGTGACAAAACTAGACGAGGAGTAAAATTAAACTCCTTCACTTATACGAATTTGAATACCTTTAATATCCAGATTCACTTGGGTTACCAACAATCACTTCTTCAGTTACACAGATCTGGGAACTTTAATGTCCAAAGTTACTTTTGGCTACCGAAAGTCAATTGAATCTCGGCCAAACCCATTTTCGAGTAACAAAACTAGTTCAACCTGAACCCGGGCTCAAAGGGCCTGGCCGTGGCCCAAGCTCAGACCGATCGAAAGGAGCACGCATGTGTAGCTCACTTGTGGTCATCCACTTGTGTTATAATATATTCAACTTATAACACCTTCTAGTATATATAATAGCATGGACGTAGCTATCTAAGGACGAGTGCGGTCGGCGGACCGCACTCGATCGCGGAGTGACCCTATTAAATTTGAATTGGACCGCACTGGAAATTCAACCGATTGCGGAGTGACCCTGTTAAATTTGAATTGGACCGCACTGGAAATTCAACCGAAGGTTTAGTTCATATAAAAAATATTGAGTTAAATTTAAAAAGGCAATAAACCTTACTGTCTTGGCTCAAAATATTAGGAATTGCCTCGTTCAGTTAAGGTATATTAGTGGATAAATGATTGTCTTGTTATGTACATGGATATATGTTCCAAACTTCATAATGAATAGTTTTTTGGAAGTATTTTTCGAATGAATTTTTGTATATAAGTCTATTCCATAATAATAATAGTCGTTTGGTGGTTAGTCTAGAATGTGTTTTTAGATAACTCACTTATCCAAAATGTTCATTCTAGAGAAACCACAATCGGAGATTATAAAAGCCCATAAAGAATTGTTGTATATATACCTCCTTTTTTCTATTTTTTCTTCAAATATCGGTCCGACATTCGTTCTACCAAAATGAAAAAAAAAATTGACCGCACTGGCCGGAAATTCTGGCTACGCCCATGTATAATAGGATAAACAAGGCTTAAATTTCAATGTGGGACAAGGTTTAGACCATTGAACTCCCTTTATATAATATCCATTCGCGTGGCTAATTTTGTGTATTAATTTTTCACTTACCAAAATTCAGCTTTGAGAATTCAAAAATACTATGAACATCTGCTCGGAACATAGATTAACATTGCACCATCTAATTTCTCCAGAATTAAATTTTTAGCCACTAAAAATCTGGTCAAAGCTGGTCAGCGTTCTTTTTCTCAAAACCCGACAATCTCCCACATGAGTGTAAGGGTGGAGGCAAGCTCCCATGCCCCCTTATTTTCTTTTTATATATTTTTATTAAGAAGAATTAAATTATAGTTAATATGATTTTTTTTTTTAGTTTTCTGCCCACCCCATTTTACATTTATTTAATAATTTTTACAACTTTAATTTTGTATTGTCCAGATTTTCTTTTTGTATAGTTAACAATTTAATTGTTAATTTGTACATTCTTAGAATAATTATAAAATTTATTTCATATATTTAGATTCTACTTGTTAATTTGTATATTTTTACCATAATTTTCAGATTTAATTGTATTTTTTGAGGCTTATTTTATGTTACATGTATAAGCAATTATTTTTGGCACATAAGCAATTGACTTATTTGGGCTCAACATTATGTAATTAGCCTGCTCAACAACATTATGCAATTAGCCTGAAGTTGAGCAATTTGGGCTAAATTTATCATTAATTCGCTAAACTTTTAAAATTATTCTCCTAGAATGGAAACCCACAAACTTAGTTTCATTCTTTGTCAATAGGGTATCGCTATTGTTCTCATTTTATAATAAGCCGTATTTTTAACCTAGGTTATAGTACTGAGTCAAATTCCACTAGTCCAACCCCTCGCAAGAACTTGCACTAAAAGGAAAACTCACTAAAACGCCATTATGAACAACTCACATCAATCACAGCTAAACACCTTATAAATATTTTTCATTCTAGGAAATTCATTCAACCAAGGGTAAATTAATATCTCTGATTCAGTTTTATTAATTTGTAGAATGATAGACCAAAGGACTAATTTGAAAACTATCGATTTTTTTACAAAGTTAAATAAAATAGTCATAATAACCAGAAATATTCTCACCTTTTATGGTTTAAATAAAAAAAAAATGTTCAGAAATATTCTATTTTTATTATAATATGCCCCATGAGCCACATGAGGTGGACTTAAATATTCACAAGATTGGCTCATGAGGGTGCATGATGTGGACTTTAGCATTAGAAAATTCACAAAAGACAAAAGAAGATCACATGTGTAATATCATGATTTGTGTATAAATATATGGAAATGAAATGAGATGAACACACAACTTTCATTTGCAAAATACAATTATCTTGCTTTCTTACTTTTACACAATATCATATCATTAGATATAAAGTATACGTATTACAAAATATATATCATTCACAACACGTTATCGGACGAGTTATTGCTCGAAAAAGGTTTGTGTATTTCAAGTTGGATTTTTGTGTACTAATTTATTGTATTTCTTTTGTAGAAAAATGGTCTGGTATCGAAAAATAAAAATTCCGGATCCTTGATACCACCGTGATAACTATTTATCATGGTGTCCGGATGTTAAATTGCACCTCCAGGGTTTAGATCCGGGCCGAAACATTAAAGCTATAAAAATCGAAGAGGTCGTTATAAAAGATGAGGCGAATGCAATGATATTTATTCGCCATCATCATCTATCGATGATTTAAAAATGAATACATACAAATTGAAAGGCCTTCGAGCTATGACAAAAGCTCAAAGAAAGATTTGATCACACCGAACGGTGATACTCCCACAAGCACAATATGATTGGCAACATCTAAGGTTGCGGGACTTTAAGTCCGTTGCCGACTATAATTCGGCATTATTCAAAATTGAGTCCCGATCGGCTCTTTGCGGGACAAAATTATCTCGAGTATGATAAATTGGAGAAAACATTCTCCACCATGCATAAATCGAATATTGTGCTCCAACAAAGAATACAGGCGGCAATTTAAAACATATTCTCGAATTAATCTCGGTTCTTCTCACGGCGAGAAAAACCAATGAATTCTCTGTTGAGAAATCACGATTTGCGACCTTCTGGGTCTAGTGCGATGCACCTAAGCACATGCTAACTCCCGGAAGAGGGGGGCCGATTTAGAGGCCGTGAATATAAACCCGGGCGTGGTGGTCGCAGGTCGTGGCGTGGCGGGCCACATCAAAATACACATAGATATGACCGTGGTGGTCGTAATTACTATAATCGGGATAATTATCATTATTCCCGCCAAAATGATTATACGGTCAAATACGGGCATCCAAATCAAAATCGTGATAAGGGAAAAATGCCAATGGAACGAATCGGTGGTGATCTTTGCAATGGATGTGGGATGACAGGGCATTGGGCCAAAACATGTTGAATCGCCCAAAGACTAAACCTATACCAGAATCAAAGAAAAAAAAGGCAAAAGTGTTCAAACACATGCCACTTTAAGCGCGATTGATCCACCTACTAATGAGGCCTACACATCCAAATTATACGCGATCAAAATCCGCCTGGGACCGAAACCACTTGATATATCTGATTTTCTTGAGAATCATGAGGCCAAGTCCGAATGGATAGATTAAAAAATAGACTTAATGTTTGTATGTTGTTTTCTCTCGGATGATATATTCCCGAGATTAAGTTTTTTTTTGTACCATGTTGTACTTGTCCCTGATGATACATTTACGGTTTTAAGCTTTTAGTATGAAATAATAAATTCGTTCGTGTTTAATATTTCGATCATGAAATATCATAAATTTCTACAAAATCATTCAAAAATTTACATTCAAATTTTTCACATTAATTTCTCTCCTCCAACGGCTACATTAAACGACTATGAACAGAACTTTTATCTATAAATATATCAACATTTCATTCAACAAATTCACACATACCCTCTCATCTTTCTAAAAATTCTCATCTCTTTTATTCCGAAAAAAAAAGAGAAAAAAAATGGTTAACTTAGTCGTGGCATATCTCATCACAATAGTCTTCTTGTACACTATCCTCGTTTTTGTTGGAGAATATCCGCGAGCATTTTTGGCTTATGGTTAATTTTCTTGTTTTTCATGATTTACCCTTGTTAGCGGGCAATTATTTTTAACATGTAATAGTTGGAAGATTATGTACGCTATGTTATCGAATAAAATCGTTTATATTTAAACTTTTGTTGCACATTAATGTTGTTATTTAGTTGTTTTACATTTCAATAAAAGAATTTTTTTGATAATCATATAATATTAATTTAATAATAATTCAAATAGGTACACATGGGAAACAGAAAAAAAGAGACTATTGTCTACTTGATAGTGCAATAACGCACTCAATATTAACAAATAAAGTATATTTCTCGAGTGTGAAATTGTGCAAGCACAAGTTACAACTATATCGGTCCCGTTGAGATTATTGATGGCTCGAGAATGCAATCGTGGTGTTGCCTAATGGTACAATCTTGCATATTGAAAATGCATTGTTATCAAGTAGATCAAAAGAAATCTCTTGAGTTTTAAAGATGTGCGTGATAATGGCTATCACTTGGAGACACTAAATGAAAATAATAAGGATGTCTATGTATCACATCCTATAAAATGGGAAAAAGAATTGCTCATGAGAAATTTGAAGCAACGAACTTCTAGATTGTATTGTGTCCAAATTAAAGCTTTTGAATCCTACGCCACCATGCCTTGGAAGGCTGGTGAATCCCGATATATTTGGGTTATGGCATGATCGCCTTGGACACCCGGGAACAACTATGATCGTAGGATTGTTGAACACACTAATGGACATCCATTGAAAAGCACGAAGGTGCTAATGTCCAAGGATTATTTACGTGAATCGTGTTCACAAGGAAAATTTATTACTAAACCTTCCATGGAAAAGGTTGGTTATGAATCACCATCATTTTTATAACGTATTTATGGTGATATTTGTGGACCAATACATTCTTACAAGTGGACCATTTAGATATTTCATGGTCTTAATAGATGCATCGTGTAGATGGTCACACGTATGTCTATTATCTACTAGAAATGTTGCATTTGGTCGATTATTAGCGCAAATTATTAAACTCAAGCATATTTTCCTGATTATCCCATCAAGAATATAAGGATGGATAATGCCGAGAATTTACATCAAAAAGTTTTGATGAATCTTTTGCCTGTCAACATCGGAATTAATGTTGAGCACCCAAGAAGCACATGTTCATACTCAAAATGGATTGGCGAATCCCGATTAAACGAGTTCAAATCATTGCTCGTACATTATTAATGAGATCAAAGCTCACCCGGTCGGCATGGGGTCATGCAATATTACATGCATCAAAGACTTATTAGATTACGCCCACCGCTTATCATATGCACTCCCAATGCAATTAACTCTTGGTTTTGAGCCAAATATTTTACGCACCTACGCACGTTCGGGTGTCTTTGTCCATGTGCCTATTCCACCTCCTCAAAGGACAAAAATGGGTCCACAACGTAGATTAGGTACTTACGTTGGATTTAATTCCCCGTCAATTATTCGGTATTTAGAACCAATGACGGAGATTTATTTACCGCTAGATTTGCGGATTGTCACTTTGATGAGACAACATTTCCATCAATGGGAAGGGATAAAGATATTTTAGATAAACAAAAACCAGTTGAGAATATCTTCCTGAATGAACAAAGCTTATCCCATTTAGATCCACGTCTTCATGAATGTGAAAGTGAGGTGAATAAAATCATTCATTTACAGAATATTGCGAATAGACTTCCTGATGCATTTAATGATGCTAGTAAAGTCACGAAGTCTCATATTCTCAGTTGCAAATGCTCGACCAGGATTATTGTTCCGGCATTTAAAATAAGAAAATGAATGATGATATCCCATGACAAAAACGTGGTAGACCTATTGGCTCAAAAGATCACTTCCTCGAAAAAGAAAGGGAGAATTGATACTAATGAGCATGCTCCCAGGACGGATCTGTGAGAGCCTAATACCTCGAAAAATGTACAAATCAAAAATTCTTACAGCACCGAGAATCCCATGAGTTATAGTAATGAAATATGGGATCGAAATGAAATAATTATTGATGATAATTTTGCATTCTCGGTTGCTCAAGAAATTTTAAATGATGATTATGATTGTGAACCACGTTCTATCATGGAATGTCGTCAAAGGCCTGATTGGCCTATGTGGGAGGAAGCAATAAAATCTGAATTAGCTTCCTTAGAAAAACGGAATGTATTTGGACAAATTACTCGAACTCCAAACAATGTAAAACCCATTGGATACAAATGGGTATTTGTTCGAAAGAGAAATGAGAAAAACGAAGTCGTGAGATATAAAGCCCGACTAGTGGCTCAAGGATTCTCCCAGAGACCTGGGATAGATTATGATGAAACATATTCACCTGTGATGGATACAATCACGTTTCGTTTTCTTATCAGTATGGTTGTCCACGAGAATTTAGACATGCGTCTAATGGACGTAGTGACGGCATATCTATATGGTTCATTAGATTATGATATTTATATGAAAATTCCAGATGGATATAAAATGTCAAAATCAGATACTCCCCGTGAATTATACTCGATCAAATTACAAAGATCATTGTATGGATTAAAGCAATCCGGTCGCTTGGGTATCATAGACTTAATGAATACCTTTCGAAAGAAGGTTATAAAAATAATACCATTTGCCCATGTGTTTTTATCAAAAGAACATATACCATAATTGTTATTATTGTTGTATATGTCGATGACATGAATTTGATTGGCACCCCTGAAGAATTATCCAATGCTGCTGAATATCTAAAGAAAGAGTTTGAGGTGAAAGACCTTGGAAAAACTAAACTTTGTCTTGGTCTTGAGTTGGACCATAAAGATAACGGGATACTTGTCCACCAATCTGCTTACACTAGACGAATACTCAAACGATTTAATATGGACAAGGCTCATCCTTTGAGTACCCCTATGGTTGTGCGCAGTTTAGATCCCGATAAAGATCCATTCCGACCAAAGGAATCTGATGAAGAGATTTTAGGTCCTGAAGTGCCTTACCTTAATGCTATTGGAGCATTAATGTATCTAACACAATGTACTTTCGACACGATATTTCTTTTGCAAGAAATCTACTTGCACGATCTGATTCACGAACCAACTCGAAGACACTGGAATGGTATTAAACATATCTTTCGATATCTCAGTGGTACTATAGATTTGGGGTTATTCTACTCCAAGGAATCCACTAACTCTGGGTTAGTTGGTTATGCTGATGCTGGATATAAATCTGATCCGCACAAAGCCCGATCACAAACAGGTTACTTATTTTGCTATAACGGTACAGCTATATCTTGGCGATCTACCAAACAAACATTAGTCGCTACTTCTTCCAATCACTCTGAGATCATTGCTCTTCATGAAGCTGGCAAAGAGTGTGTTTGGTTAAGATCAGTTATAGCTCATATACGAAATGCTTGTCAATTGAAACCAGTTACAGACACTCCTACTATTATTTATGAGGATAATGCAGCATGCATAGCACAAGTGAGAGGTGGTTACATAAAGGGTGACAGGACCAAGCATATTTCACCAAAGTTTTTCCACACACATGAACTTGAAAAAATGGAGAAGTGGATATTCAAGATTCGATCATGTCACAATCTTGCCGATTTGTTTACAAAATCCTTACCAACGTCTACATTTGAGAAGTTGGTTTACGGCATCGGAATGAGAAGAGTCCATACAAAGCAAGATTGATGGATCAATTATGCAGCTAATATTCTTCATTTCAGGGGGAGCAAATATATTGTGCATTGTACTCTTTTTCCCTTCTGTCTGGTTTTTATCCCACTGGGTTTTTCCAGCTTAAGGTTTTTAACGAGGCAACTTATGCACAAGATCTGGATTTGAGAATGTACTCTTTTTCCCTTATGTCCAATTTTTCCCACAGGGTTTTGCGGGCAGGGGTTTTTTAACGAGGCATACTCATCCAACATACAACAATGCTACGTCCAAGGGGGAGTATTATAATATGCCCCATGAGCCACATGAGGTGGACTTAAATATTCACAAGATTGGCTCATGAGGTGCATGATGTGGACTTTAGCATTAGAAAATTCACAAAAGTACAAAAGAAGATCACATGTGTAATATCATGATTTGTGTATAAATATATGGAAATGAAATGAGATGAACACACAACTTTCATTTGCAAAATACAATTATCTTTGCTTTCTTACTTTTACATAATATCATATCATTAGATATAAAGTATACGTATTACAAAATATTAGATACAAAATATATATCATTCACAACAGTTTTTTTTTTTTTTTTGAGAGAAAGAAATATTCTGTTTGACCTTTTTCTCAGATCTATATATATATAAAAACAAGAAAGTCTCCAAAATGGAAATTTCCGCCCAAAACTTGGTTTCCAAATATGACAAGTATTGTTCATTAATTAGGCATCTTTGGGTTGTCTCGAAAATACAAAATTCATTAATTCTTAATTAATTTTGTTTAATTTTATAATTCTAAAGAAACTCTTCATATTCGGCTCTGACATAATTCAACAAATTTAAATGTTTGTTGCATCGAAAATGGTTCCTATTAAATAATAATGCATTGGGCAATTCAAAAATGGTTCCTATTAAATAATAATGTATTGGCGCTTCAAAAACTCATTAATATAATAGAATGTAAACTTTTGTATTATAAACTGAAAAAATTAATTACAAACGCATTGGGCAACTAAATGCCCTTGACATCGATCCATTGTTGATGAGCAATATAAATAAGTGCGATCCCTCTCTGTCAAAACTATGGCATTTTCAAAGAATTGAATAGAATCAAGAGACTCTTCTCAAAAAATAAGAAAAAAAAAGAAAAATCCATCAAGAATTCATACTACAATTAAGAGCCAACAAATCAATAAATTCCAGTCAATTTTATGCATGAAAATCATTTTTATGTAGTATTTTTTTATCACGGCAGACAATATGATATAAACTTACTTTTGCGGTAAAACTCTTTTGATTGTATTTTTCAATGGAGCTTTTCCACGGACTACGACTTGATCTTCAAAGCAATTGAGTCCATTGATAGGTCCACACTTATTGGTAAGTTAATTTCCTACATTCTTTTAAAGCTATTCTCTTTGATCGGATTTTTGTCCAATTTGGTGATTTTATAGAATATTTTATGATTTTATACATATATAAAGTTATATCAACAAACAATATTGATCCAATTTTGTTTAAACGAAAAGCTTAGAATTTTTTTGAAAAGTCAATGACAATCTAATGACAACTTAATTAGAAACTGACCCCGAACTCGACACTTGAAATTATTGCAATATTCATATCATGACGTATAATAAAATGTCAATAAAAAATAGTTATTTAATGTCTATATCTAAAATACATATAAAAATTCATATCTAAAATATATTTGTTTCATTTCTTTAAACATACATATCTCGCAATGCATTCTATGCAAGAAAAATATTCGGAGCAGGGGTCATATAAAAAGAAATATTTTTAGTGAAATTAAGTTGATCATTAACTTATTGTTAATCGTATAGATCTCAAATTTAGTATTTCATTCATAACTTTCTTAATATTTATAACAAATTGAATATTCTAAAAAAACCTAAGCATTATCCATAAAGCCTTCTCCTCTATTTGATATAAAAAGGTGTTATTTTATATTTTATATTTTCAAATATTTATGATAATAAATATTTTTTTTTTTTTTTTGAGCAAGGTGTCCTTCCGAATTACGAGAAAAGTATCATTAGCCGATTTTTGTCATTTACATCCCTAAGTATCTCTATGAATATTGATCTAACGAGGATTGATATCCTTCGCAAGTCAATGTAAAATAAAAATATTTTTGTATGTTTTCAAATTTGTATTGTGATATTGTATATTTTTAGACATGTTCTGATTGTTTTTGATTAGGTACTTAAAACTTAGTAAATAAACTTCTATCCATAAAGAATTGAGCAACTATCCAAGTTTCCAACCATTCTTTCTATGATATAGATTATTGTGAAATAGTTGCAGAGTATCATTCATCCTCCTAAACATTTCTTACACATTATTATTCATCCACCTAAATTGTATTTCTTATTCAACTTTCAACATATTATATACAACAACACAGAATAAAAAGTTGGATTTGAGCATTACAATTTCACAGCAATAAACAATAAATTTAGAATTGTAAGAGTGGGAAGAATATGAAGATGAAGAAAACAATTGTAATCTCCAAGTATTATCAAAAGAGCAATATTTGAACAAAAGGTTAGTATAAAATTTATTTATGTACAGATTATCTAAAACAAGATAAATGTACTTACTTGGGATGTTGAGTAATTTATAGTAGATTTGTTAGTGTACTCATGTCAGAGGGCAGACAAAATATCAATATGAAAGTTTGGTCATTGATTCCTACGTATCTAAATCATATATTCAAAAACTAAATATGATAAGGGTCTTTTTATGCACGTTTTATGTGTATATTTGAGTAGAATTCGAGTTATTTTATTGTTAGTTTTGTAAATTTTTGATTGTACATAGTTCATATTACTCCGAGTGCTTTTATTGATGTAGATTGACCATTCGGGGCTAATTTTGGTGAATTTTGGACCATGGATTCATGTCAAAACATACCGGGGAGTTTAAGGATGCAAAAAACGCTCGAAATTCCAAGCCAAACGCGTCATTTCGGGGCCTTTTGGTCCAACACGGGCGGTGTCGGGCAACACGGCCGTGTTCGCGGGAGCTAAAAACTCGATTTTTTCGCACAAAACAGACCTCCCGACACGGCCAGGCCGTGTTCCCAACACGGCCGTGTCCGGAGACACGGCCTGGCCGCCGTTCCCCAACACGGTCGTGTCCAGAGACACGGCCTGGCCGTGTTGGGAAGCACGCGACCATGTCGGCCGAGTCCCTGTGTGATAAAACAAGACGGCCCGGCCGTTCGGGGCTTCACGGCGTGTCCGGGACCTCTTTTTGCAACTTTTCTTTGCGGAATTTGGGGAAAACTCACCAACCAACCCATTTTGGCCACTTTGTACACTTTTAACACCCTATTTTCTTTGAAACATGTCTCCATGTCCCCTCCTCATCACTTGAATACAAGAATTCACCAACCAACAAGGAAAATGGGGTGATTGTTTAATAAAAGAGAGTCTATCAATGTATTGGTTGCTATAAAAGCGAGGTTGAAATTGGGAGAGGAATTCATTAGATACTCGGAAATATTCATTGTATTCATTTCATTAAGTAGAATTGGGATCAAGGGTCTTGGAGGAGAAAGCTTGGGGCAATATTGGAGAAGAAGGCTTGGAGCAACATCATCAATCAAGAAAGAAGTCAATTGAGATTTTGAGAAAGATAAGTACACTATGTCTACAATACTTAAATCTTCTTGTGTAATTTATTCTTTGGTCAAAATCATGTGTAGCTAAACTCCTAGTGTTTGAATGTAATGAACTCTAGAATGGATTTGTGATTAAGGTGTGTATGTTTTTAATAAAATCTTCATATTTTGTGTGATTCACTTATATTATGCTTCGTTCATTCGAATTGATATATGCGCAATATTGATTTGAAGTTTATTTTTCATCCTAGGAAATCGAGATTCATGGTGAAATAGAACTATATAAGTGAAAAGAGTTGCATGCAATCCTAGATATGGGGCGACATAAATCTTCCTGGATTAGGGTCAAACCTAATATGGGAATTCATAAATCGTTATAATGCAATCTTGGGGGTTTTAACTAGGAAGAGATTTGATTAATCAACTTGAGATTAGGAGTTTTTCGCCTTGAGAAAGGGATTAACTTAAATCGGGAATTTCTCATCCACATAACATGGGATTTTATTAAAAGAGGTTGGTTTTTGCTTAAGGGCTTATGGTTGAATTTTTATCTTGTCAAATCACAAAAACATTCTAGAGGGATTTACATTCGAACACATTTCTATCTCTTGATTTCTTATTTTACAAATCTTCCTTCATTTTTACAATTTATAATTTGTTTTCCTTTTAATCAAACAAAAAACTCAAAAAATTGTTAGATTAAATAACAAAAAGACGGTAATTATTAGTACTTACAATCCTCGTGGGAATGACACTCGATACTCAATAATCTATACTATAAAACGATAGGTGCACTTGCCTACGGTTTTAAAGGTAGCTTTTGAGCCATCAAAATAACATAAATTTTATATATTTTTCAATTAACCTGTTTTAATTATGAAAAATAGAGACATTTTTATTTGACTGTACAACCGTATTTGCTATGTGTGCTTTTATAACAAAGTTACAAAGGAGAAAACCAACACTGGAATAGTAAAATCATAAATATTTTTGAATGCATGAAAATGTAACCATACAAAATGAAACTGGATTTATTATTTTTTGCATACACACATTGCTAAGATATAGACCTGTATATAATAATTTAGCTTAGGGTTTAGATAGGAAAACTTTGTGTTTGCTAATTATAAATGCTACTGGTGTAATAAATAACTAATGTGAATGTCTAAATGAATATGATCTTTATTTAATATGTTTTAAGGCAAAAATAATTATCATTTTATCAAAATGAGATCTTATAACAGTATCTTAGTTTTAAAATCCGAAAATAAAAATCCCAAAAAATCCAGTTGAATCTTATATATATATATATATATATATATATATAAGATATAAATACCTGAAGCCCACATACAACAAATATTATTTAGATACTAAAAATCTGAAACACATACAAATAGAATAATGTTCAAATTATATATGTTTTCTTCATTCCACAAATACCAGTAAAAAAAATCGAAATAAAAAACCCAAAAATATGTTAATGCAGTCGAACGAAATTTTGTAGATCTGTAGTAAAAAATATAGACATGCACATTTTTTGAGCTCTTCATCAGATACAAAAGCACTAAAAACACTCAAAAAATAAAATACAAAAAAAAGGAAACTAAATCATTCGGACAAAATCTTTCGGTTATTAATGTGCTACGTCAAAATTACTGTGCTATAAAAAGAATTATATCAATGTTCAATTATTATTTTTGGTTAATATATAAAGTCTACATGAGATATTTTATTTTAATTAGCTTTGATAAATTACAATTAAATATTAATTTCCACTTTTATTTAAAAATAATTTTGGTCTGCACTTGTGATTTATTATTTTTATAGTATCTACTTTTTATCTTTATTTTTAATTATTATTAGAATCCCAAATATTACATTAAAAATAAATTATTAAATATATTAAAATTAAGATCGCACGCGTGTGGAATACTTAGTAGTAATAGAAATAGTAAAAGTTATTTTTAATGCCAATAAACGCCACACACAGGAGAAATCGGCTTCTCTGAAAGGCGCTTTCTCTCCGTAATTTCAGAGCAGCAGCAGAATAGTTGCAGCGCCTAGAGATTCCGGTAGAAACGAAATGTTGCTCGCAGTCTTGATCGCAAACTCCGAAGGCAATATTCTTGTCGAACGGTAATATCACTGTCTCTGTAAACTCAAGCACAATCCTACAAAATTTGCTTTTTCTTTTAATGGTATTTTCTCGTATTCTGATCTGGGCTGTATAATTTTTCATCTTGTTTTAGTTCATTCTTCTGTAAACTAAAGTTTCGGTTCTTATTTAAAATCGGTTTTGGCGTTTTTGAGATTTATAGATGTCTATATTCCTATGGATTTTGTGTAATCGGAGGTATATTTTAAGATCGGGTAAAAAGTAAAGATGAATTCTGTTGCAAAAATTGCCCTAGTGGGGATATAGAAAAATTGACTGCAGTTTGTAAAATTAGAGTTCAGGACTAAAAATTTGGCATTGTTAAGAATCAAAGCAACTTTCATGGGTATGTTCTAATTAGTGGGTATGCTGATTGTATATTAAGGCTTTTTTTATTTTATTTTTCTTGGATGTTGTAGTTTCAATGGAGTTCCAGCGGAGGAACGATTACACTGGAGATCTTTCTTAGTGAAACTGGGAGCAGATAATCTTAGAGGAGTCAAGAATGAGGAGCTCCTTGTTGCTAATCACAAGTATGTGATCATCTTTTTCAATTGTTTGCTTGTTTGTTTGTTTGTTTGTTTTTGTGTGTGAATTTCCTTATCGTGATAGAATATTTCATGGTTATGCATTTTAAAACAAGAGTGACTATGAAACTTGACACACGATATCTAAATGCTTAACAGTCACCACCGTGATGTGGGTTTTTTGAAGACTATGTTGTATGTGTCCTGACTTATTAATCTGAATTAGAGATTAATCTGCAATTGTACCTTTTTTGCTTGTGTAAATTTTTTGTGCGTTTCTTTCTTCTGATACATTTATGCTTGAGTGTTGTGCTTAGTTGTATTTTGGACTATGAAAACAATTTAAATATCTAGATTCTGTTTTTGCACAGAAGGAAAAGGTGCCTACATTTTGAAATGTTCTTGTTTCATCGCTTCTGTATTTTTCTGCTGGATTTCATACGATTTCTTTTTCTTGCTAACTGGGTCACTGCATAAATAATGGATAATCTCCTTGGACATTTCTTGAATTAGACATATACGAAGATGAGAGCATAAACTGTAAAAATATATTTAAGGACAAGATGGAATGGACCCACTTCCTTCCCCTTTCAATGCACATCCTTTGCTTTTGTGTTTGAAGTTTAGTGATTGTATATTTTCTGTTGGATACACTATTGTTTGTTAACCGTATCTTCTGTGAGTACTCTAACTCTGCAGGTGTTATTGTTTTGTTGTACAGGTCAGTGTATATTGTATACACTGTGCTGGGTGATGTTAGTATATTTGTTGTTGGCAAGGATGAGTATGACGAGCTTGCCTGTAAGTGTCTCATTCAGCTGCTTTTGCAGTTTGCTTTATAGGCCATGCAATAATAATACAATGACTTCTGTTAAATGGCATAGCCTTCTTAGGAGAAATCTTATAGGACTACTAGTATCGGATTTTTCTTGAAAAATCTTATATAAATATGGCGGCATTTGGCATTGCCCCTTCCGCATAATAGCTCAGGTCTGAGCATCCTTGTACTGCATAGATTTTGAGGGTGTTAAAATATCGACTTTCTTATCATTTTTACTTAATGTTGGCTTTTTCTTCATCTAGTGTCGGAAGCTATCTTCGTTATAACGTCGGCCCTGAAGGATGTATGTGGAAAACCTCCAACTGAACGCCTTTTTCTTGACAAATATGGGAAAATATGTTTGTGCTTGGATGAAATCGTATGGAAGGTGAGTAGTATTTAGTCGTTCTTATTGCTGAGGCTTCAAATATACATTATAGCGTGTGATATTCTGGCAAGCAATTCCTTGGAACATATTTCACTGATTATGATATTCATGAACTCTTATGTTCTGCAACATCATAAATGTGCCTTACCAATGAAAGCTTTTAATACTTTGAAAGTCGTTATGAATTCTTGTAGATTACCTTGCATTCTTGTAGCTGTTTCTAGTCTTTGTTGAAGCTTTGCAGTCTTTCGAAATTACGAATTCCCACCTGATATTTGTTTCTATTTTACAAATTGCAACTTCATGTAGGGGTTATTTGTTAAACAAATATAAACTTCAAGGGGGTGCTCGTAATATCTTAAAGGGGGTATTTGTGAACCAAAATATAACAACTGAATCTACTTGATGTTCGTCCTTGATACGCTTTGCAATTCCTATGTCGTATCACATTTTGGACATTCGGATCCACTTATGCAATTGTTGCGCTTTTTTTGAAGGGTCTGTTGGAAAACACGGACAAAGATAGAATCAAGAGACTCATACGGTTGAAACCACCAACCGAGTTCTAATCGACAGACATCTTGCCCATGCATGGCAAATGCACATTCATGAATTGTTTTGGAGTGCTTTTCTCTACAAACTTATAACTGTTCGGTGGCCATTTATTATACGATATTTTGCGGTTCTTAATTTTCATTCTGCTATGTCATTGTGCTGATACTGATAACACAGATTGTATCAAAAACTTTAAGTTTCTTGAAATTGAAATATCGTTCTTCAAGCAAGTAGCTGTACTTTTAATTCGTGAAGCTAAGATACTCTCGTTTCGTTAGAGACAATTACAAGAACCTCCCTGACGTTTAGGCTAATTACAAAAGGAGGGAGGTTTTGAGAATTGCAATAAACCCCTTGAGGTTTGATTCCGCCTTATATTTCCCCCCTTCTTAAGTAAGAAATATTTCAAAAAAATACCATGATATTTATAGAAATATTACAGTTACCCAATTTAAGACAATCAAATCAAAGAGGGATTTTTGTAAATTTGGAACATCTATGGATTTTTTTGTAATTAGCTCAAACCTCAAGGTTTTTTTTTTTTTTTGTAATTATCCCTTACTTTTATTTATGGGACTGTGGTATAATTGACACTATATTACCTTATAAATAGGTGAGTTCTTGTTTGATATTTAGAGCCACTAAAAAACATGGACCCATGCTGAAAGATAACCCTTGTTAAAACGTATCATACATCGGTGAGTAGAATAACAGGGTAAATCTACTGGTTGTGTAACCATATGGATAATTAAATGATGCGAAAACAATTGTCTCCTTTCTAAAGGATGAACCACATCCCCTCGGCGCTCTATCGCTTTCTGCTTCTAAAGTTTCGTGGAGGATGTGAAGCGCGGGTTATCGCCATCTAGTAACTCCAGTCACCATGGGTCAGCCAAGACCGAGTCACCACACACGAAGTTCTCCTCCACCCCAGTAAATCGTTACGGAGGGATTCGAACAACCACACTGTGGGTGCCAGCAAGCAGACATCACGCCACCCAAGTCCTTTACCAGTTGAGCTATGCCCCGGGGGCGTCTCCTCTCTATATCCTTCATACAGCCAGAGGATAAAATTACTTTTATAAAATTCATTCTTAAATATACTAAATATTTTATGTCTCCTCTCTATATCCTTCATACAAAAGACACAACTTATTACCTTTTTTGTCCCAAAAAAACAAAATTACTTTTATATATTTCATTCTTAAATATACTAAATATTTTATGTTTTTTTAATAAAAAGATTGAAAGATAAATATAATTTAAATTTCAAGCTGATAGGATTAACATAAAAAAATCAATCCAAACATATTTTTATTTTGTACAAATATAATTATTTTCAATTTTCCTAAAAATTCCAAATAAATCCCCGCAAATAATTTTACATTAGCGACGAATGGTTGCTGTTTCGCCACAAAAGTTACTATTTAAAAAGAAATTCTTTTTTTCCGTTTTATTATCCCGGATAATGTAAACGTTTCTGCAACGTTCACTTTTTTGTAGTGATGGTACGAACAATTGCGATGTCTGATCAGATTGATTGTGCGGAGTAGTCATAGAACTATATGCGGTCGGACCGTTGGGCTATGAAAAATAACCTGAAAATTAGCCAAGAATACTATACTATATATTCATAATAAAGTTTTTCCCCGACTACAATTACTAGAGGGGAAGTGGTTGCTGAGAGTCAGATTTTTGGTCTAGGTTTGAGAATTTTTAAACACTGGACTACTATTCGATTTTCCGTAATTAATTATTTGTATTATTCTAAGAAAAACACAACTTTAGGGGTAAAATAGGAATAACAATGAGCGGGGACGAGGAATTAATGTGGAATCACATCCTTAATATCATCACTATATCATTACCCACTTTTGGTATCTTGAATGGTGATAAGGAATCTTTGTTCGAGGAACAAGGTCCATGCACATAATCATGTTTTCCATTTGTATTTATTAGTAGAAAATCTATAAAATAATCAATGAAAAATAAATAAAAATAATTTAAATCCCTAATTTGTACAAGAAAGAATATCAACCAGTGAAATTATAAAGACTTAAGGGTTTAGTTTTTAGAATTGATAAAATAGAATATAATATATATTTGGGGAATGAGGAATCTTCTTTTATCTAAGCAGAAATGGAACCGAGATATAAATATCATCCCAGTCTAATATCCGATTCTAGGAAATAGGGGAGTATTTATCCCATCCTTAAATTATTCGTGCAAACGTTTACATAATTCATACTGGAAAGTGTAACATAAAATAATTGGGTAAATCTTACTTTATCCCCATATACTCTAATTGAATATCACTTAACCCCCTTGTACTTTTAATTGTATCACTTTACCCCCTTGTACTACCAATTTGTATGACTTTACCCCCTTATACAATTAAAATATCATTTAATCCTCCAATTCATTTATTAAATGACCTAATTATCCCTATTATTATTTTAATTTAACCATGGCATCAAATACATATATATATTTTTTGGAAAATTTATTTGCTATTTATTAAAATTAATATAGTTCCTATTAAATAACTATATTGTAGGTTATTTTATGCAAACTAATATATTCATATATTTTTCTAATAATAAATCTAAAAATTATGTATTATATAGTAAAATAATATTTTGTATTCAAGAAATTAATCATTAAAATGACTATTTTTTTCTATTTAACATAGTTTTTATTTATGATTATTGAAATAATAATTTAAAAATTACTAATAATATTTCATACATTTAATAAATTTGTATTATATATATTATATAATTTTAAGGTTATGATGAATAATAAATTAAAGTATAAATGTATTAGCTAATAGAAATAGCCTATTATATAATAATTTAATAGGGATTATATTAAAGTTAAATAATTAGCAACTAAATCTAAAATATAATAGATTTAATATTAAGTGTTAATTAATAAAGTTGTAAAAATTAATTTAGCAAATAAATACAAAATTATTACTATTAAATATTTTTAAAATAATTTTGTTATTTTGAAAAAACTAATAGTTAAGGATAAAATGGTCATTTTTTTAGTATATGAGCATAAAATAATATTTTAAAAGCATAAGGGGTAAAGTGATACTATTTAAGAGTATAAAGGGGTAAAATAATATAATTGATAGTACAATGGGATAAAATGATAATCAAGTAGAGTATAAAAGGGCAAAGTGAAATTTACCCAAAATAATTAAGGCAAAGAATAGTATAAGGGTTAGTTTTAATTTCCCGCACAAAATTATTGAAAATTCTCTCTCTCTCTCTCTCTCTCGCCGTACCACCACTGACTTACCATCGCGTGCCGTTCATTTCACCATAGCGGGCCGTTCATTTCCTCTCAAGCATAAAGCATAAAGGTAAGCTAATAAGGGCAAATAGGGTTTTGACGGGAAAACTCCAGCGTCAAAGGACAAAGATAAGGAAGAAACCCATCTCTCAATCTTCTTGTGCTGGACTTCAGGTTTTTATTTTTGTTTCTGATCCCTTCAAATTCTCCAAGTGATTTATTTTACTTTTTATTTTTTTGTATCGCGTGGTTTTAGGGCTTAGAAGTGATAGGCCGTGTTCTTTTCAACATTGTATTTGGCTTTCTGTATTTTTTTGGGGGCAGGGTTTGTTGTGGGTTCTTCTTCTTTTTTTCCTTTTTTTTTTTTTTTTTTTTGTTTTGGGGGGGGTGTTGTTGTTGCTTTTCACCTTAACGCACCAAAATTTCTGTACATAATTGTGTGTTGCTGTTGTTGTCTCCAGAACAGTCCACCTCTAATAAAGTTCACTCTCATTTATTAAGCTTTCTACATCTTCCTGTAATCTCACTTTTGACATTTGGCATAAAAGATTGGGGCATGCATCACCTCATGTATTCCAACATTTGGACTTTGTTAAGCCACTTTATCCTTGTAAGATTTGTCATCTTTCTAAGCAAAGTCGATTGTCCCTTCCTTGAAGCACCATACATAAAACGTGAGAACCTTGCTACTCTGCAAGTCCTGCAATTCACAAGAGAAAGGAAAGAAAACACTCTTTAGTTGTGATGACGGATTAACTTGGGTAACAGAAAGAAGGTTGTACTTAAAAGAAGGAACATAGAGAAACATCAGAAAGTGTGAGTTGTGGACTTAAGGTAACTTGACCAATTTGAGTGACAGATTTCTGAGAACCATCAGGCATGAAAACTGAAATGTGTGCAAAATGTAATCCAGCTCCTTTCCCCATGTCCTCATAAGAAGATAGAGCAAAATCTAAGGCACTGTTACCTCAATACTCCACAAGGTATGCAAAGGACTGTGCACCATCATTGTTGCCAATTCTTGAAACTTCATTCCCTGAGAGAAACTTGGCCACTTCCTGTTGAATCAATCCAGCATTGCCAATGAACTAATGCCACGTGTGTGTGTAAAGAGAAACAACTAAAAACGGAAAACACAAAACGCAGAATATAAAACGTGTTTATGATATATTCAACAGTAATTGCTTGTTTTTCTGTACTTGTGTTGGGGCTTTCATGTATATTAAGGTTTTTTTATGCAGATTCCTGCTTGTAAATTTAAAATGTATAAATTTTGTGGACTAATTGTTGTCCAGTGGCTCATAATAAAACATTTGATACCTGAAAAAAGAAGAACAAGTATTTATCTTTATGTGATGAGAATTAGAAGAGCACAAAACAGCGTAGTTGGGTTTATCTTTCGCAACTTTAGTAGCTGTGACTGAAATGGATTGTAAGACTTGGAACAGTTGTTCTAGGAAGTGAAATTTCAGTCTGAGAACTGGAAACCTTGCACAAATCAACCAAGAAGGTGTATGAGAAGCTTTCTTTTCTGTATTTGAACAAACATAATCACCCCGTAAAAATGCTCTTGCTGTTTGAGTTACTTTGCGTTGGATTAAAGTGTTAAATCCAAGCCTGTTGCAATGATATTTGTGTTACTTTTGTAGTTATGTACTGTTATATGTAATCTATTCACCATTATTCTTGAGTTACTATTTTCCTACTTAAACTAGAGTTAGGGGACCAGTTGTCTGGCTCTATTCCTTAAGAGGTTGGACGCTTAATCAATTTACGAAGTGTAAATGTTTTAGCATTTATTCTGGATTCCACTTCTTGAAATTTGCTTCCAACAAAATTATCCAAATTAATGGTTTACTTCTATTCCACATTTCCAGTGTTTTAGGATATTTATTAGTGGTACGTGCCAAGCTGAATTCCTTAATTGATTTGTGAGTACTACACCTGTTCATTTCAAGTCTCCTTTTCAATATGGCTAGCAATTACACTTGCATTCAGCATCATTAGTCAGCTCCATAATCAAATTATTTTTCATAAACCAATGTGCTCAAATTTTCTTTTTTAATTACCATATGTAGTCTGTATGTTTGATCCTCTTCGCCACCACAGACCCTATCCCCCCCCACCCCCAAAAAAAAATCTGAAGAGTTGATTTTTCCATATATACAAGTTATTCTAAGTCAATTCCAGTTAAGTTGTTTGGTTCTTTCCATAAAACACTTGTTTATGAGTGTCAATGTTTTTGGATTTTAGGAGGATAAACTCACAGGAAAGATTCCTGATTTTATCAGCAGCTGAAAACAAATTTGAACTGTAAATTGCCTTATCTTTTCTTAACTGTAAAAATCAATGCTCTCTTATGGACTTCAAACTTTGTTTCCATTTGTTTATATGTTATGTTCATTATTTAACTCTGCTCTTCTCTTTCTTTCTTTTTTCGCCTCATCGAGCGTTGCTGTTCACCACTCATCTTCTTACGATGGCCGATATCCCTGCTCCTCCTTTGGCAAATGCATATCTCAATTCCCTTGTTCCTATTGGTGCTGGTCACATCAGAGCTAATCAGATGCCGACTGCAAGAGATATTGCGATGGAGACAGATCGTCTGAGGAATATATCTGTCATTCGAGAAAGGGTTGGCGAAGATGTGACCACCCAAGAATTTGGTGATGCCGTAGTACGGCATCATAGGATTGTTCCAAACGGGCAAATCAGGGCGCTACTAATAATGACATCATGGCGCTGTTGCAACAAATGAATGCAAACATGAATGAAAAGTTCGACGAGATGAATGCTAAGCTTGATCAATTGAATGAAAAGGTTCGAGCAAATTGCATACATAGTCTTTTTGTTATTTTTTATCTCTTGATCTTTTGGTTTATGATTGAATGTGATAGGATATAATTGAATAAATCTGTTTCAACTTTCCAGTATAGAAATGAGTTTATGAATTTGATATTTTGATGAATTAGTAAAGAGTAGAAGTAAGATTTAATAGTGCAATATGATATCCTACTACTTTGTATTTGAATATGTTGCCTTTGCACCTTACAGCTGATAATATTTTTGATACAGATTGAAGTGGTAAACCGCAAAATTTGATGAACGATGGGGCTGCAGAGCAAGAGGGTATAGAGAATGGAAATGACGTAAAGACAGTGATCCTTTGGAGGTTTTTTTTTTTTTTTTTTTTTAAAAAAAAAAAATTCAAACATCTTTGGATTTTTTTGGTAATTAGCACAAACCTCGGGTTTTTTTCCTTAACTATTCCTGTTTTATATTCAGTTCTATATGTAGATGAGAAGTTGACTATTTTTTTCTTTTCTTGAATGAATGAGCACCCAAAGATGTTCATGTTATATAATGAACATTGAAGCACAATTATTACAGAAGGGATTTGATATACTAAGAAACCATCTTGCTAACCTATTTGGCAAACTAAGAATCTGGAAGACTAATCTAATACTTATTACAAACAAATCCAATGTTATATTTATTTCCTATACATTCTAGAGTTCTCTGCTAATTTTTCCTGGGAAAGATTTTAGCTTTGTTCAGCAAATGTAGATAATTTTCTACATTCCAATTGATCTTTTTGTATGAAAAGGAGGACCTTCATGCTTACTGTTATTCCTATTCTTCCAAGTAAACCACAAAATTAAGCATGGGATTTAGAAAATATATATATATATATATGTGTGTGTGTGTGTGTGTGTGTGTGAAGTGTGTGCAAAAGGAGTGAAATTTTGAAGAAAAGTAGGCTGCTTACGAGTCTAGGTATATTGTTGTATTATTGACAATTTAAATCTTTGTTGTGTATCTCTTGAAATCCGAAGAAATTGTTTGCCAGGGCTAAGCTCTTCAAAATATTTTATAAGACGTTTGAGAGCTTATAAATTCTCTAAAATTGTTTGGTAATTTTTTTTTGAAAAATATCTTATAAACTCTCGAAAAAGAAGCTAGGAGCTTATAAGTTGAGTTTGAAAAAGTGGGGGATGCCAATTTATTTTGTAAATAAGATCTTATTTTGACAACTCCTTTGATTTTTGACAATTTTAATTAATAAACTGTCATTACCAACATCTTATAAGCTCTACTATCATATTTTATCCAAATACTTTAACAAATTATTTCAAATAAGATCTAACATTGTATAAGCTCTTGAATCAATTTATATGAACTTTTAAATAAGCTTAGCCAAACACCTTCTATATTTGGGGCTTCATTATGTTGTTCTTGTGAAACGAGAGATGTCAATAAGGGTTGAGCCCTAGCCACCCTAAAAATGTGAGGATTAGGCCATAGACCAGAATGTAACATGAGAGCTTTTAGCCCGGCATCAATTGGCCATAGAGCCGACTAGGGCTAGGGGTCAGTGGCCCTTAACGGCTTTTTCTCGTTAAGTTTTTGTATTTTATATATTTATATTCAAATATTTACTTATAATACTACAAAATCTTATATTTGATCTCATTTATGAATTACCATTTAATCTTGATAAATTATCAAACTTGATCTTTGATCTCATTTATAATTTAGTCTTACGAAATAACTTAGTAAATATTGAATTAAAGTTGGTATGTAATTGGTACACGATTACCAAATAACTTAGTAAATACAGTATTTAGCATGGACTATGTGTTATTGAAATACAAATGTAGGGATAATGACAACTTGACGGGGTTCGGGCGGGTTTAGCTAAACCCAGGACCCGCCCCGCCAAGGAAATTCTGGACCCGGCGGGCAAAAAGATTTCAACTGGCTAAAATTTTCAATTATGTCACTGTAGGTCCGCTGAAAGATGATTACTGGAAATATTTGGTCCAGATTGATTTAAAAGCTCCAACAATTTGAAAGCAATAAAAATAATAAAAGAGTATTCAAAATCTTACTCATAAATGCATGAAATCATTAAGCAAAAGGGTCTAACAAGAATAATCAAGCTACTGTGGATGACGAGAAGAAGTTCAGCAAAATGGTGGGTTAAAACTCATATCGTCTCACGAGCAGGGATAACAGAAAAGGTTGGAAGAGTTAAAATCCATAGTTGACCATTTGACCTCATGAATCATGACTAGCAGACTATGTACTGTAAATTTAATATAACAAGTAATAAATATTTGTAGTAAAATAAATATATATTTATATATATTCGGGTGGGTTCCCAAGACACGTTACCCGCCCCGGACCGGATTTTAGTCAAACGGGTCTTCAATCGCACAGGATCCATTGAAACCCGCCCCATTGCCATCCCTATATAAATGACAATTTTTTTAATATTTTAATCCAAATACTCTCTTCGTCCCAAATATATAAATTTCATTATTCCTTTTTGGGATGTCCTAAATATATAGTCCAATGTCTATATTTAATAATATTTTTTCATTCTTGTACTATTCTAACCCTATTTAATATGCATTTTATAATTTACACCTTTAATTAAATAAGGGTAAACAAAGTAAATATTTAACATATTTGTAGTTTCCAATAATTTTCTTAATATGTGTGAAAAGTTAAATTGGAGTATTGAACTATATATTTAGAACTGAGAGAGTAGAATCTAAAAATTACATGACATTATTTGTGTGGATTAAAAAGTTTGAAAGTTAATTTTTCTATCATGAATATTAGATAGAATGACTTCATCAAAAAGATAAATAAAAGTTATAGGGCCAATCCTAGCCCTATAGGGGCTAGGGCTAGGCGTAGATTTTTCTAGCACTTATGACTTGAGGACAATTTAGCCGTAGTTCTTAAAGGCTAGGGCCTGTTAGGGTTAGGTCGGGATTGGTACGGCCAATCTTTATTGACATCTCTACTTGTGAAATTGAGGATGCACTACAACAAATACAAGTTGAACAAAAAGTTGGGAAGGTTTGAGAATTTTCTCTCTCTAGAATCCCCTCTAGAGACGCCTCACAACATTAGAGCTCCTTTTTTCAGATCTTTAATCGATTTTAACTGTTCTTCATATCTTCATTAAAGATTAATTAATTTTCTAGTTAATCTTCATCAATTAAACAAAACATCATCAACTTATTTCGACAGTCTTCCAGAATAAACCTGCACTTAGGGTTTTCTGGGTTCTTTTTCTCTCCTCAGCGCCGCTAGGGTCTCGTCCCTTTGCGGCGCCGCTGGTACACCGGAGTTCCTCCCTGTGCTCGAAATCCCTCTCTCTATTATCTTATCCTTCTTCTCACCGAAGGATTTGACGGGGCGTACAATATTGAGGGTCTTTCTCTTGTGGGATTCCTTGCTTGGTCCTCCTGTTCTCCAGCTGACTGTCGATTCTTCTGGAGTTGGGAGATTCGAGCATACACGTTCTGGGTTGAATCGTAATCCTCTCTGGTTCCTCATATCTTGGAGGTTTTCGTTAGAGCCATTAGTTTTCTCTGGTCAGCTGGGTTGCTTGAGCCACCCCCTCGTTGCTTGTTGTCCCTAGGGATGGCAATTTCCTCCGAACCCGACGGAGGATCCAATACCCGATCCTAACGGAGGAGGGTATGGAGGGTAGTTTTGTACACGATTAAATAAATGGGTATGTGGGTATGGGTATTTTTCGGGTATGGGTATGGAGGTGGGTCTAGGTACATCCTACCCATACCCTACCCGATACCCGATTAAATAATAATATTATATATATAATATATCTACATATATATTTATTTATAATATTTTACATATATTTTTTTATTTATACAACTCTATCTATTTATATTTAAAGAAAATGATTTTTTCCCAAGTCTCAATCGAAATCTACTAACCCACTAACACTTTTGTTTAATCCTTTTAATATTTTGCTATATTTTTATAATATATAGTTCGCTAATTCTTATATGTATTCTTTTTCCTTATTGTTTCCTTAAGAATTTAGTAAATATATATATTTTTATTTAAATAACTCCAATTTCTCTTTAAAAAGAAATAACTTAAATTTGAAAAAAATACAATTGTAAGTGGTAAAAGGGTATGGGTAGGTATGAATACCCGATCGTCCGATGGGTATGGGGATGGGTATGAAAACCGAATACCCGATGGGTATGAGTATGGGTGTGGGTATGAATATAATAAATGGGTATGGGGATGGAGGATATAGAATCCTACCCGAATCCTACCCATCGCCATCCCTACTTGTCCCCCGAATACATCGTGGGTTTGCTTTGTGGCTCTCGTACTTTCTTCTATTCACCCTATATTGTGTCCCTGGGCTGGTTATAGGGTTGGTTGCGTTCGGCTGTGCCGTCCCTCGCTGGATTTAGGGTTTGTTGTATCCTTCTCGCTCCATGGCAAAGCAGCCTCAGGCTTCGTGGGTTAAAGCAAATGGAGGAACCAAACATGTTTATTTTGATTCTCCGAATCCTACTTCCTCTGAATCCAAATCTCGTGCTATCAATGAGGAGGATTCAGAGACGCTGGGTGATTCGGATACGTCTTCTTCTTCTCAGGCTAAAGATGACCTCTTATCTGTTTCTTGTTCAGGTGAGGTGAATCTCCCTGATGAGGAAACTCTTTTGTATGATACTGAAGATCATACTACCAGTCCTAAGCCTGACCCCAAGGGTGTTGAGGGTAAATCCAGTCCCAACGGTAATGGCCCCTACACAGGTCCCTCTTTTAAGTATCCCAATCCTAATATTCCAAGTAAGTTTAAGCGAAAATCATTTGCTGATATCATTTCTGTTCAACAATGTGACGAACTTAAAATTAAACCACTGTGTGGTGATTATACTGTGTCTGATGTTCTATAATTTGATGAGCATGAATTGTGTGATATTCCAAATGAATGGGTTACTTGTTTGTTGGGGCTTTTTTTTCTTTGGTAAGTGGCCAGGCATGATAAACATTAAAAAATTGGTCAATTTTTGGAATGTTGTTTGTGAGGTCCTCCCCTATGTCAATGGTTGTGTCATTTTTCGTTTTGATCGATTGGTTGATATGGAAAAAATATTGCAGGGTGGTCCTTTTCACTGCTTTGCCAGACCACTTCTCTTGAAAATTTTTGATTTTGAAAATCCCCCTAAAGGTGTTTACTGTGCCTCCGTTCGAGTTTGGGTCAAATTTCCATTTTTGCCAGGTAGATTTTGGAATCCGGCTACTTTCAGTAGATTATGCTTAAAAATTGGTAAGCCGGTGTGCAGTGATAGGCCCACTTTCGAAAAAACGCGTCCTGCTTTTGCTAGAATTTTGGTGGAAGTTGATCCTACGCCATTCCCCCTAAATCTATTTTTCTTAAACAAAATTGATGGTTCTATTTTTGAACAAGAAGTGGTTTTTGATTTTTTTCCAGAGTTTTGCAAAAAATGTAAGAGTTTTGGTCATTTTTCTGAAACCTGTGGTGATCGTAAGCCTGCTAATAAATCTGCTGGAAAAAAACCCATTGATAAGGGTAAAAAAATTGCTGACACTGTTTTGACTGATCCTATTGTTGCTGATGATGGACTGTTGAGCAAATTAGGGGACTGTGTAGATCCAAAGAGCTTACCATCTCTCCTTCCCAAGGAAGATGGTAAGATTTTACCGTATGCACTACCCTTTGATGATGCTGTTGAGGTTGCTCTTGAGCAGCCTGCTGGTTTTGAAGTTGAGGTTCCTGCAATTACAAAAAAAGGGGAAGCTATTGTTGTTCCCCCTCCATCTCATGTCAACCCATTTCTTTGTTTTAGATCTCCTGATTCTATTCAAGAAAGTTGTTTGTCCTATGAATGATGACTCGCTATTCAAAGAGAATATGAGTTCGAAATACGGGATCAGCCCCAAACGAACCTGTACAAACTGTTATCCAGGATTCCTTGAAACCCGGCCCTTCTAATCCAGGTGTTTATCATGTTCAATCCTCTCAAGACGCTGAACTTGAATTTTCCCCGGCTCTCTCTAAAAGTGCCAAGAAAAAACTGAAAAGAAAGAATAAGAAAGAAGAGCCTGAAAATGAATCTTCTTCCTCTCACAAGTTTCGTAACCCGAGGGTGATCCCCAACCCTTCAGGCCCGGTAAAGATGTTTTGCTTTCCAATTTTAATGCAAAAAAAATTATTCTAGGTAGTAACAAATCTGCTGTTCCTAGATTTTCTTCTGTCAATAATAACAGAAAACGTATTGTTTCAAAATGATAGTTGTTTCATGGAATATTCGGGGGTTTAATAACCCCATCAAACATAGAAACATTATTTCTTTCGTAAAAAAAGAAAGTTGATGTTTTTTGTCTTTTAGAAACAAAACTAGAGTCCGAGGTCCTCACTCAAATCGATGTGATTTTATCGTTCAAAATAAATTTCCTGGTTGGCTTGCCACTAATAATTTTCATCTTACAAAAAATGGCAGAATTTTGATCCTTTGGAACCCTTCAACTGTTGACCTTCTAGTTCTCGATTCGGATCCTCAACTGATTCATTGTTCTTTGACTTGTAAAATTACTCAAAATTCCATTCTTACCTCTTTTATCTATGGTCTTAATATCGGGGTGAAAGACGGTTACTTTGGAACAAAATGTTAGAATTGGGTGATCTTATTGATTCTCCTCGCTCTTACTTGGTGATTTTAACACTATCAAAAACCCCGATGAAAAACTCAATGGGGCACCTTTTACTAGTAAATATGTTGAAGAGTTTCATGATACCTGTGCCTATCTTGGTCTTAGTGAGGTGCGATCTACGGGTTCTGCTACTTTACTTGACCAATAATACCATTTGGTGTAGACTAGATGAGCTTTGATTAACTCTGCCTGGTCCAATTCTAATTGGAGATGCTCACCGTGACATCCCCGTCCCTGGAAACACCTCTGACCACTCTCCAATTGTTGTTTCTTTTTTTGAGCAGAACTTAGTTCTCTCAAAACCTTTCAAATTTTTCAATATGTGGGCTTTGCACCCTGAATTTCTTCATACTGTGCAAGCTGCTTGGAATCTTAACTTTTGGGGTAAAGCTCAATTTATTCTTTGTAAAAAACTCAAAGCTCTCAAGCCATCCCTAAAAGAGCTGAACAACTTCCACTTTAGTCATATATCCTCAAGAGTTAAGCAAGTGAAAACTGCCCTTAAAAATTCTCAAATCCAGCTTCATGCTGATCCTCTTAACTCTGCCTTATGTGAATCTGTCAAAGAGCTCAAAGCTAAAGAAACTTTTCTTGCCAAAGCTGAGAGATCTTTTAAATCCCAAAAAGCCAAATGTGATTTTTTAAATAACAGTGACAGAAACACTAAGTTTTTCCACAGTATTGTTAAAAGAAACTCTCTTAGAAAACAGATGAACTCAGTTATCCTTGAGGATGGTTCCAAAACTTCCTCTTTCGACGATCTTTCTAAAGCTTTTGTGAACTACTTTAAGAATCTTTTTGGAACTAGTTTCCATACTAGCCCTGTGGATCTTCAAACCCTCCAAGCTGGTCCTTGTATTGATGAGGATGATTTCACCTCCTCTAAACCCTCACACCCCCAAGCTATTAAAAAAGCTTTGTTTGATATTGAGGATGAGAGATCCCCGGGTCCAGATGGTTTCTCCTCTGGTTTTTACAAAAACTCTTGGGATGTTGTTGGCAATGATGTGACTGCTGCGGTGGTTGAGTTTTTTGACTCCTCAAAATTACTCAGACAGATCAATCACACTGCTATTGCCTTGATTCCCAAAACTGATCATTCCCCTACCGTGGCTGACTTTAGACCTATTGCTTGTTGCAACGTGGTCTACAAAGTCATAACTAAGATTCTTGCTTCTAAGCTTGAATCAGTGATTCCTAAATTGATTGACCCGGCTCAATCCGCGTTCATCAGTGGTAGAAATATCACTGACAATATCTTTCTGGCGCAAGAAATTATCAGAAATTATGCGCGAGCTAGAATCTCACCCAGATGTGCTATTAAAGTTGATCTTAAGAAAGCCTATGATACCATTTCTTTGGTCGTTTCTTGAACAAGTCTTAAATGGTATGGGCTTCCCTCCTATTTTCATTTCCTGGGTCATGGAGTGTGTCTCTAGTACCTCTTACTCTATTTGTATTAATGGTTCTCTTCAGGGTAAATTTCCAGGCAAACGAGGTTTAAGGCAGGGTGATCCGATGTCTCCTGCTTTATTTCTCCTATGTATGGAATATTTGTCCCGTCTCCTTAAAGTGAGAACTAATACCTTGACATTCAAATATCACCCCAGGTGTGAAACTCTAAAAATCACCCATCTTGCTTTTGCAGATGATCTTATGTTGTTCTCCAGGGGTGATCTCCCTTCAGTCAAGATACTGATTGACTGTCTTAATGACTTCAAAAATGCCTCTGGTCTTGATGTTAACTCTTTTAAATCTAATCTCTTCACCGCGGGGATTGTTGGAGATAAACTTGACAATATCCTCAATCTCTTGAACTTCCCTCTTGGGACTCTCCTGTCCGGATATCCGGGGTTCCTTTTGTCGGTCAGCAGAGATCAATGTTAATCATTATGCCCCCTTTATGACAGCATTGCCTCTCCTACATTAATAAATGGACCGCAAACTCCATTTCTTATCTTTGAAGGCTCCTTCTTATCAAATCGTGTTGCGGGGAGTGGAATGTTTTTGGCTCCAAATTTTTCCACTCCCAAAGATCAAGTTATCGACAGGATTAATAGACTTTGCGAGTCTTCCTTTGGGGAAAGAATACCTCTCCCATTAAATGGTCCAAAGTCCTGTCTCCCTTTGATGAGGAGGCCTGGGTTTAAGAGATGTTCATTCTTGGAATAAACCCTCCTTGCTAAAATTCTTTGGAATATTCATTCAAAAGTCGACTCCTTTGGGTCAAATGGGTTCACTCCTTCTACTTAAAAATCAATCTATTTGGATTTGGGACCCCAAAAATCGATTCTGCCTTTTGAAAAGGATTTGTGATATCGTAAATGATATTTTAGCAAAGTTTGGTTCCCCGACTCGGCTATATCCCATCTCTCTCTTTTTCAATCCCAAAAGGCCTTAATTCCTCCAAAATGTATGACATTTTTAGAAAATCCTGGTCTAAAGCTTTTTGCACTCACTTTGTTTGGAAAACTTTATCCCCCCCAAATACTCTTTTTGTGTGTGGCTTGCTATTAATGATAGACTAGCTACTATTAATAACTTAAAATACTTGGATGTTGATCCTAATTGCAAATTGTGTGGCAATTACCTTGAAAATGCATCTCATTTGTTTTTTTATTGTATTGTCACCAGGTTACTTTGGGATCGTGTCAAAAGATGGCAAATTTAGCCACTCAATGAGCACTATCGGCCGGGGCCCTTAAATGGACCAAAAAGAACACGCTTACTCCACCCTTAAAAAGTTTCAGAGTCGTGTCATTCTTTGCACTATTTACCGATTTGGAAGGCCCAAAACCTGCGGTATTTGAGGGCTTGAATTTTTCGTGGGTTCTGTCTTTATTAAAATCCAGAAAGATGTATATAAAGTTGTTTTTAACCATTACCCGATTAATATGGTTGATTTTTGTGCCCCAATTGTTTAGCCGGTTTTCCACCCTGTGTGGGTGTTTTGTTCCTTTTGGCATGTAACATGTAATAAACATGATTTAGTGGAATCCCCATTGAACTCCCCGCTTCTTGGCCATACCTTTCCTTGTTGAAGTTGGATGAACTTGTTTCTGCTTGGTCCTATTATGGTTGTATTATGGTTGTATAAGATCTTATGCTTGACTAAATCTGCAGCAGGTTGAACTTCCCCAGTTTGTAACAAGTTGATGCCCAAATGATGATATCTTAGTTAATTTTTTTTTTTTTTTTGGTCAATGGTTGTTTTATTGATGTTTTGGAACTCCATTTGGGTCTTTGAACTTGTCTCCTCAGCGGGACTTGATTCAAGGTGCATGTGCAGTTTTCCAACTCTGATCGATCTTCTTCAGACTTATGTCTAATTTTGAGATTGCCTTTTAATGGAAGGTTTCATTGATTTTGGACCTTTTCCCGGCCGAACCCTGTTTTTAATTCTCGAAATCTGTTTGAGGCGGATTTAATGGAACTTCGCCCTCTTGGGCTGGTTTGGTTCCTAATCCATGCCCTGCAGTTTAATAAAATATAAATATGTTTTAAAAAATCTTTGAAGCAACCTCGAGGCAATCTATGAATTGGTTTTCTTTCTCGATAGCCTATATCACACCTGTCTCAATCAAGGGGCGTTCTAGTCCTTTCAAGTTCTCTCATTTTGATGGGGTATGCCCCTCCTCCAAATTGTAAATTTTCATGTAAATCTCTCGCCACCCTTGCTTGAGGTACTCTTGGGAGCGTTAGGTCGTGACCGCCTACTCCCTTTTGTCCTCAATTAATTGGTTGAAGATTTTATGTTGTTTTTTAGTAAACCTCTGTTGAGGTTTTATAGGATATGTTGCTATGGTTCTCGATACAATTTTGGTGTGTTTTGGGCCTGTCCATTTTACACACTTTCTCTTTCACTGGGGTATGCCCCTTTTATTTTGTAATTTTTCACACCTTTAATGAAATTTTCACATTTTCATCAAAAAAAAAAGGAGGATGCACTACAACTTGTTTGGTTTGAACGTCGGGATTTTGCCTCTCAACATGGTACTTTTGAAAGAGAAATATTAGGTAGCTACATAAGTTAATGTTATTTTACCTTTTATTATTGAATTGATTAATTTCTATTGCTAAGATTATGGAGAGAGAAACAATTTTTTTTTTATATGTCATATCTAATACGGAATTGAATTGGGATTAATCTTGTTCTTCAATGGAGAATTTTGTGTTGTCAATGTGATAGACTCGGACTCGATCTCATGCGGGGGTGTAGCTAAGGGGCACTCCGTCCCAACGCACCCCAAATTTTTTATGTCCCATTTTTTCTATGGAAAAATTATATATATATATATATATATATTTTAAGGAAAAAAATTTGAAATTTAAAGCTTACAGTTACACTCTTATCTCATGTGAATGTGTATGATACCTTTCATGTTATCCTCTATTATACTAAAAAAATACGGAATTAAATTAGTCAGTTTGATTAAAGGTTTTACCAAGTTATTTTTTGGTGTCTCGGTCGGTAAATCAAATTAAACACCAAAATTTTCAGAAAAATCAAAATGGAATATCAAATCACATCTTATATTATCGAATTTTTTATACTGATTAAGCCCTTTTCAAATGAACCACATTTGTTAGTGTTACTATCAAATCATTGTGTTTTTTTTAAGGTCCATCATATTATTGTTTAAAACTTATTTAATATCAAAAATATTTATAATCCTCAACTTTAATTAATTTCATCCAATAAAATGCACAAACCTAAATATTTCCGTGGTAAAATAGGAGCTTCGTGTTCCTGAAGCAGATTATCCACGTGGAGTATTCCAGTGAGGTATAAGACATGCTCAGTTCCATCTGCAGCCAATAACAAATAAAAGATAAAGGCCTCACCAATTGGGCCCATATAATCATCCAATAATGCTCACCCAAGTCAACAACAAAAATGCTTATCATGCAGCCAACAACACCGGATCACTAAACAAGACCCCTGAAATCTGAGTGAAAACCCTAACCTAAAATCCCAACGCAAACCCCTTCACCACCACCAGCTCCCACAAGCACATTATACACATAAATCCAGTTTTTCATCTTCTTTCTTGATTTAATCTCATTTCCACTACTATCAAGAGGAAGTATATCGACGCTGCAAATTTCTGAAAACCCCATTTCGGGTTTTGTTTCTTGCATTGCATATGATTGATTCTGTTTGTTTTCGTGGAGATAGAATGGTTGTGTAGCTTCTGATTATTGGTTCTTGTTTTTTCTGAGATGGGAATCGCATTTTCTGGGGAGATATTAGTAAATACTTTGATTTTGTTTGGTGGGTATGCGTGAAATATTGAGCTTTTGTTCTAGAACATGCTCACTCTGCGATTGATTCGCAGATTTAGCACCATACCGCCACATGCCTTTGCCATTGCTGAGAAAGGTAGTGAAATTAGGAATACTGTGAAAAAGCCTAGGGGAGTAACCGAACCTGCATTGATTAGGTTAAAGAAGGAAAGGGATCCCGATAAGTTATTCGATTTGTTTAAGGCCAATGCCCACAATAGTGTTGTTGTTGAGAATCGGTTTGCCTTTGAGGACACGGTTTCTAGGTTAGCTGGGGCTGGTCGGTTTGATTATATTGAGAATATCCTTGAGCATCAGAAGACTCTGCCACAGGGTCGTCGAGAAGGGTTTATAGTTCGAATAATAATGTTGTATGGGCGGGCTGGAATGGTTAAGCATGCTGTTAATACGTTTTGTGATATGCATTTGTATGGTTGTAAGAGGACTGTTAAATCATTCAATGCAGCTTTGAAGGTACTGACTCAGTCCCGAGATTTAGAGGCAATTGATTCTTTTCTGAGTGATGTTCCGTTTAGGCTTGGCATCACTCTAGATGTATATTCTGTTAATATTGTTATCAAGGCTTTCTGTGAAATGGGTATATTGGAGAAGGCGATTTTAGTTATGGTTGAGATGGAAAAATTGGGAATAACTCCTGATGTCATTACTTATACCACCCTTATAGCAGCCTTTTACAAGGCGAACCGGGCTGAGATTGCAAATGGACTGTGGAATTTGATGGTGCTAAAAGGTTGTCTTCCTAACGTAGCGACCTTCAATGTGAGGATTCAGTTTTTGGTGAATATGGGGCATGCGTGGGAAGCTAACCGGTTGTTGGCTTTCATGCGTTGTCACAAGAAATTTTTGGGAGCTCCTGATGTGGTTACATATAACTTGGTAATCAAAGGCTTTTTCAAGGCGGGATTTTGTGACATGGCTATGAGAGTGTATTCTGCTTTCCAAGGCGAGGGGTACAAGCCGAACCAAAAATTTATCAAACTATGATCCACTATCTTTGCAGGACTCAAGAATTTGACTTGGCTTACTCCATGTGTAAAGATAGCATGCAGAAGAACTGGTTTCCTAGTGAGTTCACCATCAATAATCTACTTGAAGGCCTTCTGAAAGATGGAAAACTTGACAAGCTTGATAAGGCTAAATATATCTACAGGCTTGCTCGGAAAGAAGACCTACTTTCTCTGCAGCTCAAATTGAAACCATGAAATCCATATTATCAAGGAATTGATAATACATTGACGATTTTATCTTCTTCAGATGAGCTAGTTTGAGTTCATTGGTTATTGAGCAAAGTTGATGTGAGCCATGCCTGGGGATTGCAGACAATGACTACATTGTATATATTCAGCCAAACTCTGTTGCCACCCGAATGAAGTTCACAGTGATATGAGAAATCTAAGAGAACAGCAACCACTAAGTTCATGTAAGTTTACCTTTTGCTTATTTCAATTTGTATGAAAAATGTTCTTATACGAAAATGGTTCACTCTTCTGATATTTTGCCAAGCATGATTTATGTCTACATATTATGTATTCTTGTCATGATGCATCTTTGAGCCTATCAGTTTTTTTTTCTTTTCATACATCTGGAGATCCAACATTGTGTAATATGTATCATTTCATATACTAAGGGTATTTGTGGCTGTATTCAGATGTCCGGGTGATGAATGAATGCGGTAAAAGCACTCCAGTTTGATATCAATGAAGCCCTGCAGCTGGTAAATTGAAAAACTTCACTTATTGTTTGGTTCATCTGTTCATTGAGATTTAGATGTTGCATGATGGTGGTCATGAAACGGATATTATTATGGTACATCAATTCAGAAGAATACGTAGGAAATATTAGAGTGAAGGAGTTAAGAGATGAGGTGTCTCATCAATTAGTATTTCACATTGTTAATATGATAGCTACATATAACTAAACTCCACCAAGATATAATGAGTAAATTAGTTTCACGAACTTGGTCATATTAATGCCTCCGCTTGCTGCAACCTTGATGATGTCCCATTGGATTGCTTAGTGCATGTTTCGCAAGCTCAGGCATTTAATTTCTTTTTGTTGCAAGATTCAAACTCGTCATCTTTGTTCCTTATCAAAAAAAAAAAAGATATTCAAACTCATCCCCCAGTTAATGAGTGCTTTGAATATGAGGTTCATAGTTTAGATTGTTAATGAAACCTGATTTTTTGTTACCTATTTCCCTACATCAGGTGTAATGGCAATGACATAAATATGGGCAGGATGTAGGTATGACTAGGATTGGTAATTATTGCATTCTTAGCTCGAGCATAGCCAGCCTCAGGCTTTGCATTCATATGCTCGAATCTTGCATTCATATTTGCATTCATCTGTTGGTACCTTTCATCCAATCTAAGAATGCAATTATTACCGATCTTTGTCGCACCTGCATTCACCCGGTTGTCAAACGTACTCCCGAGACATTTTGTGCAGTTGTCAAATCTTTTCATCCAAATGCAAATCCACTGATGCTGACAGGAGAAGGCCACTGATTATTTGTGGTGGTCGTATGACAATGTGGCTGGTGTCATTGGTATGTGGTTGGTAGGGGAGCTTGGATCTCTTTCATTTGATTTTTACTTTTCTGTTTTAGCATTATCTTTAAGCTAAACCAGATAGTTTAAAATTTCATCTTACGGTTGATTTTGATTGGCGGAAGTAAAATACTGCAAAATGCACCTTCCTGACATGCTATTGGCTATTCTACTCTGTAGATGGGCAAATCATTATGGTGATTTTCTTGTAGATTACTGGTACACTTTTGCATTGTAGCTTTTGCATTTTCATGAAGATTGAGAGAGAACAAAATCTGCCAATGATTCTTTTAAATTGTTTTTTTGGCATTAGGACTGAATATGAAGTTGCGTATTGACATTTGTTAATTGACATTTCTGAAAGTTTTGCTCTGCCTTTTTTACTACTAAAAGCCGAATATTTCAATTGTGCCAAACTGTAAAAGCAAGAGTGTCTAATATCAGTAGCTAACATGTTTGTTTATGTTTATCGCGCACACTTTTAGTGTTAATCAGAGACTTTTTACGTAGAAATGAGTAGAATTGTCATGGGTTCAACAATCCACATGATTATGTGCTAGATGAATAGGTCACATCTTGCAAAATTATATACGAATGAACCATATTTTTCGTGATTTTTGCACTATCAGTGTTTTTGTGATAATTACTCATGTGCATATTCGCGGAAAGTTTAGCACAGTTGAAAAGGCCACCATTATATGGGATAACAATTAACAACAGAATTTTTTAAAACACAAAGTGCAAAAATTGTTTCCATTTGGAGTTTGTCTTTTAGAGTTGCATTATAAATCACTGAGTTGTGTAAATGAATTGTTCTGCTATTTCTGATGCAGGGCATGAATTTGAGAAGAACAACTTTTACTACGTTATTCTTCCGATTAGGCCCCGCCTAACTAGGCTTTGGTTTCGCCTAGCTGCTAGGCCCTAGTCTCGCCACTTGACTAGCGTCAATCGCTTTTTAGAAAAGTGCTTTTTACGAGGAGTTGGGAAGGAGCTTAACACTGTTTGATTCTGTTGTACTTTTGATCTTTTTTTCTGTTAGCATTAATTAGTATGCAAGGAAGCCTTGGTTAGCACTTTTTTTTTTTTGGTACTTTTTATAATTTTTTTCTGTATTTTCATAGTATTTTGACTCAGGCACTCAAAAACAAGAGTATTTGATATTTTGACTCATATTATTCTTTTTCAGAAGTACCTGTATCTGTATTCTTTTTCGCGTAGTTGTGTTCATTGAACGTTTATTTTTATTTTTTTCTATTTTATTGAAGCACCAATATTTCTGCAGCTTTCCACGGTTTTTTTTTTTTTTTTAAATCTGAATTTTAAATTTAAGTATCAAAATCTTACTCTATGGATACTAATCAGATTGGAGAACACGGATTTTACTCTATTTCCTATGTTTCTAGATTTTAGATTGAGTCAACTCGACTCAATTCTGCATAGAGTACCCCTCAAAAAAAAAAAAAAAAAAAAAAAAAAATCTGCATAGAGTAAAATTTTGATATTTGAATCTCAAATTCTCATATTGAAAACGTTTTAATTCCTATGTTTGTGGATTTCTGGATTCTAAATTTCCAATAAATTCTTGAAAAAATGATGGTATGAAATATGATTATGCAACTAGAATTGTGTTCTTTTATTTAATTATTTTTAATATTGAAAAGAGTTCTTTAGGAGGGGGTAAAAGAAAAGAAAAAAATTGGCAAAAACGAAATCATAACAACAAAAAAACAAAAATAAAAACAAAAACGAGAAAACAAAAAGATCCATTGTTATAGGAATAATTACAAAAACTACACTTGAGGTTTGGTTCATTTACCAAAAAGCAAAAGGGGGCTAACTTTAGAAATTACAAAAACTACCTTTGAGGTTTGTCTTACATTTTCACCTGTCATTAGCGATGATGTTGTCGTTTATTTTTATAATTCTCTCTCAATTTTTTCAAAATTATAAATAACCCTAATTCTTCATCTTATACTTTACAATTATATCTCGAGCTGTAAAAAGCAACCTAGCCTGGTGGATTGCAATTTTATAGGCCCAAAAAGAACTAGACCTATTTGGCCTAAAATCCCGATTGGCCTAGTGCATTTTACAAGGCATGGGTCCGGTTTGGGCTCCAAAATAGAGGATCAATGGAATCTCGGGCGGATTGACCTGGTTTTCTCTTTGGCCTGGTGGACTAGTACAAAGGCGGCCATTTGACAAAATCTAATTACATCTCCCAACTTCTAAATATTCCAAATAGCTAGAAGAAAAGTTTGGGCTATTTGTTATATTTAGAAAAATTGAGGAATGCGATTGTAAAATATTGGATATTATCCGCAACTACTATAAAATCAACTAATGGTGGTACAGAATGTAAGACATATGTAAATCTTAATGGTGGTCCACGTAATTTTTAAAGTTAGTTCGATTTTTTTTCAATTTGGTAAAACGATCAAGGTAATTTTCGTAGAAAAGGCTCACTAGCTTTTTTGGTATCATTTTTTCTCTCACTACCTCTCTTTTCTCCTCCCACTCTCTAAAAACCCTAAAACTTTTAACTCTTTCCCCCCTCCCCATCACAAATAGCCGCCCCCCCCTCCTCCCCCCCCCTCCCCTCCCTTTTCCTCCTCCTCCTCCTTCCCTTATCCCCTCCCCTCCCCAACCATGTTTCATGATGGAGTCAATAAAGGTATATCCTCAGATTATCCTGGAGGTGATCGGTTTTTCCGATCAAGAGTGGAGGCAAGTCGAAGGCCTGAGCTACAAAGAGAGAGTTGGAGCCGGGTAGGTGATGGGTTGCCTTGCGATTGAAGATCGTGAGGGAGAGGCATTTTTCTTTTCCTTTTTTTTTTTTTTTTCGATTTTTCTTTTTTTTCTGTTTTTCTTTTGTCTTTTTTTTACCTAGGTTGATTTGCGAAACTCGTAGGCGGTCGGTAATTTCGATCTTGCGGTGCGTGTAGTAGCTCGTGCCCTTGATTTGTTCGAGTTGGGTAGTCTCCCATGAGTGCTTTAGTCCTCATTTCGGAGGTGGTTTAGTTTCCTTTGGAGTTCTTAGTTTTTATTTGTTTTGTGTTTTTTAGTAGTTTAATTGTTTTGCTTCCTCGAATTACGGCGGTTTACCTCTCGTGGAGTTCTCCCCTTGATATGTGCAATGTATGTATGTTCAAGGTGGCCATTTGCCAACATTCTTGAGTGTAAGTTTATTTGAATAATGAATATATTTCTACCGTTTTTAAAAAAAAAATCAAGGTAATTTTCGTAATTATCCCTTTGCTATATAAGGAGGTCATTTTGAAATCAACGCCAGACAGGTTCACATGTCTAAAGCCCTTCTCTCCCTCATCAAACCCCGACACCACCACCAACCCAAAAGCAACCTACCAACAAAATTCTTCATAACGCCCCACATCAGAAAGTTGGCAAATGAAATCTGTGAAATTCTCAGAACCCAAGAGAAGCAGTGGGAAGAAACCCTCCAAAACCGATTCTTTGAAGACGAAATTGCTCCTTCGGAAGTTGCCCACCTAGTGTTCGACAAAATTCGTGACTGTGAATTGGGTCTCAAATTCTTTGGTTTTGTCTCTCAGAACAGTTTTTCCCTTGATGGGTTCGCTTATTCGTCGCTTCTGAAGCTATTGGCCCGGTCTAAATTGTTCGAAGAAATAGACAACGTGCTATTGGACTGCATGCAATGTGAAGAGAAACTGCCTACCCGTGAGGCTTTAGATGTTGTAATCCGTGCCTATGCGGACTCAGGGTTGGTTTCAAAAGCTCTCGAGTTGTATTCCTTTGTTTTGAATAATTTTAATGTGGTGCCCCATTTATCAGCCTGTAATTCTTTGCTTAATGGGCTTATAAAGGATGGAAATATGAAAGCTGCGTGGCATGTATTTGATGAAATGGTAAAGAGAGATGCTGGTGCTGAGAATTGTTTTTTGGATAATTATAGCGTTTGTATTATGGTGAAGGGATTGTGTAAAGAAGGAAAGGTTGAGAAAGGTAGAAGGTTGATTGAGAAAAGGTGGGGAAGAATTGCATCCCGAATATAGTGTTCTATAATACACTCATTGATGGATATTGCAAAAGAGGTGATGTCAAGAGAGCTTATGGGCTTCTTGAGGACTTGAAAGTGAAGGGTTTCCTGCCTACCCAAGAGACCTATGGGGCACTCATTAGTGGTTTTTGCAAAAGAGGGGATTTTAAGAAGGTTGATGAAATCTTGAATGAAATGGAGTCGAGCGGTCTGGAAATAAATGTTCAAGTGTATAACAATGTTGTGGATGCTAAATATAAGTTTGGTCTCGTTGGGGAAGCGTTGGAAACCACGAGAAAGATGATCAAGGATGGGTACAATTTGGACATCGTGACATATAATACGTTGATTTCTAATGCATGTAGAGATGGGAAGGTGCAAGAAGCAGAAAAGCTTTTAAAGGAGGTGACTAATAGTGGATTGGTCCCAAATAAGTTGAGCTTTACTCCTCTTATACATGCCTATTGCAGAGAGGGAGATTTTGACAGAGCCTCGAGTTTGCTTGTTGAGATGACAGAGTGTGGACATAAACCTGATTTGATAACCTATGGAGGTCTTATACATGGCTTAGTTGTTGCTGGAGAAGTTGACGCTGCATTGACCATTCGAAGCAAGATGATGGAACGAGGAGTATCTCCCGACACGTGCATTTACAATGTTTTGATGAATGGACTTTGCAAAAAGGGTAAGTTTGCTGATGCGAAGCAGCTTCTTATAGAGATGCTTGGCCTCAATGTATCACCAGATGCATATGTTTATGCCACTTTGGTCGATGGATATATCCGAAGTGGTAATTTTGACGATGCGAAGAAACTTTTCGATGACATAATCGAAAGGGGTGTGGATCCGGGGCTTGTGGGGTACAATGCTATGATTAAGGGCCATTGTAAGTTGGGGATGATGAAAGATGCAGTCTTTTGCATTGATAAAATGACTAAAAGAAACATTTCTCCCGATGAATTTACGTATTCTACTATCATTGATGGATATGTAAAGCAGAACGATTTATACTGTGCATTAGCTATGTTTTGCCATGCGTTGAAACAGAACTTTGCACCAAATATTGTAACTTGTACCTCTCTCATCAGTGGATTTTGTCGTTTTGGAGATGTTGATGGAGCTGAAACTTTTCTTAAAGGAATGCGATCGAGTCGTATACAACCTAATGTCGTGACTTATACTGTACTGATAGGTAGCTGTTGCAAAGAGGGAAAATTGCAAAAGCATCCTCGTTTTTGAAGAAATGCTGATGAGCAAGTGTAATCCCAATGATATTACATTTCATTATTTGGTTAACGGTTTATCAAACGAGGTCCCTTGTGCCATTGCGAGGACAAGAAGTGAATCTGATCCGTATAAGCCTATGCTTCTTGATATCTTTGGGAGGATAGTATCTGACGGTTGGCAACCCATCTCTGCTGCGTATGTTTCAATCATTGCTTGCCTTTGTTTAAACAGGATGCTCGGAAGTGCATTGCAGCTGACTGATAAGATATTGAATAAGGGCTTTCCTTTAGATTCAGTGATTTTGGCTGCTCTATTGCACGGTGTTTGTTCAGTAGGGAAATCTAAAGATTGGAGGAATATAATTACCTACAAATTAATTGAGCCAAAGATTGATGTTGCTTTGAAGTATTTGTCGATATTTGGACGCTACTCGACTCGTGAAGTGACTACGGAAGCTTCATTGGTTTTGCATACGTTGCTCAAAGAAATGCGAATCTAGTGAATGAAAGATTGTTGTCGATCTTGATGTATGAATTAGAACAAGAAAAGGATACACTTCAAATTTTCACATGAGATGGTATATATTTTCAGTAAATGTGTAGTGGAGTTACACAAAGTTGGCAGTAGAACTGTCAGATAGGCCGGGCCATGTGCTGCTGGTGCACCGGGTCAAAGAGAAAATTTGAGCCGGTTCAAAATTCCATTGGGTCACTTTCTTGGAGCCCAGCCCGGCCTTTTCGCTGGATCGGCCGGGATTTGACAGCTCTAGTTGACAGGCAGTTATGAGAATTTACCTTCCAAGTTCACCTAATGCTTTTGGTTGCTTATCATAAAGGTTGCTGAATGTCAAGGTAGAACTACTTCGGACATAATCTTCTTATCTTGTACAACTAATTATATCATGAGTTACTTTGTTTTTCAAAGGGATATTTACAAAAACTACCCCTAAGGTTTGATTTTGTCTTAAATGTAAGAGGGGTAACTATAATATTTTGACAAACGTAAACTGGGTGTTTGAAATGTTTTTGCTTATGAAAGGGGTAAAGTGTAAAACCTCAAGGGGATTTTTGTAATTTTCAAAACCTCTAGTTTTTATTTTTTTGTTATTAGCTCAAACCTCGGGGGTAGTCTTTCTAATTATCCTTATTTCAAATGTATGGCACATCTTATAATGGGTATATATGTCTCTCTTTATGTAGGTGACTGAGTTCATCCAGCTGAAAGTGACAGATACTAGAATATAAGACATCAGCAACATATTTGCCGTCAGTAATCAGGTGGACTTAACTGTTTAAGAAATTGTATCGATGATTTTATAATAGGGATGATTATAAGCAGGGATAAATTACAAAAACTACCATTGAGGTTTAGCCTAATTACAAAAAAGGTTCCAGCTAGCTTTGAAAATTACAAAAAAACTACGCTTGAGGTTTACATCCGTCTTAGATCTTTCACCTGCCGTTACTGGAGCTAATGGAAATTGCTAATGTCATCAAATACTTTTACAATTGCATTCCTCAATTTTTCGAAATATGACAAACAACCCCAACTTTTTGCGTCTTACATTTTACATCTACATCCTCAACTTTTCTAAGTATTCCAGTAGCCAGAAGAAAAGTTTGGGTCATTTGTTATATTTAGAAAAGTTGAGGGCTGTGATTGTAAAATATTTGATGATGTCAGCAAGTTTTGACAGGTCAACTAACAGTGGGGCAAAATGTAAGACGGGTGTAAATTTCAAGGGTGGTTTTTGTAATTTTTAAATTTGGCTGGTCTTTTTTGTAATTACGCCAGGGCTAGTTTTTTTCAAATATTCCTAAAAAGTATTACTCTTGAAGTTTATCCTAATTACAAAAAGACACAGTTATGTTTCAAATCACAAATACCCTTTGACGTATGTTTTCATTTCACAAATTGCCCTATTGAGGGGGGTGATTTGAAACACAAACCGGAAGTGTGTATTTGTCATTTAAAATGTCCTGTCAATACGTGCCAGAACAGTAGATGGAGGTGAGCTTCCTAAAGTAGTTCTTTTTCTGCATTTATGTTAGTCCTCTCATTGTCGTGCAATTGTCTTCAACTTCGCTACTCAGCTAGGTTGTATCTTTTTACTGTTCATGGAGAATCCAATGAGTAATAAATCTTGCAGGATGGAGCGCTTCCAGATCACGGGGTATAAATGGATTGCATTGTCACGATATTCACTTTACTGAAGAAAATTTCCTGGAGCAATAGAAAAAATTGCCATTTGCATATTCTGTACCTTATTGGCAGCTGTTGAGAATCTGAATAATGATATCGCGCCATAAATCAACAGTGAAAACGATTCATTCATTGAGTCAAGTCATTGGTTGATGTTATTACAAAAGTGTGAAAAATATTACTCTCTTTTCTTAATGACATTTTAATGGATCGGACTTGTATTAAAACGAAACGGTCTGTGGTGTCTGATATAATTTGTAAAAATTTTTTACTGCTTTGGGGCCATCATAGGGAGTACACAAATCTTCTGTTAACACAAGAACAGGTGAGTGCCTTTCAGAGAACTTCATGCAGAGCACCTGAGAATGGGATATTTTGCTTATGGATTTTAAAAAGGGTCATCAAAGAAGTTTTGTAAAGCCCCTGAGAAGGTATTTTGTAAAGCTGATAAGAAAAGTTTTCTGCATTTTGTTCATATTAAGCCATCAATTATAAGTGTTTTCTGTCTCCCCTGCTTCTTCAGGGTACTCACAAGTGACCATAAGGTGCATCGGAGAGAAAACTAGAGATGACACTATCAGGCATTTTTGCTTTTACATTTTTCGTATTTTCTTCTAATTACTCTTTTGTTTTCTTCTTTTTCCTTCTCTTTCATTTTGAAGTTTTGTAGTTTTTTTAAGAGAAAATTTACTTATAAATTCATTTTGTTTATCGTTGATTCATACTGGATTTCCTCCTGTTTCTTATGCTATTCTTCTAACATTTTCTTAGGAAAATTCTTCAGCTCGGCATAATCCAATCGGTGTTTTTCCTAAATAATTCACATGTTGTAATGGGTGGTAATGGTATACCTTCAATTGTCATTTAGAAATATTATTTTAGGAATTATAAAGGAGGAGGGTTGCGTTAGGTCGACAACCAGCGTAAAACTCTTGTCATTTCTTCATGGTATGGATCATATAAGACATCGTGATAAGGCTAGGATGCTCCCCTCAGTAAGAGTGCGCCGCAGGTCCCCGATCGCGGTGTCTTGGCAAGGACCGCTACACCTCCATAAGGGCTTGGGTGTAGTGAAAAATACACAAGAGCCCTCACACACTAATAAGAGGAACACAAATGATAATAAGAAAATTAGAAAGTATAGAATTGGCAGTTGGAACATAGGTACTTTGACAGTAAAATTATAGAGCTCGTAGATATTATGAAAAGACGAAACATTGATATTATGTGTTCCAAGAGACCAAATGGGTAGGCGAGAAGGCTAAGACACTAGATACTACAAAGTTATAAGCTTTGGTATAGTGGAAATGATAGAACTAGGAATGAGGTGGGTATCATTGTAGATACTCTCTTCATAGATCAAGTAGTAGGAGTAACTAGAAAAGGAGATAGAATCATATCCCTTAAAATTGTAGTAGGTAAATGAACTTATAAATATTGTTAGTGTATATGCACCTCAAGTAGGATTAGATGATGCTACTAAGGCTAAATTTTGGGAAGATTTAGAAACTCTAATGCAATCAATCCTCAAAATGAAAAAGTCATCATAGGTGGAGACTTAAATGGACATGTTGGGAAGGATAATGAAGATTATGAAAGGGTCTATGGAGGATATGGCTTTAGCTCGTAACAATGAGGTAGAACCATCCTGACTTTGCGATTGCCTATGATTTTATTATAGGTAATACCTTCTTTAAAAAGAGAGACGAACATTTAATCACATTTAAAAGTGGTCCTAACAAATCACAAATTGACTACTTTCTAACCAAAAAAGCGATTAAAAATATGCAAAAATTGCAAAGTAATACCTGGAGAAAGCCTCACCACCCGACATAGACTACTAGTTTTGGATATCAAACTTATTAACATACACTTAAAGAGAAAGAAAATTAACATACCGAGAATTAAGTGGTGGAACTTAAAGAATATAGAAAAAGAGATAGTTTTGTCAAATCTCTAGTAGAAACCATTGATTGGAAAGTGGAAGACAAAGCCGATGAAACATGGAACTATGTAACTACTCAAATGAAAAAGATCGCAAAAGAAACATTAGGGGTGTCAAATGGTAATAAATAGAATAAAGAGTCATGGTGGTGGAATCAAGAAATCCAAGAAAAGGTAAAGGAAAAACGAACTAGTTACAAAATATTGTATTCTGTAAAAACGAAGAAAACCTTAAAAGATATAAAGACGCCAAAAAGAAGTAAGAAGAGTAATATATGAAGCAAAAACCAAGGCATATGAAGATTTCTATAAAAAAACTAGATACTAAAGAAGGAGAGAAAGATATATATAAAATAGCAAAATTTTAGAGAAAAACAAACAAGAGATCTAACCCAAATTAAATGCATAAAAGATGAGAATGAAAACATTTTAGTAAAAGATGGGAAATAAAAGATCGATGGAAGAGGTATTTCAATAATCTTTTTAATGAACCGAAGAGGAATGAAGTCACATTAGGGGAACTAAAGCCAATCTGAATAATAGAAACTGTACATTTTATCGTAGAATTCAACTTCATGAAACAGAAAAAGCACTAAACAAAATGAAAACTGGCAAAGCAGTTGGCCTAGATGATATACCAATTGAAGCGTGGAAATGTTTAGGTGGAGTTGGGATTGCATGGCTTACTAAATTATTTAATGTTATTCTAAAACTAAGAAAATGCCGATGAATGGAGAAAAAAATATATTGATACTTATATATAAAAACAAATGGGATATACAAAATTGTGCAAATTACAGGGGAATTAAATTAATAAGTCATACAATGAAACTATGGGAAAGAGTTATAGAAGCAAGAATAAGAAATGAAACTAGTATATTAGATAATCAATTTGGCTTCATGCCAGGAAGATCCACAATTGAAGCCATACACTTAATTAGACGATTATGTGAACAATATAACGAGAGAAAACAAGATTTACATATGGTTTTTATTGATCTTGAAAAGGCATACGATAGAGTCAACCGTGATATAATGTGGCGCGTATTGGAAAAAAAAAAAGAGGAATAAAAATAGCCTACATAGATGTCATAAAAGATATGTATGATGGTATAACAACATGTATCGACACCAACAGGAATATCTAGTGAATTCCCAAACACTATAGGTTTGCATCGGGATCCGCTCTAAGCCCGTACCTTTTATCCTAATAATTGATGAAATCACTAAACACTTACAAAAATCCATCCCTAAATGTATGTTATTTGCGGACGATATAGTTTTAATTGATGAAACAAGGGAATGAGTAAACGCAAAATTGGAAGTTTGGAGAGAAGCTCTCGAATCAAAAGGTTTTACTATAAGTAGGGCTAAAACAGAATACATGGAATGCCACTTTAGTAAAAACAACAGGAACAATGAGACGAAGGTTAAAATTGATGGACATGAAGTGAGTATAACAAAGAGTTTTAAATACTTAGGATCTATAATTGAAGAGAACGGAGAAATCAATAAAGATGTCACACATAAGATCCAGGCGGGTTGGAATAAATGGAGGAGTGCATCTTCTATCCTTTATGACCGTAAAATACCATTAAAATTGAAAGGAAAATTTTATAAAACGGCCATAAGGCCCGCAATGCTTTATGGAGCAGAATGTTGGGCGACTAAATATGAACACGAACAAAAAATGAGGGTAGCAGAGATGAGAATGCTAAGATAGATGTGCGGACACATTAAATTAGATAGAATAAGAAATAAACACATTAGAAACAAAGTGAGAGTAGCACCAATAGATGAGAAAATTAGAGAAACACGATTAAGATGGTTTGGACATGTTTATAGGAGACCTTTAGATGCACTCGCGTGCGACGTTTAGAAGGTAGAGAATCACTCACACAAATCAAAAGAGGAAGAGGTAGGCCTAAAAAGACTTGGAAAGAAGGTATTAAACATGACATGTTATACCTAGAAATAAACGAAAATATGGCTTATGACCGTACACGATGTCGCGATATGATCCGTATAAATTGACCCCACGAGTGGGATTAAGGTTTAGTTTGTTGTTGTTGTTGTTGTGTAAATTTTCATATATTTTGAATGGAATTATTTCTTTTTATATGTAAAGATGAAACTAAAATCATGTACTAGATCTTCACGTCATTAAATGATACTATATGATGTTATTTCTTTACTAAACTATCATCTTCACTCAAAAAAACTGACTCAGAAATTATACAAACAGTAGTTAATATATAGCATGGAAAATAATATAAAGCATGGAAAACCCTGCAAACGCCAGATATATAAATTTAACATATGCCCTAGTCCTTACAATATGTCAGGAGAAAATAATAAAATCCACAAATAAGAAACAATACCATAGAATATAATGCCATTAAAACGTTTCGATAAGCTTCGTTTAAAGAATAATTAACAAAAGGACAAATCGAAAAAACAAAAACAAAATCCCCAACCATAAAGACATCCAAAAAACAACTTACTATAAAATTAAAGACCAAGCCAACTATTAAGACCGTCTTTACTACGCTATACTACATAACCCAAACTGACCGACACATCCATAATTTTTAGGCATACTAAAACAGAGGACTCGAGACATCATCTCCCGTCTCAGCCCTAATCCTCACCATTTCCATTCTCTATACCCTCTTGCGCTGCAGCCATTAGTTCATCAAAATTTGCAGTTTTCCCAAGTACTATTTCAATCTGTATCAAAAAAAATAAACCAGTCGTAAGGTACAAAAGGCAACATATTCAGTACAAAGTACAAGGATATAATATAGCACTATTACTTGGATAGCAAGAGGGTCCATCATAATAATTTTAAAGTTTTAATCTTTTCACAAACATAGCAATATTGAATCTTGTAGTACCATTCATCCATACAGAGAAATAAAAGACCATCCACAAGATCTCTTAACTGCCTTCCCAGAGCTTATAAGCTTTTTTCTAAGAGCTTATAATGAGCTTTAGGTTTTTAAGAACACTATTTCATCTTTTATTTTAAACCAAAAAAAGCATTTTTTAACTGTCCGCTACAGTGACAAGTCTGTCTCAAAAATACAGAGGAAATACTCTTCAATTAAATAGATTTCGACCCCAATATTTGCAGCCCTGTTTTGGAGTAGAAAAATAAAAGGGAACAAATAAAATTGTAAGAGCTTAAACCATTTTTATTACAGCAATGCTCATGTTACTGAACTTGAACGATGTGCCCAATAAATACTGGCACAAGAATCCAGTAAATGGCATTGCTCATTTACACAAAAATCACGGCACATTGAACTTTAAACAATGTACTCGTCATTTCTTTCATACTGATCAATCTGACAAGGGTCATATAGCAAAGTGCCAGACAAACGTAAATAAAAGAAGTTGCATCAACTAAATGTGTGCTTATCAAAGACACAAGAAGAATTTAGAGCCAAATCATGATTATGAACACAACAGAATAGGCTCATCGACGACTTCAAAAATCTTTAACACCATCCCCACCTAAAATGAAAGGCAGTAAAATGAATTGGACTTACCTTGGCTTTTTGGATGGGTCTTCCTCTTGAATCATCCTTTATCTCCACAGTGGATGTCAAAATTTCTACATGTTCCAAATGGACATACATTTAATTTAATGTCCAGAACAATCAACTTAATATGTACTCCCTAGGGTGTTTCACAGAACCGACCAAACCAAAGACAAAATGAAAATTTGATAAGCACCAAACTGTAACCAAAAATCTTGGTTTAGTATTTCATTTTTAATTTTTCTAAATTTTCTATATTAAGTTCAGGTTGGTGTTAGGCGTAGGTTTAATTGATGCATTAAATGTACCAAAAACTGAATACCAAATTACATATATAAAAATATAATGTATATATATACACGTGTTATGCATATTTCCACTGCAACTAGTTCCCATATCAGAAGATTAATGTGTACAGCCGCTGCTTCCTTCATCCTGCCATATCACCTATTTTATCCTTTCAGCGAAAATCTCATAAGATATAAACCTTGAAATGTAATCAGTAGGCTGTTTCTCGTTCCAACTAAGGTGAGTTCAAAAACAATTCTTGAAATCTGGAAGTGGAAATCTTACACTTGGTGAACAAACAAGAAATGAACTGATGTGCGGTGCTGAATTCATGTATTGCAAAACTGTGATGAAAAAGTTCACCTAACGTCTTTCATTTTAATTTTCCCAGGTATTACCTAAAACCAATCTGAATTTGCTGAAAAAAACAGGTAATTACTGAACAGAGGTATCTTAAACTGGTTTTGATATTCAGTTTGGGAAATTAGCCTATTAAATTGGTTTAGTTCGGTATGTATACTTATACCAAGGAAACACCCTGTAATTTCCACATTTTTTAAGTTACAATGAGTTACACCCTGTATTTTCCACATTTTTTTAGTTACAATGACTTACAACGCATATGGAATGGTTTAATAACGGTTCAAAAACTCACTCTTCTCAACAGCAAAACCATTATTCTTCAGAATTTCAGCAACTGAGACGACCGTAGAAATTGCTGCAATAACATAAGCAAAATAGAAAAGTCAGTCAATTTATGTAAATACATTCAGGATGGAACACACTCCATACACAACAGTATAGAAATTTTAGAGAACTGAGTTTATATACATTTAACAATATGCATCCAGTGAGGTATATGATGCAGGAAATGATCATTGGTGTCGTTTTTTTCTCAAATGCGGGCGGTGTCTACACTTTAGGGTTCTCATTTTGATTCTTTACCTTTTTGACAATTAAAACTAGTTCAGAAATGGCTGCAAGTTATTACATTGTATTTTATTTAGGAAAAGGTCAATGCCACACAGAACTCACCATTGTTGAATTATTCCCCCATTTCTCATAAGCATTTAGTGAAATTTATTTTTATACATTTCACAAGTTTAATTGGTTTGTACAACTTCCATTCAAACTTAATAGTTAATATCATGATCACAATGGGTCACAACAAAAAGAGAAATACAAATAAAAAAATCAACAAAAACTCTAATTCAAGACTATTGCAACACCCAATTACATAAAGAGCCAGAAGATACTGATTGAGAGTAGGCTCCTGCACAAATTCCAGGTGATAATAATCCACATGCGTCCCTGCTGAACTATACCTCACTCGTCCACACTTAAGCAATTTTAACATAAAATCTAAGGCACATTACAAGCACACAACAAATCAACTATAACTATAGCTTCAAGAGCATTTGGGACGGAACTAAGCAAATAGAAACAGTTCTATTCAAATAGATGTATGAAGGGAAAAAAAAAATCAAATTGGGGCAATTATCATCAACAGAGACTTAAAGGGCTCCTCTACAAGCAAGCACATTCTTCATGCTACTTTTCTCAGACAGCTAACACCACCTTATCCCTAGTATTGCAGAGCAAAATACTAAAACAATCTAAACTAGGAGCATCAACACAATTCAAGAGATTTTTGCTGAAAGAATGTCTCGTTCATCACAGTTAATCCTCCGTCTATAAAACTCGAGAGACCTCCCACATTAAAACAGTGGAAATACAAATGTACGTTTTGAAAAGGAAAGTATAACCAGAAAAATCTATAATCACTTCATTCGTGTCACATTCCTTCAAAACGGAAATTAAAACCGACACGTAACTGTATAAAAGAGAAGCACACAACAATTTACAAGCAAGAATTAGAAATTACCCATGCCAAGTGCTGAAAGCTCGACCTCATTGTGCTGTTGCATGTATCTCTAGAGACATAACACCTCAAATTAATAAAATCCCAATTTACACTATGCCTCGAATTCGAAGTCAACTATGGAAACTGCAAATATAATACCTTGGCGAGATTGACGTAAAAGAAAAGCGGCTTCTTAGTATTGGAGACTTGAATACGGTTCTTCTTCTGGGCGTCCGCAATGCTCATCTTGTTCACTCCCTCCGCAATCTCCTCCATTTTAACAACGATTTTAAAATTGAACAATAATTGTGTAAATAGATACTGCACGAGGACACAAATGTGTACTTGAATTTGCTCGCACTCTTTCGGGTTGAATTTTCGTGTTGTCGAGAAAGGGTTCTATGGAAAGCTAGGGTTTTATCTTGAGAATTGGGAATTGAGCCTTATTTATAGGGACGTTTGGAAGCAGATTAGAAGTTGTTCCGCGTAAGATAACGATTTTCTAGGGTTTTCGTTTGCTTTTTTTTTTCTTTTTTTCTTTTTCTCCTTTCTTTGGTTATTGAAAATAATTACTCTTTTACAAGAATAACAAGTGAAACAAAAAATATAATTCATCCTTTCCAATATTTATTATTCTCTTGCTAATTTCTAAACAAATTCATTTCTGTGTGTGATGAATATAAGTATTTTTGTTAGTGTACATATATATTATATATATTGGAGGATCCAATGAGACCACATATTATAGTGAGATAATGTGAACTCATCTCAACCCTCCTTTATCTATAAATTGGAGTTAAAATTATATTAAACATTTAATTAAGGCAAAATAAAGGTATAATTGTCAAAACAAACATGTGGGGACCATCCAAATATGGAATCAGTTATTAGGAGAGAGAAAATCACATGGGGAGAGAGAAAATCGCGAGAAAATCACGCATGTGCTCTGTCATGCACTATGTTGTACACTTATCATATATTTGATGTATACTTAACATTATATTACTGTATGTTTAAAATGGTCAGACAAAAACATGTGGGGATCGTAAATCAATAAATCAATTATAAAGAGAGAATCACGCTCATTAATATGTGGGGGACGTGGATTAAGTAAAAAATAATTTATAGATAGAGAAAATTCACGCTCATTTTTATATTGTATATTTAACATATATTTATCGTATATTTAACACTATTATCTTTGTATATTTAACATATTTGTCTTTGCATACTACAATTGTCAAACAAAAATATAAGTATACAACAAAACACATATAAGTATACAGCAAAACACATATAAGATACAACAAAAAACATAAGTACATAACAACATAAATACATACATAAAAAATTAATTACTTATACAACAAAACACATATAAGTATACATCGAAAAGCATCTAAGTATACATCGAAGAAGAATTCTACAACAAAGAGTAACAGCTCGTCTCCTTCATCTCTCCATTCGCCATACCTTTAGGTGATCTAATTTTCATGTTAATCATATTTTTTAGTTTTTGAAATTATTTGCATTTAAACATTTTGTTCTCGGTCTATGTTTATTAGATGATAAGTGAAGAAATAACAACAATGAAGGATTGTACAGGCTCGAGCCAACCAACAATCGCGAAATTCATCGAAGAAAACTACGCGAAACTTCTTCCCTCAAATTTAAAAAACAAATCCTCTCGATCTAGTTGAAGATGTTGGTGAATCAGGTTCTTCAATTGATAAATTTGCCATCGAAAAGCCACCGGAGAAGTTCCTGTACAATTTCGAGACGGACGAGAATTTGAGGGAAGAAGATTGCAGGTGATTCTGTAGACGACGTTCTCTCTCTCTCTCTCTCTCTCTCTCTCTCTCTCTCTCTAGTTTACCAAAATTGAATGAAATTGTGTAATTATACAATTACAATGCTACCCTTTTCAGATTTAAAATAAATCAAAAATATTTATTAAATTGGGTAAATCTCAACAATCTAAAATTACAGATTTATGGACAGGATTAGTCCACACTGTCTCACTCTAATTATGTGGTCTCATTTAATCCAATCCATATATATATATATAATTAGGATCAAATGTATCAGGGGACTTACCGTGTGGCAGTGTGGATTAATCCAATCTATCCACACCTTTTATTCAATGGTCCAGATTGCTATTAAAAATAACTGATTTATCAATTAATTAATAGGTGGAAATGACATAACAGTAACTAGAAAAATGCCATAAATCACGCCCCTCAAAGGATTGATAAATATCACGTTTCCATAACTGAAATTGTGCACCATTATAGCTGAACTGTAGACCATTTAATAACATGTACACCATTTTATATCTAACAATTAATGCATCATTGTATAACTAATTGTACACCATTCAATCCCATCGATTTTTATGGGATTTGATTTTACGATTGTTCCCTTTTTTCGTTCAATTGTGGTTTACTCACAATGATGTACAATTGGTTATACAATGATGCACTGTTAGATATAAAATGGTGCACAGTCAGTAATTAAATGGTGCACAGTTCAACTTTTAAAATGGTTCATAATTTAGTTATGGAAACGTGATCTTTATCACATCCATGATTGTAGGGCGTTATGGGAAGGTGGTTACACCATTTTGTCTCTATAGAGTTTTTAGATGATGTACAATTAGTTATACAATGATGCACTGTTAGACATAAAATGGTGCACAATTAAGTTATTAAAATGGGAAGATGATGTACAATTAGTTATACAATGTTGCGTTGTTAGATATAAAATGGTGCACAGTTCAACTATTAAAATGGTGCATAATTCAGTTATGAAAACGTGATCTTTATCACATCCCTGATTGTAGGGCGTTATTATGGGAAGATGGTTACATCATTTTGTCTTTATAGGGTTTTTAGATGATGTACAATTAGTTATACAATGATGCACTGTTAGATATAAAATGGTGCACAGTTAATTTATTAAATGGAAGATGGTTACACTATTTTGTTTGTATAGTTCCTTTAGACGATGTACAATTAGTTATACAATGATGCACTGTTAGATATGAAATGGTGTACAATCAGTTATTAAATAGTGTAGAGTTCAACTATTAAAATGGTACACAATTTTAGTTATGAAAACGTGATATTAATCAATCCCCTGATTGTAGGGGCGTGATTTATGGCATTTTGCTAGTTACTATTATGCCTTTTCCACCTATTAATTAATTGATAAATCAGTTATTTTTAATAGCAATATGGACCATTGAATAAAATGTGTAGATGGATGAGATCAATCCACACTGCTACACGGTAAGAAACTGTCACACGAGATCTCATCCATAAGAACACTTATGGACTCTTGATTTAAAATTTTGGATGGTGTAGATCATTTTAGTTAATTTAGGCTAATAAGGGTATAATTGTACTTTTATATTTAAATAATTTTATTAGTTGGACGATTATTAGCTATTTTTAAGGAAACATAATACTACCTTTTCAAGACTAATTTTTAGGAGGAAAAATCATCAACTTCAAACGTTTTTTTTCAAAATTGATACTTCTTTCCGCCATATTTGTGAGCAGTCGTTTTATTGTATACTTAGTTCAAAGGACTTGTATACTTAGTCATGTTTTATTATATATTTAGTTCAGTGGATTTGTATATTTGGTTCGGTGGAATCGTATTCTTAGTTATATAAGTAGTTTAGTAAGTAGTTTAGTGAATTTGTATACTTAGTTTAATGGAATTGTATACTTAGTTTAATGGAATTGTATACTTAGTTATATAAGTAATTCAAAGGAATTGTGTATTTAGTTCAATGTAATTGTATACTTAGTTAAATGTTACGTATACTTAGTAATATTTTAATGTATAGTTAGTTCAATGTAATTGTATACTTAGTTAAATGTTTCTGTATACTTAGTAATATTTTAATGTACATGTAGTTTAGTGTAATTGTATACCTAGTTAATTGTTTATGTATACTTAATAATATTTTAATGTATAGTTAGTATAGTGTAATTGTATACTTTTCATTAATTGTTGCTTGATTCTGTTGCCATATTTGAATAATTTGCAGGTTCGAATGGGAAGGGAGATAAAGGAAATGTGAATCGCTTGATTATGGGGGCGTGATCAATACAAGATCACGTCCCCTAATTTTTAGGAAGCGGTTACTATATATAATTTGGCTTTGATTCCTATTTTACCCCCTACAATGTATATTTTCATATGAAAAGTCATAAATTTATTTAGATCTTGGCCATTGATTAATGTTTTTATGGTGTAGATTTGGTCCTATGGTCTTACCTAGGAGGGTGGTCTCACAGGATCTTCTCCCTATATATATATGGTGTGTGTGTGTGTGTGTGTTTGAGTAGGCTCAAGGTCGCTCCTAGCGTTAGTCGAGCGAGTCGGTCAACTCGGGCCCGAAAAATTACAAAATTTAGTGGCCCAATTTTTTTCGTAAACCTTTTACATATACATATATAAAATAAGTACATTTTTTAACAAACACTGCTTTTCTCCTAGCGGTTAATGCGTGTAGCGTTGTACTTTTTTGCATCTCCAAAATCATGTGTTTGAATCTCATGGCTGTAGTTGTCTTTTTTATTTTTATTTTTTTGGTATTTTGTGATTTAGATAAAAAAAAAAAAATTAAAAGCTCCCTTCCCACGAAGAATGAAAGGCCTATTTTCCTTGGGCCTTGTAACTTAAAGTCTGCCTAGGTTCTAATAATTATTAATTTTAATTTTTATTGATGATCTAATATTAAAAATTTCTCAATTTAATTTTAAAAGGCAAAAGAATAAAACAAAAAAAGGAAGCCTAAAAGAATTGGAAAGGTGGGAACAAAATAAAAAAAGAAAAGCAAGTTGTTCGTCCGTCGAAAAGAAAAAAAAATTGGTTAACCATGTCACAAGAAAGATTGAATGGGTTAGCTATGTTATCGACTGAGAAGTGAATTATTAAACAACTTGATTATACTGATTTGATTAATACTTTTGTGGTCAAACTCGTAAGGCGGTTTATATTTAAATAATTATTATTTTAAACATATATGTCTTATTAGTTTAACTATATTCGAATTGTTTTATATATTGCACGATATTCTTTCTTTTATTGTTTTAGATGTTTTTTTGTTTGTACATAAAAAGGGCCCAATTTTAGAAGTTCGACAAAAAATGATAGGATCGACCCTGAGTAGTAGTATATTATGTAAAACATGATTAATCATTTCTTGTAAGACTATACGTTTATTGATTGGGTTAATTATTGTCATTTTAGATTTCGAAACCTACTATCCGAAAAAGGCAAATGAATCGCTAATGCTTTTTTCCCATATATATATACATATATATATATATATATGGGGAGGGTTATATACAACACAATCATTATATGAGTACGCATGACCAAAATCTAGACCACAGATCCGGCTATTTCATGCAGCTAATATTAAATTTGTTTAATATTATAAAAAAATCTGATAAAATTAAAATGGGAGGCGCCTAAATATAGTAAATCCGATGAAAATAGGAGTTACTCACAAATTGTGACATCTTACCTTTCAGATACTGATCATAATCTCAATAATCCAATTAAATCCCATGAAAATAGGAGCAATAACCCACAATAGGACCAATTACCCACAATTGTTTAGAATGTTGCTTAGTTGTATATAAACAATTGCTTGTGAATATGAAAAATATTACTTACATATTTATTATATTTTGCGTTCTCACATTAAATATAGTTTGCTGAATTGGAACTGTGATGTTATGCAAAAAAAAAAAAACAATGTGCTTATATAATATACTCATAATGATTGTCTAACGAGTAATTGTTGCATATGGAACACCACTAATGTGTGTCTTTATTTAAGAGAGGACAATTGAGGGGTGCTAATTGACGTATTAAGTACTGCTTATGTATGCTTGTTTTACTGTTTTTTTTAGCAAATTGTTTAGGAACCAAACAAATTGTTTATTTAGTCCATATGTTTTACTGCTTATTGGCGCATTAGTTACTGCTTATGAAAGCTTGTTTTACTATTTTTATGAGCAAATTGTTCAGCAACCAAGCAAATTGCTTATTTAGTCCATATGTTTTACTGCTTATTGACGTATTATGTACTGTTTATGTATGTTTGTTTTAGAGCTTTTTGAGCAAATTGTTCAGGAACCAAACAAATTGCTTATTTAGTCCATATGTTTTATTGCTTATTGACGCATTAAGTACTGCTTATGTATGCTTGTTTTATTGCTTTTTGATCAAATTGGTCATGATACATTGGTAAAAAAAAAGTTGTCCATGTACTCAACTATGAATAACACATCGCATATTATACTAAAAAACTAAATATTCATCAAAGAAAATACGCAACTAACTCAAAATATTTCTATAGCAAACTATCCATGTACGTCAACTACTCAAAACCAACCACAAATATAAATTAAAAAAATACTACAATATTCAACCATTTGATCAGAAAAAAAAAATTATTTCGTTATCATCCCACGTAGTTCCAGCAAACTTCTTCGCCTCTCCCAAATTCAACTTCCTATGCTTATTCATATCATAAACAAACTGCAGTTGCATATTTTCTCGCGACCTTCCTTTTCCTACTATCTTTTGCCATTTCCAAACCAAAATCTATCAAAAAAAAGCATTAGTCAACTATATGAAAAGATAAGCATAATATAAAGCATACATGAGCATTAAAACAAGCATATATAAGCATAATTGAAAGCATCAATGAGCAGTCACATGACATGTTTAAAATATATAAAAAAGATCAATCCAAGTTTAACCATATTTCACCAATCAATATAAGTAGAATATAAAGCATACATAAGCAGTAAAACAACCATATATAAGCAATGAATATAAAAGAAAGAGCAATTTTATTTAACCCATGTTTCACTAATTATTTTAAGCAGAATATAAAACATACGTAGGTAATTAAACAAACTTGAATAAACACTGCTAAAAATCTCAATAAGCAGTTTCCAATACATAAAAAATGTAGCAGTCCTAATTAACCCTTATTTCCCCCTTTTTCCAACTAAAATAGAACACTCCTAATTAATCTCTATTTTCCCAATTTGTTTTTTTAATTAAAGACCCTATTAACTTAAAAACAGCAAGCAGAGCCCACCTACGCAGTGAAAAAAACAAAGATAAGCAATATTCAGAAAATCAATAAGCAAGCACATCATTCGATCACTCAAAGAGGTAATCACAATTTCAATTTTTTCCCAATCATGGTGAGATAATCACAATGTAAACTGTGAATTTGTATGATATTAGATGTCAACAAATTAGATATGAATTCAAAAAGGTAATCACAATTTTGAAAATTAGAGGTGAATTCAAAGAGCCTACCTAAGCAATATTAGATGTTCTTGTTGACATCTAATATCACACTAGTCACAAAAATTCTCTAAAAATTCACAATGAAAACTGAATGTATGGATTATGATTACCTCTTTGAATTTTTAGCAATGTATATATTATGATTACTTATCACACAAATCACAATGAAAACAGAAACCATAAAGAGCTTAACCTAAAAATTCTCGAAAAAGATTCCAAATGAAGAAGAAAACAAAAAAACCTTTTTCCACGGTGTGGGCGTCGACATTGTGAAGAAGACTCAAAGGAGATGGTGCGTTCAGACCAACCGGAGACCAACCTTCTTCTGATTTTCGACTGAGAGGGAGTTTTTTTGAGTGAGAAGACTTTGAACTATTTTAGTTATCCAATGGAGAAGATTTGGAAGAGAATCACGTTGAAACTGTTCCCTTAATTGTAGCCACTACCAAATATAACTTTTTTCCTAATAACTGATATAAGATGGATTTACCAAAAAGTCCTTTTATCCAATAAATTAACCATTAAAAATGATAAAAACTATTTAATCTAAACAGTTTAAAAAATAATTCAACGCTTCAGATTTGGTCTCACATACTCACATAACTTACGTGGATTGACTAGATCCAAATCATATATATATATATATATTTATATAATGGAGGTAACAGGGGAGAACATGCACACTCATACAAGATCAAACACATGTTAATCGTCTTAATAATAGGAGTGACAATTTGAGACACAACATGATTGACCGACACGAACATATCACGAAATTATAGAGATTGGGTTGGGGCTTATCAGATTCATGTCGTTATCTAGCTGACACGATAAGGCTTGTTAAAAATCAGCCTGGCCCGTTAAAGCTCGTTAAGTTTAAGTATTAGTAAATTTATTTATGTAATTTACTTGTACTTGACTATTTCTATCGGTAAATTATTTAGAATGTGTGTTCTATATATTAAATATAAAAAAAGATCATACATTACTAATTAATAAGCTAACCGGCGTAATGGGCCTAATTAAATAAATTTAACATTTTTTATTATGTTGTATCATACTTTTTATGTTTGAGTTTAAATTTTAGGCTTAACTAGTGTTTTACCCGTGCGATGCATGGCAAGTGTAATATTGGACAATATGAAGTTTATTGTGTTTTACGATATTTGGTTTGTTGTGTTCAACCGTGTAGATTGGATGTTTATAAAATTTATTACACATTAATAAAAAATAGAAAATGTATAAACATCTATTCGAACAAATTAAAATCTACAAATTTTGAAAAACTTTTTTGTACACCACGTTTTGAGTCCGTTTGTTTTTTTGATTCATCTTCGCCACAAACTAATATTTTTAGTCCTTCCGATTGGTGACTCGGAAACGACAATGTATAATTGACCGTGATTGAATACCGGATTCTTCAAGTGCGACCCAACATTTGAGAGAGATTGGCCTTGACTCTTGTTTATGGTCATTGCATAAGACACAATCAGAGAAAACTGTCTACGTTGAAACTTGAATGGAATTCTGAGGTCCGACGGTGTTAGTGTCATTCGCGGTATCACCGTCTTATGACCTTCATGCGTTCCAGTGAGAATTTTAGCTTCAAGTACGTGTCTAGAGAGCCTCGTAATAACCAATATAGTCTCGTTACACAATCCAGTCGAGTGGTCCATGTTCCTCAAGAGCATAACTGGAGTCCCAACCTTCAAATGGAGCTCATGATTGGGAACACCGGAACATTTTATACCATTCAAAAATTTTGGCGTATGAATATCATGCAAGAAATCAATATTAGCATCAGATTTCTATCTGAGCTCAAATAAGTCTACCCCTCCGAAGAATTTAAAGACGTCATATATTGATTGATCGACTCAACAACATCAAGAGTTGGTGCGAGTATCGCCCTATCTTTCAAATAAGTAGGATCATCAATGGCGTCTTTAAATATTGGATAAGTATTCTCTATAATTGTTGCGATGGGATCACCAGATGATTCCAAAAGAATATCTTCAGGTATATCGATAGTGGCACAACCATCATTAGATCCTCCGATTGTTCCATCTCCGATGCTTGCTATCCACTCGAGAATCGGGCAAATCCGCATAATCATCTCGCTGATTGAGGCTTTGAAGATGCATATTTTTAGTCAATCTCGATCTTGTATAATCTTTCCACAAATATGATGCATTTATCGTGGCATTAACTACATCCTCGACTTTCCTTCGGTATAACAGCAATATATGTCCAAGTCACCCCGAACATAACAGCTTTTCCCTCCAAAAGGTTTTGATTCATTGCGTGGATTGATTAATTTTAAAAGAGCTTTGAGTTTCATTCACGGCTTCAAAGCAATGCTTGTGCATCATTGGGGCTTCATCCCAGCATTATAAGTTTACAACGAATAATCACCCAAGCGAGTCCCCTGCTTGATATTGCAAGTTGACTCTTGATTTGGGTTTAAAGGAATAACAAAACGGGAATGAACAGTCCTTCCACCAGCAAAGAATAGGGATGTTATTCCACTCGATGCCACGTTCAACACAATTTCTCCTTTCGATATCAAAGCCGCAGATAAAGCCCTCCACAAAAATGTCTTGCCGTTCCCCATATCCGTATACAAAGAACATACCACCTTTATTTGATTCCACGATGTCATGATTTTAGAGTAAACATTTTTTTGTTCCTCATTGAGTCCGAAATGAGGTTCTTGTGCTCTACCAAAAGAGCATTACGATCATAACGCATCTCATCGTATATCAACTGCTTTGCTATTCCCGGTGATTGTCGGATCGTGAAAGGGCATCGTATCAAAATCACGTAGACTCGTGCCACGATTTCTCAATATTCTTTCAATCTCCAACAAAGCAAGATTTTTTATCTCATTCTCACTCAATACCAATTCTCGCAAGAAAAATAATACGACATTGAATAAATAAAAAGATATATAAAATAATATTATTAGAAATAAGAATATGACATTTAACATATAATAATAATATCTTCATGTTGGAGAAGACGTCGCCGCCTATGTAGAATATCATCCGAAAGATATTGCCAACACTTGTCCCATACAACTTCTCGGCTTGCTCAAAGATTCTCGATGATAGCAACGACGCAAAAAGACTTCGGAGACTCTCTCGCAGGCCCAATGGCTCGCCTTGATTGCATCAACATATTCCCTAGCATAGCAAGCATCACAAGACGGGCGTGTTGAGTACCGTTGACCTTCAGAGTCATCATGACACGTAGTTCCGCGTACAATATTGAGAAGACACCGCAAGTAGTACATATCACCACCCCCTGGAGGGACAAAAACACTCGACCTATTGATTTTCCCATTTTTCTTGGCATCCACTTCCCCGCGTTCTTTATTCCATGTGAATTTTGTTGGGGCTTGAAAGATAGGTTAGCTCACGGGCTTCGGGATATATTTTGTTTGCTTCCATCCATGCTAAAAACATGCTCTCCTTAATCAATCTTTACTAAGCACATCATCTATTCGCTCGTTATCATCGAAAATAACACTCTGCTCATTCGGAAGATGGAAGCTGAGTCGTTCCACTGAAGGATATTTGTACTGAATCTCAAACCCCAATAACCTCCACGCGGCTTCACACGAAGATATATATCTACAATCATAAAACATGCTCACTTCATCAACGGTTTTTCCCGAGTCCTCCTCGTCGGTGCTTGTATAAAACGATGCTGTCACACGATCATTACCTTTGTTGACATACTTAAATAGGTACTTAATAGATCTGGCCTGATTACACCATTCCACATTTATGTGAGCTCCATATTTGAGTAACAATTGACGATTATGAGGCACCACATATCTGTTGTCCAGCGGGACACCATTTTTTTCAACTACTCTTCCATCATTTCTACGTCTATAACGCTGATAACCTTCTTCATCAATGGTAGTCGCATCCACAAATTTTTTGGGAAAATGTTTACTGCAATGCGACCATCGGCCATACATGGAGAGTTTTTCCTTACATCACCACATGGACCATGAATCATATGATCCTTTACTACAACATAATAGCATGGATCAATTCTCTCGTCAGTATTTCATTGATATGATTCGATCTATATCATCTCGCAGCTTGGATATCTGTCTTCCTTGGCCGTAAACAACAATATATGTGTGTATGAGGCAAGCCACGCTTTTGAAATTCTATCGTATAGATAATCGCAATATAATAAAACAAATAATAATAAGGATTTGAGAGAATGAACTAAGTAAACAAATATTTAATATATTATTAAATATATATATATATAAAAATTTAAAAACAAATACTAACCTACATTTACTTTCCCGAATGCAGTTTATTTTTCCCAAGATCTTTGATCAAGAATCTAGATTAAGCTTAAAGATTCTCGCAAACAATATCCTATTCGATCTTCCGATTTAGATTATTTTTCTGAACAAAATGAATGATCTCTGGCCATCGACAAATAGCCATCGCATCTTGATAATTTTGTATCATATATCGAGCACCTCCTGGGTGAAAGTTGAAGGTAATATAATGTGTTTGCCTTGAGTACTGGATCAATGTCACCACGCAAAACAGCATTCGTCAAACCTTTATATATATCACAACGAAGCTTTTTCTCGATTCAAACGGATATATTTCAATCTAGCGACTCAACCATTGTGTAAGCATCAACAACAAACTGTTGAAACAATCTCCGTGAAGACAAAAAAATAGACGCCGTTCATGGTCTCTGTCGTGTAATCTATACGCAAAGTATTCACGCACACTAATTGTTCTTCTAGCACCAGTACTATTAGTCTTATTTACTATTTACTGAAAATGGTATATCTTCTCTAAAACCATTCTCACCATAAGGTAATAATAATGGATACTACAAGGCCAAATAAGAAGCATTCAATTCATTTATCCGCCGCAAAAGACCAGATCTTGTTTCAACAACGATATCCCGATCACCCAAAGCACGATCAAAATCACCAATAATCGAGCGGCGACTTCACCGCCGTTGGCATATTATATCTCCTAGCATTGGTACTCCTTCTACCAATCAAACGTAATTTTACATCCCAATAACCATGTTCTTGAATCTTTTCTTTTGCCATTCTAAAGGATTTAACCAAAACATTGTTCTCATCCAACATTTTCTTCAATTCGCACCACGATAACTTCATGCAAATTATTGTTATCACTTCCTTGCCTACAAATTTGAAAATGGATTTTTAAAAATTAAAAAAAATTGCTTTTAATAATTTAAACAAATGAATAACAAAGAAAGAAAATATAATAAAAGAATAAACAAACCTGATGGAATTCAACCTATGACTTATTTCATTCTCCGTATCATATATATATAGCTGAGCAAATTTGGGGGTCGATCCATCTGGCGGCAACAAACTTCCAATAAGGTGGTAATTTTGGCCATACATTTGAAAAATCGGAGGACTCCTGCCTTTGTTCACATCCGTGTCAATATTTCCTCCCATAGATGTAAAACAAAACATATTGTTATAAGAACGTATATTTTCTTGAAATTGTTTGCTTTTATTTCTATTTCCAAACAATAGATCTTGAAGAACAGTTGGTGGTTGTTTGATTGGGGGAAGTTGAATATTTCCGTGCCCACAACACAAAGAGTAGCGAGGATTTGATTTTGGATAGGAGGATAGCCTCTCTTCTAACCAAATTGGCATTTATAACTCGCATCCCCCATATCACAATACTCTGAAAAAAATAATAATTACACTAATTCATGAAATTATACTAAATAATATTAATAAACTCAAATATATGAAATTAAAAAATATTAAAAATTAAACTAACCATCATGTGAAGGATTTAATACTTCACTGAGCTCAATTTCAGTTACAGTAACACCAGAATTCTCATACGTTGTCGGCTTATTTGAAGTAGCATGGGCTCCAATCGGTTCATCATCAGTGAGATCAATTATAACAGCTTCTTTCGAACTCATCGAAGAGGGTGTACCGGAAGTACCATAATTAGATACTCCACGTGTGAAGCCCTCGATTTTTATTCGACCATGTACTTATATCACGTATCGTCATTGTACTATTTGACAATTCTACCGCGTCGCTTTGACGGGTAAATATTAATGATAATTACATTTTTGCCTTAATTTCCTTATTTACTTCTTGTGATCATAACCATTTATTAAATTATTTCGCATTTATGATCACTTGATTGATCATCATTGTAGGTCCCAAGGGGTGTAAGTGTAAGGTTTAGAAGGGGGTTGAATAAACCTTACCAAATTTTCGATTTAGGCCTTTTAAATCTACAGAGTTCTACACAATCATGTCCTTGATGGACAAATCGAATTAGTCACTCAAGAGAGTTAATCTCTCAACAGACTCACCGAGCTGTTAGTAGAGTAACTCACCTGTTGGCTATAATTTGACTCACCTGTGGTTTTGTTTTTATTGGAAGACTTAACACCCTTAAGTTTGATTAAACAAGTTTTTACAAACTTGATTTAGTACTTATAGATTATCAAATGGATAGCAAATTTATCAGCAGAGATATAAGCAATTAAAGTGCGAGAAATTTAAATGCAAAATGTAAATGACACAAGAAAGTTTTTATAGAGGTTCGAAGATGGGGTAATTCTTCTACTCCTCTCTTCTCCAACTCCCGGAGGAATCCACTAAGTAATGATCGGTTTACAAAGTGGTAACAGTCCGGATACAAGTCTTGATCACAACAAATGCCGACTTGATCCTTTGGGACTCGATCCGAGACGCCTTGATCACTCACCAAGCCTCTCGTACGACTCGAGCTTCTTCACAGGCACAGTGCGCTTTGCTACTACAGACTCACTTGCTCAAGCACTTTGGATTTGATCACGAAGCCTCCAAAAGCTTAAGACTTGGTTCACCTTGAACCTTTCTACAATCCTTCTTGGAATGTAGACCCCTTTTTTTCAGATTTTCCTCTTCAACTCGATTGAAGTTCTCTTTCCTTCACGGGTAAGTGTTGGATTGATGTACTTGAGATGTAGGCTTGAGGATTGAGATTGTTTTAGTTATTGATAAGCTTGTATATCTCACGTGTGTCATTCATCCACGCATTCTTCTTCTCAATCAAACTCCTCACCTTTTATAGTGAACTTTCAAAAATTTGCCCGTTGAAGAGATAGGCTCATTTTTGAAAATCACTTTGCGATCGTTGGTATGCGCTTCTTGGAATTGCCATTTCCTCGTATGAAATGTTTTATCACCTTTTCGTAGTTCGACACGGTGTAGTGCTTCCCATTGTTCATTTCTTTTGCACGCTCGGGACCGAGCACTCCAAGAAAGGTAGTATGGAGATATTACTTGTTTAAGTAAATCTCTTGATTTACGGCAACGGTTCTTTTACGCTTATCTCGACTTGACCGCATTTCCTCGCTTTCCCCAGGACTTAGAGTCGCCTTCCAATCATTGGATGACTCTTCTTGCACTCCTTGAGACTTGGCTTCTCTTGAGTTGACTTGACTGATGTTCCACTCACCGCATCTCACCGCTTCTTCGAGTTCCCGTCTCTTTTCTTTGTTGTACTCACTGCCTCACAAAGTGAGTTTTCCTTCAAGCCTTCGCTTGTCTTCTTGCAAGTTGGAGCGTAGGCGACTTAACTCACTTGGCCACTCTAATTGTTACAATACATTTCAAAGCAAGAATTGGGAGCCAACTTTCTATTCTAAGTTTTACATGGCATTCATCAAAATCTAAACAATAGAATTCCTAACAATTTCCCCCTTTTGATGATGCCAAAACTTAAATCATACAGAGATGCAAATAACACGTATACATACAGATAGTGTATTGACATAGAATGTATGCGCGCATAATCAATCTTTTTATTGATCATATCATTCTTGTACTTAACACAATCACAAGGTGTATCGAGTATGAAAAAAATTTGCATTATTACGTAAGACTTACGTTGTATGTATTTGCATATAAAATACAAGAAGGGTTGGACAAAGAACACTTCATCTCCTTCATTTATCTCCTTCTTTCATCTTGATCAAGATCTTCTTCTTTTTTTTTCTCTTCTTCTCGTCATCACCGCCTTCTTTTTCTTCTCATATGCCTTCCTGGCGCCTTCATCTTTCCTTATTCTTTCCTGTCTCTCCCGCCATAGCCGAGTTTGTCTCTTGTTTTCTTCTTCTATCCTTTTTGCATACTCGGCGTTGGTTTTAGCCACTTGCAAGTTCGCCACATGGTCAAGCCCCCCAGAGATCCCTCCTTTCTTTCCCGGATCTACGTATTCAATATTCTTGGGCAAAGGCCTGTGTCCAAGCTTCTTCCTCCACTCGCCGCTTCTTCCTCTACCTCAAGGCGATATCTTTGTCGGGGCCTTCTTCTTTCCAAATGAGTGCTGCCCGGAGTGACCAGCAGAGCGATCGCGGTTGTCTGGCCATCTGTCGAACCTTCTTCACATAATGTGAGACCCTTTTCCCAAGATCTGACAGTCCTAAGCTTGAGCCAAGGACATATTTGCAAAATAACCTTCAGATTCGAGCGTTTTGAATTCGCAACGATCTTGGCTCGTCCCGACATCCGAAATGGCATACGTGTCTCTCTCGTCAACCGGAATGCCTCCGTGTTCTTTCAAAATGTTCATCACCCTGGCATCCATTCTTCCTTCCACCTCCTTCATCCCTCGCTTCAATTTCTTTTTCTCTTCTCGGCCATAGATACAACAGTGTTGGAGTGGCAGAGTCACGGGAGTTTGTCGCTTATAATGTCACCGTGACAGGACCTGTTGGGGGTTTGTGCAATCATCAAGGTCATATTCTTTGATCCTTCCCCCTCAAGATTTTCCTTTCTTCGATTTCAAAATTTCCTCACCGATTTTCCTTCTCACTTGCTCCCTTGTCACCGCTTCCTTTCTTTTCAACTTGATTTTCTTTGCTTTAAGGTATTCCTCTTCCCCTTTTGGCATCATCAAAGGATAGAGGAACCCTGGGAACATGTCTTTGGCAAGCATGAAGTCGAGTCTCCGATGGTTGAATTTTGCTTCAAGTCTGCTGCGTTGTATCTTTGCACGAATTGATCGAGTAGCGTTGGATTCTCACAAATCGCTTCATCTCAAATGCCATGAGAAGGCTGAATTTTCTTGTCATGTGTTCTTCCAAACGTCAGTATATCATTTGCATTTCGCTTCACGCAGCAGCCTTGATCTCGGCAAAGGTGAGCTTCGTGCATATGTTCAATGTGTTCCCGCAGCCGTTTTTCGCATCAACATTTTCGACTCTCCACACCAGACTTTTTGAATAATTGTCTCAAGTATCTCACCGTCCACACGCATTGATTCTTCTTTGTTGCCACCATTCCCTTATCCTCGACCGTGATGCCTCTCAAGTCACCGTAAGGTTGGCATCTCTGTTGTCCAGCGATATCCAAGGAGGCTCGATGCCTCTCCATCTTTTCAACTTCAAAGAAAGAGTGCCTTGAACACTTCTCGTGCCACCGATTCTTCATTGCGGTGATGGCCATACAAAATAAATCGAAGTCGGCCGAACAATGGTGCCTGAGTGAAAAAGAGCTGGTCTGTGATAGCGTGCTTGCTCATTTTTTCGACTCTTCGTGGAGTTCGTATCTCCAAGGTGAGAAAGGGAAAGATTCCACAAAGGATTCATCACCGCCATCCGGGATTTGTTCGATGATAAGCGGTGGGTGTGAAGTTTTTTGGGAATCGATCCACTGTAGCTTGAGGAGCCGGAGCGTGATCGCCGGTTCAATGGGTTTTGTGGTGCGAGAGCTCGGCTTTCGAGCCTCAACATTGCCTTAACAGCCTTCGTTGGTCTCAAATGATTTCTCCTTTTGAGTAGACGGTCCTCGGCCTTATCGTGCTCGAGCGTCATCGGACGATGATGAGATTTCCATTGGTGGCTCATCATCAAAATTAAAGGTCCGACGAGTAGTCTTGGGATCGACTTGCTCGTGCCTGAACATCCGCACCGAGTCTTTTGGATTTGTCATGGGGTTGACTCGAGCCTTTCTTCTTCGCCTTCCGATTCCGAAAAGGTGACATCGGGGGTTGTCCTGGGAATCATGAAGTGCGCCGATCTCCTTTTCGGATGGATCGATGGTTGCGGGCGGGATGTTCTCTACTTCACTGTTGTGTTACCCCTTAGTCTCAACCTCCCGTGGCCTTCATTTCCTCCAGCGCTCTCTCTGCTGCGAGGCACTGGTCTTCCTTTTCGGCGTGTCGTCACTGCCTTAGGGTCTTCTACAATGGCATCCATTGGAGTCTCAACCCCATGGATTGCGCTTTCATCGCCAGTGTTAACTCCCAGGTCATTCCTTCCTCGTGCCTCGACGCATCGCAGCGTCATTAGCCTTCGTAGTCGTTGGCACCTCACCGAGACAGTCTCAATCGCCTCGAGCTTCGTTGATGGCAACTTGTCGTTCTTCTTGTGTTTGAGTGTTCTTTGCTTCGCCTCCTACATTCTTTTTTGTGGAGTCATCTGCAAAGATCCTCCGACCTTGCCGCAGGTGGAGGAGTTTCCCCCCGGCGCACCACCGAGTGACTTGGAGTGGGGTTACTCGTCTCCAAACTCCCGGCTGTTGCAATTGATGGTTCACCGTTGGGGCGGTGGTGGCACACCTTCAATAGGGGTTGGCTCGACCGGGTCCCCACTAGCCCGGGGCCATCGCCATGTCCCTTATTGCCTTCTTCGAGTGAGTGGGAAGTGGTAGCAAAGAACATCACTGGCTATTTGTCAACCACTCCCATTGGGTCGATTTCACCGTGTTCGGAGGACTCTCCTGGTCCCTCCATCGCTTTGCTCGTGAAGGATTCTTGATTCATGCAATGCTTGTTGCATCCGCAATTCTTCCGTGGCGGCGCAGCATTCTCCGTTCCTCGTCACTTTCGGAGAAGACATCAAGGAGAGGATGGAAGTGTTACTCAGGAGATAGATAGGGCGGACACTTGCCTTTTCGCGTGCTTCTCGCTTCTTCACTTGCTTTTCTCTCTCCTTGTCCTTGTAGATCTGCGAAATATCCATGCAATTGTCTTCATCTAGAGTGAGCACAGATAATAATCCAAGGAAATTTAGCGATTCCTCTTCTTCTTCTATGAATTCAGCCGTTGGAACTGTTCCCTCGACTTGCTCAACTTCCATTTTCTCACTCACGCAGACGATTTTGGATGTCCGGGTAAGGTGGAGATAGGATCATTACATCACTATCCGCTTGGGCTGTTCTTCTTGAGTTTCACCGTGTGTGAGCTACATAATCGTGTCTTTGGGTTGCCTCTGCTGATCACCTTCAGCAGACTTTCTGTTTCATCAATTACATCCGAGACCCTACTTCTCCAAAGAGTCTCCTGTATTTGTGCTAGGCGAGTAACCGACTCACCGGTTTCTCTTGTTCGGCCGCTTGACGAGTCTTCTTCGTCTCCTGGTTTGTACCAGGGAATTTACAGTTCGGGCGGTGTCCTCTCGAGTCTAGGCGGCCGGGGCCGGTGCTTGTGTTTGTTTCGAGGAGCCGGCCGTCTAGGCTTGTCGGCTTCTCCTCCTTTTGACGATCGAGAGGGAATTTGTGAGTCCTTCTCGACCGCTGCAGGGGCGGGTGACACGGCCGCCAGGCGGTGTGACTCGCTGCAGGGGCAGGGCATGTTTGGTTTTCTTTCTTTGCAGGGGCAGCAGACTTCTTGCTAGCTACAGGCGACTTTCTTCTTGGTTGGGGAGGAAGCACTTGTGTCTTCGGTCACCGATTCCCCCTCACCGGTGTCGCCTCTCTTGGCGTGCGACGCCGAGCACCGGAGAGGTTAGCTCAAACATCCTCTTGTTGACATGGAAGGCCTTCCCATGTCTAAGAGGTACTCCTTTCACCTCCAATAGCCGCCAATCACTGTGGCCATATCCCGAGATCCTCCAAATGACCCATCTTCTTTGAAGGACTTGTTCCCCACGCTCGGGCAGAATGCTCTGTCGTAGATAAACTCACCCGCTTTATCTTCTTTTCTTCGATTATTGCAGCCATCATAATCAATTTTGCCTTTGACAGATTGGTCAAAGTCGCCAAATTTGATGTCGATACACTTGCAACAATATCCAACAATTTGTGATAATCCTCTTTCAGCAGATCTCTTGTTTGCCGTGTATATTACTTTGTCGCAACGCGTCGACTTGGCTATTTTTCCCATGCGCCCAAGTTTACATCGCCTTCCTTAATTTCGATTTGCTCCTCTGTTGGTAGTGAGCAATATTCACCAAATCTCTTGGCAAGTGATAGTCACCGCTTCCCCGTGAATGATGACTTGATTCCTTCATCGTGAATCTCAAAGCATTCACGTAGAATCGCGCGACCTCCTCCACATAGGTCATAGGATACTCCATGTTAGAAACGATTTCGATCCCGACGTTTCTAACTTCTCCGCGATTTTCTTCACCAGGGTGTCGTCGGACCCCCGCTTCACCATTCTCAAAATCCACGGTCGAACCGGTGTGGATTTGTTTTCCCAACTTGGTAAAGTCATACGTTGGTGCCATTTCTCAGAATAATTTCAAGGAAAAGTTCAAATTTGATTTGAAGGTTGATAGGGTTTCGAGAGTATTTGCCTTTGCTTTTTGAGAGAGAGAGATTGAACAGTTTTTTAGAAGTGTGAGAGAGAAACGGACGAAAAATGGTTTAAATATGGTTTATGAAAGGGCGTGCGACGGTTTTTGAATCGTGATCGAAATCAACGGCTTGGATTTCGCACGATATTGAGCGCTCATGTCTCGTATTTAATGCGGCAAAGATTTATATCCAATCATAGGCTTGGTGTGCGCTTTATGTCCGCATACATCATCATTATCTTTGACGTGTCTCTTAAAACATTCCCGCTAAGTCAAAAACGATCGCATTTTTGTCACTTTGCTCATAAGTTATTCACTTATCTCTTAGCCGATTTAACTCGCTTCTCACATTTCTCTTAGTGACTTAGCTATCACCGACTTGGTATAGCCGACTTTTTCCGATACAACCGGTTTATCGAGCTAATTTTGGTTTTCACTCTTTTTTCACCTTCTTTCCTGTTCCATTTCTTTTCTTTGATTCTTCTATGTCTCGGCTTAGCTCAATTAGCCCCAACTCATGTTTGAGTTCTTCAAATCTTGACTCACATAAAGGTTTTGTGAAGATGTCACTAGTTGCTTATCGGTTGAGATATATTCCAAGATAATGTCCTTCTTTTCAACATGATCTCTTATGAAATGATATCCGACATCTATATGTTTTGTTCTTGAGTGCAACACAGATTTTGAGTGATTGCAATTGCACTTGTGTTATCACACATGATTGGAATTTCTTTTTCTTCAACTTCATAATCTCTCACCGTTGTCTCATCCATAGGACTTGGGCAACAACAATGCCGCAGCCTATGTATTCTCGCCTCACCGTAGAAGTGGCTATTGAGTTTTGCTTCTTGCTAAACCAGAAATTAACTGTTCCAAGCATTTGACATGTGCCTCAAGTACTTTTCTGTCCACTCTGCATCCAAAGATAGTCGAGTCTCGAATAGCCAATTAGCTTGAATCCACCTTCCTTTGGATACCATAGCCCTACTTCTTGGTTTCCTTTTAAGTATCTCAATATTCTCTTAGTCCGCAGTCATATGGCTCTCTTTTGGAGCAGATTGAAATCTTGCACATACACCTACAAAAGAAAGGTGATGTCCGGCCCGCTAGCCGTGAGATAGAGCAATGATCCAATAAGTGCTCAGATCTTGTTTGATCTACAGCTTGCCATCCGCATCCATGTCCATTTTGACCGATGTGTTCATTGGTATTTTTACGTAAGACTTCTCCTCCATACCAAATTTCTTCATTAAATCTCTCGTGTATTTTGTTTGACTTATGAAGGTTCCATCCTTCACTGTTTCACTTGAAGTCCAAGGAAGAATGTCACTCTCCCATCATGCTCATTTCAAATTTACTTTGCATGAGGTTTGAGAATTTTTCACACAACTCTTTGTTAGTGGATCCAAAAATGATGTCATCCACATATATTTGAACAAGCAAAGATACTCTTCTTGTCTTGAATTCTGAAAAGTGTTCTATCTACTTTTCCTTTAGTGAATCCATTTTCGCTTAGGAATTGTGACAGGTATCATACCATGCCTCGGGTGCCTGTTTTCAATCCATACAGGGCTTTCTTGAGTTTGTACACTTTGTCTCCAAGAGTCTTCCTCGCTCAAATCCTGGAGGTTGTTCAACATACACTTCTTCTTCCAATAATCCATTTAGAAATGCACTTTTACATCCATTTGATATACAATGAAATTTTTGTGAGTCGCATAGGCAAGAAACATCCTTATAGCTTCCAATCTTGCTACGAGAGCAAATGTTTCATCAAAATCTATTCCTTCTTCTTGGCAATATCCTTTGGCTACCAATCTTGCTTTGTTTCTTACCACGTAACCTTCCTCGTTCATCTTATTTCTGAATACCCATTTGGTTCCAATAACATTTTGATGTACGGGTCTTTGTACTAATTCCCATACTTTATTTCTCTCAAACCGATTCACTCTTCTTGCATAGCTTGAATCCAATGTGTGTCATCCAATGCTTGTGACACATCTTTGGGCTCTATTCTGCGAGATGAAGAATGTGAACATTGCTTCTTGTTGAGTTCTCGATCTTGTCTTGACACCTTCTCTCATGTCTCCAATGACAAGATCTCGGTGGATGGTCTCTCACCATCTTACGCCAAAGTTGAAGTAAGTTAGCCGGATTCATCGACTTGTACCGTGTTGCTTTGGGGTCGCTCTCTCGTGATCACTCACCGCAGATTTTCCACTGCTTTTGAGATTCACTATCTCATCTTCTTCTCAATTGATAATCCCCGCCTTGACTTCAAAGATAGGGATTCTTCTCGTGAGGTTGGATGTTTCACCTTATCACCGACTCTTCAATGTCTTTTCCATTTATGTTTGGCTCATCGAATACTACATGAATGGATTCTTCTCAGAACCATAGTTCTTTTGTTGAGTATTCTCAGTAGGCTTTGCTTTCACCGAGTATCCTAAGAAGATACCTCATCACTTTAGCATCAAAAGCCTTTAGGTTGTCTTTGCCATTATTGTGGATGAAGCATTTACATCCAAATATCCTGAAATATGCAACATTTGGTTTTCTTCCACCCGCATCTCATAGGAGTCTTTGTCACCGCCTATTTATCATACATCCTGTTTTGGGTGTAGCAGTCGTGTTGATTGCTTGACCCAAAATCTTTTTGTAACCCCGTCACTAACATGGTCCTTGCCGCTTTTTGAGGGTTCTGTTTCTTCTTTCGCAACTCCATTCTCATGTGGAGTCCTTGCGGTGATAGTTCATGACCAATACCATTCTCAATACAAGATCGAGTTATTATTCCATTGACAAACTCGGTTCCTTCTATCCGATCTTATTTTGATAATGGTTTGACTCTTCTCATTTTGTATTCTCTTCATCACCGTGGTAGCTTTTGTAGAGTTTCTTTCTTCTTGCACATGAATATTGTCCATGTATATCTTGAGTAGTCATCTACTACCACCAAGGTGTATTTCTTTCCACTTATGCTTGCCGGTTCCACTGGGCCAAATAGATCCATATGAAGCGGTCTGCAATATTCTTGTTGAGGATGGGCATGTCTTTTCTTTGAATGACGACTTGATTTGTTTTCCTTCCGACATGCATCACATATACTTTCCTTCTTGTATATCGAGTCCGGAAGTCCTTCTACAAGATGACTTCTTGCTAGCTTATTAATTGTTTTGAAGTTCGTGTGACTCACTTTTTGTGCCACAAAATAAACTTGATTCAAATTGTGCTTTTTTGCTAAGAGAGTCTTTGGGTGTTGCAATTGACCAATCCACTACATACATATTTTTCTCTGCCTATATCCTTGCAAAGACAACTTCATTAGATTCAACATTTTTGATTTGGCATATTCCCATGTTGAATCCAACATTGTAGCCCTTGTCGCAGAGTTGACTGATGCTTAGTAAATTGAAGTTTAGTCCTTCAACATATGCAACATCCGTGATTTCTAAACCATTCCTTTTGATGGATCCAAAGGCCTCTTATTTCACCAGAGCTTCATTTCTCCAAATATGACTTTTGCTCCTTTGACTTCCTTGAATTTTGACAGATTTCTCTTATTTCCTCGTCATGTGTCCGGGAATGACCACTATCCATGTACCAGTTCCTTGGCACTCACTGCTCCATGAACCCGCAATCAAGAAATTAAGTTTTAGGTACCCATTCTTGTCCGGGTCCCGAGGGGTTAGAATTATAAGATGATCCAACCAACCTATAGCCAAATGATTTGACTCTAAGAGGTTGCCATCTATCGGTGCCATACTCATAATCAATCCTCGCAAATTGCTTGGGAGTCTAGTTCATACAAATTGCCTTTTTGTCCGTATGCCTGCATATGTGTTTTAGCAATTGCCTTTCTTGGGTAATTGTGGTGTCTTTGAGTGTAGTGCCTAGGTGCATATGTGTGTCCGATGAAAGCTCTTATGCTTTTGGAATGGCCTTTGTTGAGTTCTCTGGCCTTTGCCATTTGGGCTTGTATTCCATAAGTCTAGCCGATAGTTCACATTGTTCCAACTACTGCTTGGATATTTTCTACCATTCCCATCATATGTATTTCTTTTATGAGTTTTCTGGGGTTTTTGGTAGCTCGCTTCTTCTTTACAGAGTATTTTCTCGCTTGGAGTCTCATTTGAGGACTCGTGAATCTCTTCACCGCCCTTTCAAAGACTCTCAACCGGTCGCTTTTTTTTCCTTTGTAACCAAGGCCAGCTTTGCTTAGATTGTGCTTTGATTGAAAGTGTGTGCATCATTTAGAGTTTTGGATTTTTCGACTCTTCATGACTTGAAGATCCTTTTTCCAAAATTACTTTGAGGTTTGACATGGCACAAAGGAATTAAATCCTAAGCCTGTCTTGTCTCCACATTCTCTTTGACTCATAATAAGATCATCCAATGATTTAGATGCCTTAGTGAATGAGGCAATAACATTTTTGAGGTCATTCTCCTCTTTTCTATAGCAAAGAATTTCTCGCTTATTAATCTAGCATTTTCAAATTTTTAAACTTTTATTCTCATCACTATTTGACTTAGAGTACTACTCGGCTCCTTAGTCACTTTGAGTTTTGATTTTTGAGTAAATCAAGTTTTCCTCATTCAATAGTGTGTGTGAGGTTTTAATGTGCTCAAAATCTTTCATCATTTTGCCTAATGAATCATAAAGATCAGCTGGGTGATGAAGTGTGTGTGTCACGCTCACTATCACTAGTGTCCGAGCTTGTTGAGTTAGATTGTACCTCATCTTCTTGATCTTGTTCTTTGGCCATTAAGCGGATCAAAGCTTCTTCTTCGAGTCACTTGAGTAGTCGCCACCGCTCTCCGAGTCACCGTCTCTCTTGACTTGGCTGTCTCAAAGAATCTCTGCAGCCCATCATTGCCTTTTTTCTTCTCTTGTCTTCTTTCTCTCAAGACCTTTCTTTCTTCTTCGTTTCGCGTACTTGTTGACTACAGGATATGAGCAAATAATGGCATAGTGACCTGTTGTCTACAATTCCAACATAGATATTCACCTTTTGATCACTTCTTTCTATTCTTGAGTTGTCACTCTTTTGATACTCAACTTGTTGATGATCTGCTCTCTTGGTTGGCCTATCATCCCTTGATTTGGAGGAGCCGAGTGTCTTCCGAGGATTCACCCTTTCCTCTCTTGTAGTTCTTGTTAAAGAACTTGTTAAATCTTTTAACCATTAGGGCTATTTCTTCCGGGTCAATTGCCTCTTTGACCTCACTTCTCCTTCCGTCTTTGACAACTAGAGCAAATTGTTTTGGTAGTACAAATGTCTCTTCCTCGATCTTTCCTTCTCACCAAACTCGTAGGCTTTGAGGTCCGAGAATAACTCATGATTGGATGTCTTTGATAGGTCCATGGAGTGTCTCAATGCCATGACCTTTATTTCCCATTCACTGGAAGACTTTTTAGGATCTTCATACACATTTCCTTTTGTGTATATTCCTTTCCAAGTGTAGATACTCATTTGTGATTTCTCAGAACCGAGCATCCAGTTGATCCAGGTTTTCTCCGAGATCATTTTAAAGTTCTCAAATTTTTGTACACCACCGATAGTTTGTTTTCTTTGATTTGTCAGTGATCCTTCACAAATCAATGTCGCTTTGTCCCAAATTTCCTTAGCGCTTTTGCAAGATTTCACTTTATTGAACATGGCTTTGTCCAAGGTTTTGTAGAGAATGTCCTTGGCTACATTGTCCAGGTTGTATCTTTTTCTCATCATTTGTCCACTCGCTTCTTTTTCAACCATGATCGTCCGGTCGATCTTCTTCCCTTCACCGCAACTCTTCGCATAACCGTGTTCACCTTTAATATTTGCAGAGGCCCATCTTCTATCACTATCCACATCTCATCATGTAATGCCGATAGATGAGCCCGCATACGAATTTTCCAATCATCAAATTCTTCAATAGTGAACATAGGAATGCGTGTTAGATTTGCTTCCATGATAATAACTTTTAATGATAGAAAAGAGTTTTGAAAATTTAAGTACTAAAGCGGACTTTTGAAAAGTTTGGAGATCTAGTTCAAGAACTAACCAGTGCGGAGGGTTCAATGAACCAACCGCTCCGATACCACTTGTAGGTCCCAAAGGGGTGTAAGTGTAAGGTTTAGAAGGGGGTTGAATAAACCTTACCAAATTTTCGATTTAGGCCTTTTAAATCTACAGAGTTCTACACAACTCGTGTCCTTGATGGACAAATCGAATTAGTCACTCAAGAGAGTTAATCTCTCAACACTCAAATTTCGGTGAGTCATTAGTAGAGTAACTCACCGCTGGCTATAATTTGACTCAAATTTGGTTTTGTTTTTCACGGAAGACTTAACACCCTTAAGTTTGATTAAACAAGTTTTTACACTTGATTTAGTACTTATAGATTATCAAATGGATAGCAAATTTATCACAGATATAAGCAATTAAAGTGCGAAATTTAAATGTTTGAAATGTAAATGACACAAAGAAAGTTTTTATAGAGGTTCAAGATGGGGTAATTCTTCTACTCCTCTCTTCTCCAACTCCCGGAGGAATCCACTAAGTAATGATCGAGTTTACAAAGTGGTAACACCCGAGATACAAGTCTTGATCACAATGAATGTTCGACTTGATCCTTTGGGACTCGGCCTGAGACGCCTTGATCACTCACCGCTTCTCGTACGACTCGCCTTCTTCACAGGCGTTGCCTTGCTACTACAGACTCACTTGCTCAAGCACTTTGGATTTGATCACGAAGCCCTCCAAAAGCTTAAGACTTGTTCACCCTTGAACCTTTCTACAATCCTTCTTGGAATGTAGACCCCTTGTTTTCGATTTTTCCTCTTCAACTGATTGAAGTTCTCTTTCCTTCACGGTAAGTGTTGGATTGATGTACTTGAGATGTAGGCTTGAGGATTGAGATTGTTTTAGTTATTGATAAGCTTGTATATCTCACGTGTGTCATTCATCCACGCATTCTTCTTCTCAATCAAACTCCTCAGCCTTTTATAGTGAACTTTCAAAAATTTGCCCGTTGAAGAGATAGGCTCATTTTTGAAAATCACTTTGCAAAATCGTTGGTATGCGCTTCTTGGAATTGCCATTTCCTCGTATGAAATGTTTTATCACCTTTTTCGTAGTTCGACACGGTGTAGTCTTCCCATTGTTCATTTCTTTTGCACGCTTCGACCGAGGGTGAGCACTCCAAGAAAGGTAGTATGGAGATATTACTTGTTTAAGTAAATCTCTTGATTTAATAAACGGTTCTTTTACGATTATCTCGACTTGATCGCATTTCCTCGCTTTCCCAGGTGACTTAGAGTCGCCCAATCATGGATGACTCTTTCAGCCATTTTCCCGACTTGAGACTTGGCTTCTCTTGAGTTGACTTGATCGATGTTCCACTCACCGTGCATCTCACCGCTTCTTCATCCGAGTTCCCCGTCTGCTTTCTTTGTTGTACTCACTTGTCTCACGGCGAGTTTTCCTTCAAGCCTTCGCTTGTCTTCTTGCAAGTTGGAGCGTAGGCCGACTTAACTCGGCTTGGCTCTCTAATTGTTACAATACATTTCAAAGCAAGAATTGGGGAGCCAACTTTCTATTCTAAGTTTTACATGGCATTCATCAAAATCTAAACAATAGAATTCCTAACAATCATTATTGTTATTTGCGTATCTATGAGTCACCTTAGAATTCTAAGAGACTATTTATTTTAGAGGTTTAAACCTTATAGAATTAAGAATTCGATTTAGATTAAGTGATCATGAGACTTACAAGTGATCAAGGAAATCACTAATTATTTTGGAGATTGATATTATTCACCTATTATCATCAATTTTGGGACATAAAAATAAAATATGGAATTACCACAAATACCCCTAAGGGGACGGCCATGATGGGAAAATTTGGTGTAGAAATATCTCCCAACTCTTGTACATGTACTTGTTAGGAAAATTTATTGTTTAGATTTTGATTAATGCCATGTAAAACTTAGAATAGGAAGTTGGCACCCCAATTCTTGTTGTAAAATGTATTGTAATAAATAGAGCCGCCAAGCCGAGTTAAGTCGCCTACGCCCTAACATGCAAGAAGACAATCAAGACTAGAAGGAAGACTCGCGAGACACCGAGTATGGCAAAGAAGAGTAGACGGAACTCTATCAAGAAGCATGAGATGCAACAGTGGAGAGTATCACCAAGTCAACTCGAGAAAAGCCAAGTCTCAAGTTGAAGTGACAAAGAGTCATACATGATTGGAAGTCGACTTAAGTCACCTAGGGAAAGCAGAAAAATGCAAATCAAGTCGAGATAACTATAAAAGATCCGTTGCACAGAAATCAAGAGAATTACTTAAACAAGTAATATCTCCATATCACCTTTCTCGAGTGCTCACCCTAAGCGCAAAAGAAATGAACCAATGGGAAGCACTACACCGTGTCGTAACTCAAAAGGTGAAAGAACAATTCAAACGAGGAAATGGCAATTCCAAGGATCGCAACAAGACAAACCAACGATCGCAAGTGACTTTCAAAAATAAGCCTATCTCTTCAACGGGCAAATTTTTGAAAGATCACTATAAAAGGCCGAGGAGTTTATTTGAGAATAAAAGACACAAAAGACACAAAAGACACAAGAGACACAAGTTACTGGACCAACCAAAAACGTTCAAGCCATTATTTAATCTGAAACATTCTCAATCCTCAAGCCTACATTACGAAGAACATCAATCCAACACTCACCGTGAAGGAAAGATAACTTCAATCGGTTGAAGAGGAAAATACTTGAAAAATCAAGGGGTCTCGCATTCCACGAAGGATTGTAGGAAGGTTCAAGGTCGAACCAAGTCTTAAGCTTTTGGAGGGCTTCGTGATCAAATCCAAAGAGCTTGAGCAAGTGAGTCAGAGTAGCAAGGCAAAATGCCTGCGTGAAGAAGTCCGAGTCGCATGAGAAGCCGGTGAGTGATCAAGGCGTCTCATCGAGTCCCAAAGGATCAAGTCACCGTGGTGATCAAGACTTGTATCCGACCGTTACCACTTTGTATATTGATCATTACCTAGTGGATTCCTCCAGGAGTTGGAGAAGAGAGGAGTAGAAGAATTACCCCATCTTCGAACCTCTATAAAAATTTCATTGTGTCATTTACATTTCAAAGACTTTAATTCCTCGCATTTTAATTGTTTAAATCACGATAAATTTGCTATCCACTTGATAATTTCTAAGTACTAAACTAAGCACTAAATCCTTGCTTAACCAAACTTAAGGGTGTTAAGTCTTCCAAAAAAACAAAACCACAGTTGAGTTAATTTAGAGCCAACAAATGAGTTATTCCATCAATGTTCGATTGAGTCTCGTGAGAGACTAACTCTACTGATTGACTAAATTGACTGTCCATCAAGGACACAAAATGTAGTAGATCAACTCAGTACATTTAAAAGGACTAAATCGAAAATTTGGTAAGGTTTATTCAACCCCCTTCTAAACCTTACACTTACACCCTTGGGACCTACAAGTGGTATCGAGCGGTTGGTTCATTGAACCCTCCGCACCGGTTATCGAACTAGATCTCCAAACTTTTCAAAGTCTCGCTTTAGTACTTAAACTTTCAAAACTCTTTTTATCATTAAAAGTTATTATCATGGAAGCAAATTTGACACGCGTCCCTATGTTCACAATTGAAGAATTTGATGATTGGAAAATTCGTATGCAGCTCATCTATCAAAGATTACATGATGAGATGTGGATAGTGATAGAAGATGGGCCACCGCAAATCCTTAAGGTGAACACAATTGTAAGAAGAGCTGCAAATGAAGGAGAAGAGGATGTTGCTCCCGGATCAATCATGGTTGAAAAACCAAGAACTGAGTGGACAAATGATGACAAAAGATATAACCTGGACAATGTAGCCAAGGACATCCTTTACAAAACCTTGACAAAGCCATGTTCAATAAAGTCAAATCATGCAAAACGGCTAAAGAAATGGGGACAAGCTCACATTGATTTGTGAAGGCTCGAGCAAATCAAAGAAAACAAATTATCGATGGTTGTACAGAAATTTGAGAACTTCAAAATGATCTCAGGAGAAAACCTGGATCAACCGGATGCTCGGTTCACGGAAATCACCAATGAGCTATCTCGCACTTGGAAAGGAATATACACGAAGAAATGTGTATGAAGATCCTAAAAGTCTTCCAAATGAATGGGAAATGAAGGTCATGGCATCGAGACATTCCATGGACCTATCAAAGACATCCAACCATGAATTATTCTCGGACCTCAAAGCCTACGAGTTTGAGCCGAGAAGAAAAGACCAGGAAGAGACAGTTGTACCCAAAACAGCTTGCTCTAATTGGTAAAGATGGGAAGAGAGCCGAGGTCAAAGAAGTCATTGATCTAGAAGAAATAGCCCCGATGGTCAAAAGATTCAACAAGTTCTTCAATAAGAACTACAAGAGAGAAAGGGCGAATCTTCCGGAAGACACTCGCCCTCCAAATCAAGGAAAGATAGGCCAACCAAGAGAACATCATCAAAAAGTCAATATCAAAGGTGACAATCCAAGAATGGAAAGAGTCGATCAAAAGGTTGAATATCTATCTTGGGATCAGACAACCAGTGTCACTATGCCATTGATCGGCCCATATCCTCGTAGTCAACAAAAAATACAGAATGAAGAAGAAATGAAGGTCTTCAGAGAAAGAAGACAAGAAAAGAAAAAGGCAATGATGGTTGCACAGAGATCGGCCGAAACAATGCAAGTCAAGAGAGACAAAATTCAGAGAGCAAAGCGGCCGACTACTCAAGTGACTCGAAGAAGAAAGCCCGATCCGCTTGATGGCCAAGGAACAAGATCAACCTGACCAAGAAGATGAGGTACACTCTAACTCATCAAACTCGGACTCTAGTGATAGTGATCGTGACACACACACTTCATCACCCACTCGATCTTTATGATTCATTAGGCAAAATGATGAAAGATTTTGAACACATTAAATCCTCACACACACTATTAAATGAGGAAAACAACCTACTCAAGAGTCAAAACTCAAAGTCCGATCGAGGAGCCGAGTACTATAAGTCAAATAGCCGATGAGAATGAAAGTTTGAAGGCTGAAAATGCTAAATTAATAGCAAAATTGCCGCTATAGAGAAGAGGAGAATGACCTCAAAAAGGTTATTACCTCATTCACTAAGGCATCTAAATCATTGGATGATCTTATTATGAGTCAAAGAGAATGTGGAGACAAGACAGTGGATTTAATTCCTCCGTGCTATGTCAAACCTCAAAAGTAATTTTGGAAAAGGATCTTCAAGCCATGAAGAGTCCGAAAAATCCAAAACTCTAAATGTTGCACACACATTCACTCCAAAACACAATAATAAGCAAACCGGCCTTGGTTATAAAGGAAAAGGAAAACAGACATTGAGTGCGCTGAAAGGGCAAATGAAAGAGATTCACCGAGTTCCTCAAGAAACTCCAAACAAAATACTCAGTAAAGAAGAAGCGAGCTACCAAAACCTCGTAAAATCTATAAGAGAAATACATATGATGGGAATGGTAGAAAATATCCAAGCCAAGTCGATTGGAATAATGTGAACTATCAAAGATAAACTTATGGAATATAAGCCCAAATGGCAAAGGCCTAGAACTCAAGAAAGGTCATTCCAAAAGTATAAGAGCTTTCAAAGACACATATGCACCTAGCACTACACTCGTGAGACACCACAATTACCCAAAGCAAGATTGCTAAAACTTATACACAGCATACGACAAAAGAGACAGCTTGTATGAACCTAAAATCCCTGCAAGCAATTTGCCAAGATTAATTATGATTATGGCACCGATAGATGGCAACCCCTTAGAGTCAAATCATGTGGCTATAAGTTGGTTGGATCATCTTACAACTCTAACCCCTCGACCTGCATAAGTATGGGTACCTAAAACTTAATTTCTTGATTGCGTTCAAGGAATAAATGAAAGCCAAGGAACCTGGTACATGGATAGTGGTCATTCCGGACATATGACAGAAATAAGAAAATCTGTCAAAAATTCAAGGAAGTTAAAGGATCAAAAGTCATATTTGGAGGAAATGAAGCTCTGGTGAAATAAGAGGCATTGGATCCATCAAGAGAATGGATTAGAAATCACAGATGTTGCATATGTTGAAGGACTCAACTTCAACTCGCTAAGCATCAGTCAACTCGTGACAAGGGTTATAATGTTGGATTTAACATGGGTGTATGCCAAATCAAGGATATTGAATCAAATGAATTTGTCTTTGAAGGATGTAGACAAGAATATGTATGTCGTGGATTGGTCAATCGCAACACCCATCACCATCTACTAGCAAAGAGCACAATTTGAATCAAGTTGGTTGTGGCACAAAAACGAGTCACCGAACTTCAAAACGATCAACAAGCTTGCACGTAATCTTATGGAAGGACTTCCGGACTCGATACAAAAAGGAGAGTATATGTGACGATGTCGGAAGGGAAAACAAATCAAGTCATCATTCAAAGAAAAGACATGCCAATCTTCAACAAGAATATTGCATCCGCTACATATGGATCTATTTGGCCCAAAGGAACCAAATAGATAAGTGGGAAGAAATATACCTTGGTGGTAGTAGATGACTACTCAAGATATACATGGACAATATTCATGTGTAAAGAAGAAAGAAACTCTAAAACTACCACAAATTGATGAAGAGAATTCAAAATGAGAAAAGCCAAACCATTATCAAAATAAGATCGTATTGCAGAAACGAGTTTGTCAATGGAATAATAACTCGATTGTATTGAAAATGGTATTGGTCATGAACTATCGCCAGCAAGACTACACAAATGTAATGGAGTTGCGAAAGAAGGAACAATGAACTCTCAAAGAAACAAAGGACCATGTTAGTCAAGCGGGGTTACCAAAAAGATTTTGGGGTCAAGCAATCAACACAACTTGCTACACTCAAAACATGATGTATGATAAAATGCAGACAAATTTACAAAGACTCCCTATGAGATTTGGACTGGAAGAAAACCAAATGTTGCATATTTCGAATATTTGGATGTAAATGCTTCATCCACAACAATGGCAAAGACAATCTAAAGGCTTTTGATGCTAAAGTCGATGAAGGTATCTTCTTAGGATACTCACCGAAAGCAAAGCCTCTGAGTACTCAACAAAAGGACTATGGTTGCGGAAAATCCATTCATGTGGTATTCGATGAGCCAAATGTAAATGGAGAAGACATTGAAGAGTCACCGATAAGTCAATCATCCAACCATACGTAAGAGTCCCTATCTTTGGAAGTCAAGCCGAATTATCAATTCGTAAGAAGATGAGATAGCCAATCTCAAAAACAATCGAAAATTTGCAATAAGTGATTACGAAAGAGTGACCACAAAGAACACACCGCAAGTCGATCAATCCAAATAACTTACTCCAACCTGATGTAAGATGGCCGAGAGACCATCCACCGAACTTGTCATTGGAGATATAAGAGAAGGTGTCAAAACAAGATCCGAACTCAAAAGAAGCTATGTTCACATGCTTCATCTCGCAAATAGAGCCCAAAGATGTGTTACAAGCATTGAACGACGCACATTGGATTCAAGCTATGCAAGAAGAGTCAATCGCTTGAAAGAAATAAAGTATGGGAATTAGTTCAAAGACCCACACATCAAAATGTTATTGGTACTAAATGGGTGTTCGAAATAAGATGAACGAGGAAGGTTACGTGGTAAGAAACAAAGCAAGATTAGTAGCCAAAGGATATTGCCAAGAAGAAGGGATAGATTTTGATGAAACATTTACCCTCGTAGCAAGATTGGAAGCTATAAGGATGTTTCTTGCCTATGCGACTCACAAGAATTTCATTGTATATCGATGGATGTAAAAAGTGCATTCCTAAATGGTTTATTGGAAGAAGAAGTGTATGTTGAACAACCTCCGTGGATTTGAGCGTAAGACTCTTGGAGATAAGGTATACAAACTCAAGAAAGCTCTATATGGATTGAAACAGGCACCCGAGCATGGTATGATACTTTGTCACAATTCCTAATTGAGAATGGATTTACAAAAGGAAAAGTAGATAGAACACTTTTCGTAATTCAAGACAAAAAGAGTATATCTTTGCTTGTTCAAATATATGTGGATGACATCATTTTTGGATCCACAAACAAAGAGTTGTGTGAAAAGTTTTCAAACCTCATGCAAAGTAAATTTGAAATGAGCATGATGGGAGAGTGACATTCTTCCTTGGACTCCAAGTGAAACAACAAGGATGGAACCTTCATAAGTCAAACAAAATACACCGTAGATTTAATGAAGAAATTTGGTATGGAGGAGAAGTCTTCGTAAAAATACCAATGAATACATCGACCAAAATGGACATGGATACGATGGGAAGCCTCAGTAGATCAAACAAGATACGAGCACTTATTGGATCATTGCTCTATCTCACAAAGCCAGCGCCGGACATCACCCTTGCAGAGTAGGTGTATGTGCAAGATTTCAATCGCTCCAAAAGAGAGCCATATGACAAAGAAGAAGAGAATATTGAGATACTTGAAAGGAAGCCAAGAAGTCGGCTTATGGTATCCAAAAGGAAGGTGGATTCAAGCTAATCGGCTATTCATACTCGACTATCTTTGGATGCGAGTTGATTAAAAAAAGCACTTCGGCACATGTCAAATGCTAGGAAACAAAGTTGATTTCATGGTTTAGCAAGAAGCAAAACTCAATAGCCACCTCTACAAACAAAGCGCAGAATACATAGGCTGGGCAAATTGTTGTGCCCAAGTCCTATGGATGAGACAAAGAAATGAGAGAGACTATGAAGTTGAGGAGAAAGAAATTCCAATCATGTGTGATAACACAAGTGCAATTGCAATCACTCAAAATCTGTGTTGCACTCAAGAACAAAGCATATTGATGTCGATATCACTTCATAAGAGATCATGTTGAAAAGAAGGACATCATCTTGGAATATATCTCAACTTTGGTAAACAATTGGGTGACATCTTCACAAAACCACTATGTGAGTCAAGATTTGAAGAACTCAAACATGAGTTAGGGTTAATTGAGCTGAGTTAACACTATGAAGAATCAAAGAAAAGAAATGAAACACAAATCACCGAAAATCACCAGATCGGAAAGATAGCTACACCGAGTCACCGATAGTTGAGTCACTAAAAGAATCGTAAGAAGAAGAGTTAAATCGGCTAAGTGATAAGTTGAGTCACTTACGAGCAAAGTGACAAAAACGCAAATGCTCGTTTTGACTAAGCGGGAATGTTTTTAAGGAATACGTCGAAATAATGATGATGTGTACGGACATAAAGTCGCACACCAAGCTTATGATTGGATATAAATGCTTTGCCGCATTAAATACGAGACATTAAATGCTAAATAGGCGTGCAAAATCTAAGCCGTTGATTTCGATCACATTTCAAAACCACCCGCACGCCCTTTCATAAACCATACTTAAACCATTTCCGTTTCTTTCTCACACTACCAAAACTGTTCATTTTTTTTTCAAAAGCAAAGGCAAAAATTCTCTCGAAACCCTATCTATCTTCAAATCAATCTCTAAGTTTTCTTCGATAAAATCCTCGAACAATGGCACCAACCTACGACTTTGTCAAATTAGGAAGCAAATCCACACCGGGTCTCTTGTGGATTTCGACGGCATGGTGAAACAGGGTCCGACGACACCCTAGTGAAGAAAATCGGGCCGAGAAATTGGAAACGTCCCGGCCGAAAACCGTTTCGACGTTGGAATATCCAATGACCTATGTGGAGGAGGTCGCACACCCTCGTGAATGCCGATATTCACGATGAAGGAATAAAGTCATCCGTTCACGGAAAGAAGATCACCATCTCTCGCCAAGGATTTGGTCAACACCGATCTCTACCAATCAAGGAGCATCGAAATTAACGGCGATGTGAACTTGGGCGATGCTTGGAAAGAAATAGCCAAGCCTCGACTATCTTGATAAAATAGTGTACACACAACAAACAAGAGATCTGGCAAGGAGGATTATCACAAGTCGTTGGACATAGTTGCCAAATGTATTGACATCAAATTTGGCGACTTTGACCAATCAAAAGGCAAAGCTGATTGTAATGGCCGCAATCATCGCAAAAAAAAAATAAATAACTGGCCGAGTTTGTCTCACAAAGCAGACTCGCGAGGAACGTAGGGAACAAATCCTTCAAAGAAGATGGCACATTTGGAGGATCCCTAGGATATGGCCTGGTGATTGGCCGGTGATGGAGGTGAAAGGAGTCCCTCTTAGACATGGGAAGGCATTCCATGTTAACAAGAGGATGTTCAGAGCAAACCTCTCGGCGCACGAGAGAGAGCCTACGCCAAGAGAGGCGACACGAGTGAGGGGAATCACTGACCCTGAAGATACTGATTGTTTCCTCTCCACCCAAGAAGAAAGCGCCCTGCAGCTGCTAAGAAGATCGCTTCCCCAAAAAAAGAAAGTCAAACATGCTCCCGCCCCCGCAGAGTCACCGCCCTCGCAGTGTCTCCTGCCCTGCGCAGCCGAGAGAAGGACTCACAAATACCTTCTCCGATCGTCAAAAAGAGGAGAACCGACAAGCCAAGACGGCCACTCCTCGAGAAAAGACACCAAAGACCGCCCCCGCCCAAGACTCGGAGGAAACCGTCTCTCGAACTGTAATTATTAAGCGCTCCGAGTTGAGAAACCACGGAGTCACCACTCACCGGAGCAGATCTGGAGACTCGCCGGAGAAGTCGAGTCCCCGTGATGTAATTGATGAAACAGCCAAGTCTCTGCTGAAGGCGATCAAAGAGAGGCAACTCAAGACACAGTTGTAGTCCACACACCAAACACAAGAAGAAGCTGATAGAGCCGATAGTGATGTAATGATCCTATCTCTACCTTATCCAGACATCCAAAATCGTCTGCGTGAGTGGAGGAAATGGAAGTTGAGTAAATCAAGGGAACAGTTCCAACGGCCGAGTTTATAGAAGAAGAAGAGAATCGTTAAACTTCCTTGGACTAACCACGTGCTCCCAAAGATGGATGAAGACAATCGCACGGACATCCTACGGATCTTCAAGGACAAGGAGAAAGAAAGGCAAGCGGAGGAAGCCGAGGCACGTGAGAAGGCCAAGATCATCGCCTATCTCGGCACCACGTAACACACACACATCCTCTCCTCGATGTCTTCTCCGATGTGATGAGGATCCGGAGAATGCTGCGCCACGCGAGAAGAGTTGCAAATGCAGCAAGCATTGCACGAATCGAGAATCCTTCACGAGCAAAGATTGATGGAGGGACCAGGAGAGTCCTCGAACACACCGAAATTGATCCAATGGGAGTGGTTCAAGAAATCGCCATCGTTTGTTGCCACCACCACTTCCCCAGCTCACTCGGAAGAAGGCAATAAGGGAATTGGCGATGAAACGGGATAGTGGGGACCCCAATCGAGCCAACCCCTATTGAAGGTGTGTTACCACCTGCCCCAACGGCTGAACATTCAATCAAAACAGCCCGGGAGTTTGGAGACGAGTGACCCCATTCCAAGTCACTCGGTGGTGCGCCCCAGAGGGAAAAACTCCCTCCACCGCGGCAAGGTCGGAGGATGCTGCAGATGACTCAACAACGAATCCGGGAGGCGAAGTAGAGAAAAATACAAACACAAAAAGAAACAGACAAGTTGCCATCAACGAAGCTCAGGCGATTGAGACTCGTCTGAGGTGCCAACCGCTCTCAAGGCTAATGACGTTGTTGATGCGGTGAGGCACGGAAGGAACAACCCTGGGAGTTAACACTGGGCGATGAAAGTGCAATCCATGGGGTTGAGACTCCAATGGATGCCACCACGAAGACCCTAAGACAACGACACACGTCGAAAGGGAGGTCCAGGCCTCGCTGCAGCTTGAGACTGCGGGAGGTAATGAAGGCCCACGGGAGGTTGAGACTTCCCTGGGTAAAGAAGTCTAAGTAGAGAACATCCTCATGCTATCATTGACCCATCCCGAAAAGGAGATAAGTGCACTTCATGATTCCCGGGATAATCCCGATGTCACCTTTCGGGATCGGAAGGCGAAGAAGAAGGCCGAGTCATCCCGATGTGACAGATCCAAAAGACTCGATTGCGGATGTTCCAAGCACGAGCAAGTCTCGATCCCAAGACTACTCGTCAAACCTTTAATTTTGATGATGAGCCACCAATGGAAATCTCATCATCGTCCGATGATGCTTCGATAAGGCCGAGGACCGCCTACTCAATTGGAGAAATCAATCGAGACCAACAAGGCACATTGAGACAAATGAGGCTCGGCAAGCCGGGTCCACTTCACAACAAAACCCAACAACCGAGAGTCCACTACGCAGGCTCCTCAAGCCGCAGCAGGCCGGTCGATTCCAAAAAGAACTTCACGCGCACCGCTCATCATCGAACAAATCCCGGTTGGCGGTGATGAATCCTTTATAGAATCTTTTCCTTTTTCCCCCGGAGGTACCCGACCTCCATGTAGAGTCGAGAACGAACGCGCACACTACCACAAACCAGCTCCGTTTTCCATCGGCACCATTGTTCCAAATGATTATGATTTTGACGCCGCATGGCCATCACCGCAAATGGAAGAATCACCAAGTCCGCGAAGTGTTCAAGGCATTATTCGGCGAGATTGAACGGATGGAGAGGCATCGAGCCTCTATGGACATGCGATCGACAACAGAGATGCCAATCTCACCGATGATTTAAGAGGCATAACAATCGGGATCGGGAATGGTGGCAACAAAGAAGAAAACAATGCATGTGGAACAAGTTAGATACTTCAGGACATTGTTCAACAAGTCGTATGGAGAGTGAAAATGCCGATGCAAAAACAAAGCCGAGAGAACATATTGAGCACATGCATGAAGCTCACATTGCCGAGATAAAGTCTGCTGCGTGAGCAAAAACAAGAGTGATCTACAGCGTTTGGAAGAGACCATGAATACAAAATTCACCTTCTCATGGCCGAGATGAAGCTGATTTGTGAGAGTCCAACGCCGCTCGATCCGAATTTCGTGATGCATACTCTGCAGCAGGGACTCGAGACGAACTCTACCATCAAGCCAGGCTCGACTTCCCGCTTGCCGCATGTTTCCAGTGTCCTCTCTCTTTTGATGATGCCAAAAAGGGGAAGAGGGATACCTTAAAGCACAAAAAAGATCCGAAAAGAGGATGCAAATTTGTGAAGGAAAGACAGGTTGAGGAAGCCAAAAACAAAAGAAAGGAAAATCTGGAGGGGGAAGGATTGACCTTAATGATTGCACAAACCCCCAACAACGGTCACACACAATGACATTATCGGAAACTCCTCAGTGCCTCTGCCACTCCAACACTCTGCTATATCTATGGTCGAAAAGAGAAAAACAATTGAAGCGGGGATGAAGGAAGTGGAAGGAAGAATGGATGCCCGAGTTATGAACATCTTGAAACAACATGGAGGCATTCCAAAGAGCGAGAGACACGTATGCCATCTCGGATGTCGGGACAGAGCCACGATCGCTTGATGAATTTAAAACGCTCGAATCAAGGATACTTTGCAAATATGTCTATGGCTCAAGCTTGGGACTTGTATCTTTGGGAAAAGGGTCTCACGTTATGTGAAGAAGGCGACAGCAGCGACCGGAAGCCATCGCTCTGCTGGTCACTCACTGGTCACTGTTGGAAAGAAGAAGACCCGATCTGACACGCCCGAGGTAGAGGAAGAAGCGTGGTGGAGGAAGAAGCTTGGACCTAGACCTCTGCCCAAAAACATTGAATACGTAGATCCGAAAGAAAAGGAGGGATCTACTGGGCTGGTCTTGACCAAGTAGCAAATTTGCAAGTGGCTAAAAGTAACGCCGAGTATTCAAAAAGATTAGAAGAAAAAAACAAGAGACAAACTCAGCTATGGGAGGAAAGACAGAAAGATTAAGAAGAGATGAAGCCGCCCGAAGGCATATGAAAAGAAGAAGAAGAAAGCGGTGACGATGAGAAAAAGAGAAGAAAGAAAGATGATCTTGAACAAGATGAAAGAAGGAGACAAATGAAGGAGATGAAGTGTTCTTTGTCAACCCTTCGTATATTTTATTATGTAAATACATACAATGTAAGTCTTCGTAATAAAGCTATAAATTCTTTATTTTACTCGTAGACAAATATGTGCTCGATACACCTTGTAAACATTGTGTAAAAGAACAAGAATGTTATGATCAATAAAAGAATTGATTCTCCGCATACATTCTATGTCAATACACTATCTCAGTATGTATCTTTGCTATTTGCATTTTTGAATGGTTTAAGTTTTGGCATCATCAAAAAGGGGAAATTGTTAGGAAAATTTATTGTTTAGATTTTGATGAATGCCATGTAAAACTTAGAATAGGAAGTTGGCACCCCATTCTTGTTGTAAAATGTATTGTAATAAATAGAGCGCTGGCCGAAGGTTAAGTCGGCCTACGCCCTAACATGAAAGAAGACAATCAAGACTAGAAGGAAGACTCATTGCGAGACAGTTGAGTATGGCAAAGAAGAGTAGACGGAACTCTATCAAGAAGCGGTGAGATGCGGTGAGTGGAGTATCGATCAAGTCAACTCGAGAAAAGCCAAGTCTCAAGTTGAAGTGACAGAAGAGTCATACAATGATTGGAAGTGACTCTAAGTCACCTGGGGAAAGCGAAAAAATGCGATCAAGTCGAGATAATCGTAAAAGATCCGTTGCACGAAATCAAGAGAATTACTTAAATAAGTAATATCTCCATATCACCTTTCTCGAGTGCTCGGTCCCGAGCGTGCAAAAGGAATGAACCAATGGGAAGCACTACACCGTGTCGAACCCTGAAAAGGTGAAAGAACAATTCATACGAGGAAATGGCAATTCCAAGGATCGCAACAAGACAAGCCAACGACATCGCAGTGACTTTCAAAAATAAGCCTATCTCTTCAACGGGCAAATTTTTGAAAGATCACTATAAAAGGCCGAGGAGTTTATTTGAGAATAAAAGACACAAAAGACACAAAAGACACAAGAGACACAAGTTACTGACTGAACCAAAAACGTTCAAGCCATTATTTAATCAAACATTCTCAATCCTCAAGCCTACATTACGAAGAACATCAATCCAACACTCACTTGTGAAGGAAAGATAACTTCAATCGGTTGAAGAGGAAAATACTTGAAAAATCAAAGTGGGTCATTCCACGAAGGATTGTAGGAAGGTTCAAGGTCGAACCAAGTCTTAAGCTTTTGGAGGGCTTCATGATCAAATCCAAAGAGCTTGAGCAAGTGAGTTGTAGTAGCAAGCGCAAACCCTAAGAAGAAGCCGAGTCGTGCGAGAAGCCACTGAGTGATCAAGGCGTCTCCAGATGAGTCCCAAAGGATCAAGTCACTTGTGTTATCAAGACTTGTATCTGGACTGTTACCACTTTGTATACTGATCATTACCTAGTGGATTCCTCCAGGAGTTGGAGAAGAGAGGAGTAGAAGAATTACCCCATCTTCGAACCTCTATAAAAATTTCATTGTGTCATTTACATTTCAGCACTTTAATTCCTGCATTTTAATTGTTTAAATCTGCTGATAAATTTGCTATCCACTTGATAATTTCTAAGTACTAAACTAAGCACTAAATCCTTGCTTAACCAAACTTAAGGGTGTTAAGTCTTCCGCTGAAAACAAAACCACAGTTGAGTTAATTTAGAGCCAACAGTGAGTTATTCCATCAACAAATCGGTTGAGTCTGTTGAGAGACTAACTCTCTTGATTGACTAAATTGATGTCCATCAAGGACACAATGTGTAGTATCAACTCTGTACATTTAAAAGGACTAAATCAAAAATTTGGTAAGGTTTATTCAACCCCCTTCTAAATCTTACACTTACACCCCTTGGGACCTACATGTACACCTTGTGTATTCATCTTGTGTATTTTTACACCATTAATTTAAATCTTATACACAATATCTTATACACCAATTCTTTATTATAAAATCATCCAACATGTTGGAGGCTTCCCAACACCCCATGCCAACATTCTTCTCAATCTTTGCAATTCCATCCTCCCATGCAAGACTACACCTTGACCAAAGTCCTTGTCCCTCATGCTTACTACAATTTACAAGACTTGGAACAAAACACAAAAATCTCTCTCCTCATGCTCACAAAAATCGGCCATTAGGCCATAATACACAAGAAATTTAATTTTTGTACCCAACACCTTCATCTCTCAAACCTTTCATCCTCCTCTCACCAAGAAATCCTCCCACATCTCTCTCTACAATTTTCTCCTCTTCTCTTGAACACTTAGTAAAAATACAAGAACTTTTCTTCTACTCCATCACAAAATTCGAACACCCCCCTTCAACAAGGTAAGAAATTTTGTTCCTCTTCTTGTCTTGATATCATCTAACTATCTCCTCTCACTTATTAATGTAAGTTTGGATTTTTATGTTGAGGTTTACATAGAAGACTTGGAAGATACTAAGGGTCTCACCATCACCTTGAAGAAGATTTCTAGACTTGAAGAAATTTGAAGAATTTGGACTATAAGGTAAGAAATGGGATATTTGGTACCTTCTTCTTCTCCCCTATTAATTTCGAATTTTAACACCAAAATTATCATTTTGAGGTGATTAGGGGCTGACCTTGGAGCTTTGTTTAAGTGGTGATCAAGTTCTTAAGAGACTATCAATTTGTGTCTACAACTTTCAACTACACAAGGTAAGTGTGGTACCTTTGGCCTATTCCTTCTCCTTTTCCCTCCTTAGTTCAAATCTTCATTTTCTAACTCAAAACTCCTTGTATTATTGGACTTAGGGGATGCCTTAAGTGAGGGTTAGAATCCTCAAGGTCTAGTGACACCACTTTACACCAATCAACCGAACAAACAAGGTGGGTGGAAAAATCCTTTCAACTTCTAGGTGTTTTAATTCATAAAAATGCATGTAGTATTTTGTTATTGAGCATTTGAGATATATATTATGTATTGCATGCTATTTTCTTGTACCAAGTTGGAAAAATTTCTCAAGTGTTGCTCAAAATGCGATTTACCGAAAATTAGGACATACATGTACACTTTATTGTCATATTTGATAAATTCTTGTATGAGATGGTTATGTATGTGTATGACTCTTGAAATCTATCTCTTGTATGGCCTATAATCTGGAAAAGTCGAGCATAATTGATTAAATTTCGATTTTTGGACTTAAAATGCAAAAATGGAAAGTTGGTGGACTTAATTGCAAGAAAATAAAACTTAAGGGACCCCTCTGTAATTTTTGATTTTTGGGACTGAACTCAGGTTCAAAAATTATGTTTTGACATTTTAATAAAGTTTTAAGAGTTTTTAGATAAATAAAATCAACATTTAAAAGCCCAAGGATTAGATTGTAAAATTTTAAAAGTTTAAGGGCTATTATGCAAATTTCGAAACTGTACCAGACCCAAATTTAAAAATTTGAAATTTTAACTCTTAAGGGACTGGAAATAACATATTTTAAGTGTATTCCAAAAATCCAAGTGTTTAGAGCTTGGAAAGTAATTTTATAAAACTTGAGGGACCAAATTGTAAAAGATTAAACTTGAGGACCCAAATGAAATTTCCAGGACTTATACAGCCCATGTACCTGGAAATACTAATTTACCTATAACATAATTATATTTTGGACCCAAGGTTCAAATTTCATAACAATTGGACCCCTAAAAGCCTTAAAGGCAATTATTTCAAAATGGGACAAAAATGAGATTTTCAAAAGTTAAGGGACCTATACTTATGACGTTTTAAAACTGTTTTTGTCCCAATATCCCACTAACCTTAGTGACATTTTCCAACTGGAATCACATTAGAAGCCCTTCCGGTTTGTGAGTTCCGATTATTTTAAACTTAGGGCCCGAAATGACAATTTTAACAATTTTGGGGCCAATGTGAGAATTTTATAAAAACTCGACCTCAAAACTTTAAAAACCTGAATCTCTGAACAATTTAGAGAATTTAGGAACTGACCTCATAATTTTTCAAGGTCGGGACATTTATTTATTTAACTTTTAACCCCAAAAGTATTGGTTTTGACAAAATGGGGCTAATTGTAAATTTTATTTTTATAAGGACCTAACTCAAATTATTTTTATTTTTCTAAAACAGCCCTGGACCCTCTGACTTCAATTCTTAAGTAAAATATTTTAATTTCTCAAAAACCCCTTGACTTATCGGACCGCCTTGACCGATTAATACCCGATCGCGGGCGACTTCCTCGTCTTGCGATTTGAATCTATAACGGGACTTATGTTCCACCTAATCGTTCAAGATATCGAAGATTGCTTATCCTCCCGATAATCATCTTCATCCAAATAACTCCACCAACGCCATAATTACCTTACGCAAATTTTTCGAAAACTTTTCATGAATATTCCGAATCAATAATACTCGATTGATCGGTTGACTACATGAACTTGTGTTTACTTTCTTGCTTGAGTCAATTTGGTGTGTCGAGCTCACAATCGGAATGGATACGTCGGGGATTGAACCGGCAGCTCGGCTGCTATTCCACTCTTCCTACCCCATCGTCCCTAATCCCGGCGAGAGACGGAGTTTGTCCAAGGGAAGCGGGTCGTAGTACTTGAGGTATAATCATGATTATGACAAATCCGAGCCTTGCTAGCTCCACCGTGGATTTTGTCTTTGCCTATGGAGCGATAAGGTGACAGTCTCTTGGACCATATTGCTCGGGGAGTTACAAGGAAGAACGAAGGAATCGCCTGCGATCCACACGATTCCGAGTTAATCGGACCCGTTTGGTTGGCGCTACAAATCCGTGACGCAACCGCTACTTATCTTGCATAGGATTGGCGTTACAAATCCGTCGTAATCCTCCCCGCCTCGCTTGAACCATAGTGCTGCGTGACCACGAACTATTTTCTTAAACTATATAAGTATGTTACTTAATATATTTATCACGACGTTTTTCATACAACTAAATTTCTCGCATTAACTATTTATATCGCCACACTTGCACACGATCACCCCATCCACTGAGATTTCTCGTCTCATTCCCTCCTTTTTCTAACCTTTAGATGAAGAGTTCGCCGAAGGCATCGAACTCATCGCAGATTGAATCCCTATCGATGATGTGGAGCGACATTTCCTTTTACTTTTATTTGTTGTTGGACTCCTTCATTTTATTTACTTTTGGTGTAAGTTAATTCGAGATAATCTTTTGGGTTGTATTCGGATACCGCTTGGACTTTAAGATGTAATTTGTACTCGTGTTTATTTTAATTCATTTGCATTAGACTATATTTCACTTGGAGTTTGGTATCTTTGGTTTAGACTGTTGATTTATTTACTGCTTTAAGTGATTGATCGTTGTCGCGCGTCACGTTTGGGCGTGACACCACGATTAACGATATTTCTTCCGCGAGTAATTGTGTGCACGAAACTTTATTGATAAATTTGAAATATTATCATTATCATTATTCTTATTATTATCTATATAGCACTATATTTATTTATATACAAAATAATTAAAAGAAAAATAATTGAACATACCATTCGTGATATTGCTAAACGAACTTTTGGAAAATGGATAAACCATTGAACATGATGAGCCTTTTTCAAAGGATGTCCTCTCAGATAATGATACATTTTCTAAAACAAAATTATTAAAGTTAAATTATAATAGAATAATTTATATTAAATTTAATACTAAATTAAATAAAATTAATATAATCTATATATAAATACCATACCCTTCTAAAATAATAGCATATATTAAACTAATAATAATATAATCAGTAAAGTAATTTAATACGAAATTTTAACTAATTAATAAATAATTTATATATAATAAGTATATATATAACAGATTTAATAATAATAATATAATTAATATAAATATTAATATAATAATAATAATAATAATATATAATAAATATTGATATATTACAATAGGAAAAACTTAATAAATATTAAATGATATATATACTTACAATAATATAATAATCTCTATAAAAAAGCTCATTACAATTAAAATAATAATAATAATAATAATAATAATAATAATAATAAATATTATTAAATTTAGTAACGATTTAATTTAATTAATAAATTAAATCATTAAAAATTAAATAAAAATAAAACAAAAATAAGTAAGTACTTAAATGAAGCCCATATTAAAAATAAAAAGCCCATTCAGATATTTGGTATATACATAATACAAAGCCCATATCATATGCATCTCATAATTAACAGGCCTAAGCCCATATTCTGGAACATTCTTTCAGATAGGTTTTTTATAAATGAAGGGTCACGATTTTGACACGTGTCAAAAATCGAACGACCCAAAAATCAGATAGGATCTGGTTGTCTTGTTAGGGTTTCATTTCACCCATTTCCACTTACTCACTCTCTGCCTCTCTCACCGACTTCTCTCAAAATTATCTTATCTCTCTCTCTCTCGAAAAAAGCAATTGCTCGTTGATTTTATCTGAACATTGAAAAACAGCTTTTTTCCAATCAGTCTTGATAGTTCCTCGGGCAATTCATCACCTCCACGCTGTTAAATTTCGAATAAATTAATAAATTAATCAAAAAAATTACATAAATGTAAATAAATATATGAATTAATAATAATAAGTTTAATACCTCGAGATGCTCTTTCCTCAAATCCGTGCAAGACTTTCTAATCAAAATTTCCCAATCCCTATCCCAACAAAGTAAAGTGGCACTTGCACTTTCATCCACAACTTGAACAAGAATCATATACCTAGTCAAAAAAAAAATGGAATAACAATATTAGACAATTTAAATTAGAAATTGATTTTAGTACGAATCAAAATAAAATTAAAAATTACCTCGAACTCCCTGTGTGAAACAAATCATCACATTTTACACAATAGAAATTGTCCATAGCCTGGATGCATCTTCTTGTCGCAATGAGTACACGCAAGATACCACCAATCTCGAAATCGAAACAACCCGTGCACAAATCCAAAACTTCCAGCCTATATTGATGAAATTAGTAAAATAAAAAGAAGTAAACAAATGAATATTTATTTTCTAATTAAAATGAATTAAATAAAGTGACTATACAAAAAAAAATATTACCTTTTCACAATCATACGATAATCAATCGTTTTTACTGATGCATCCTGGTGCATCAAGTTCATCTTTAGCGGTCCGTGCGGATGGCAAACTAACATGACTAATAGAGACTCAGGATTGTTGCTACTCAAAATCCTGATTTTGAAAATAATATTGTTATTTAAAATAAATTACATATTAAAACTCTAATATTTTAATATTATGAAATAATATTACCTATTCTATCATGATTTTGAAAATAATAATGTTATTTAAAATAAATTACATATTAAAAACTCTAATATTTTAATATTATAAAATAATATTACCTCTTCTCGAATTCTATGATCTCATCAACTTTCTCATTCACAAGCAATTTCGTAACATGAAAGGTATTGGATACCTTAATTTGACCTTAAAATACACAAAAAAATATTAAATAATTAAAATACTGAGAACAAAATAATAAAAAAATTGAAAGAATAAAACATTATAATAAAAAAAAGGATGGAAAAACCGTTACCTTTAAAAACTTTTGCCCTTCCCAACTGCAAGATAATAACCACCGGCTCAAACAATTGCTGCTCCAAGTGCGGTATCTGCTCCATATAATTCTCCCATAGCGTACATGTGATGCGATTGCTTCTATAAAATTGAAAGAATATTGAATTTACATTCATATGTAACAGAAATTTAAAACAGATGATAATGTACTAAAACTTAGTCTAGATCTTCTAAAGTTAAATCTAAGAATCTGGTAAGGCATCCATTTATATGCTTATTTTGTGCGGAGTACATCGAAACAACCTTTCCAATAACATTTGCAAAAAAATAGTCAGTAAAATTAAATCAAGGTACATAATTTTTTTATTAGGGATGAAACATTGAATTCCAAAAAAAACCTATAAGCATAGTGTCATCCACTTTATTGGTGTCAGCCAACTCACTAAATTTTACGAAGTTGTACATGAATCGAGGAAACGTTTCATCAAACATTTCAAAAACGTGTGTCTTTCCATAGAACATAATCTTAATTTGGCTGGAAGTGGTCTTGTACTTATCAGTTTGCTTTTCAACAATGAAATCTTTGATTGCGTAAACATGCCCTTCCTTTAGACTTTTTTTAAAATTCGGAATTTGATACTTTCTGATAGTACCATGAATTCTATCTCCCTGTTAATCAGAAAATTAAAATAATTTAGTTATTCAGCATAATATATAAAAAAATTGACGCAAAAAAATATTGCAAAATAGGGTTGTAAAAGAATATTAAAATACCGAAGCATCGTGAAAAATGCATTCAATACTCGCAATTTGTTTATTGTCGTGGAACGCTGGCTTTTCATACTTCCGCACAAGCCTTAACTTAATAGCCCAAAGTGTTTTGCTATTGTTTAATTCCCGAATCAGATTGAACACAGGAGTTGTTTTGAATCCAGAAAAAAATAAATGGATGTGTAAGAAAATATATTATTCCTCTTGCTTTTGCAGTTATTTCGAATGTGTAAAATTAACTGATCATGATTCTAATATTTATAGGCTGTGAATTTCCTTTGTGTCCAGTTTATTCAGATTTCAAAAATATTGTAAAATCAAGCTATATAAAAATAAGATATTTCGATCATTGTATGAATAGGAAATTTATAGCAATTTAAATGGTATATTCATTATCTAGCAATTTAGTATAGTAAGTAAATAAATTTTGGTTTGATTGTAATTCCTTTTGCAGGAAAAGTTTTACATATAAAATCCAGAATTCGGATCTTTACAATTATGAGACAATCAAATTCGATCTTTACAATTTTATTTTATTTATTTATTGCAGATTTTCATCCAATGTAAAATTCCTTATTGTAGTTTTTTTATTTAGATCTGTATAGTGTTTTATTTTCCAGTTGTAATACCAAACAAAAGATCAATCAATTTATTTATGGTATTATTTAGTAGAATTCGAGAATCTGCTTAATGTACAACACAAAAAACAATGAAATTATTTATGGTGATGTTTTTAGTACAATCTGGATCGTTTTGCATGTATAATATTCAGGAAAAATAAATCTGGTCTATATAACTACTGAAAAATAAGATCAAAATTTTTTTATTAAGTCAAACTGTCTATTTTTAAAGTAATCTTTAGCAAAAATCGGAAATCAGCAATTAAACATTCTAAAGTCAAACTTTCTATTTTATAGGTAAATTTAACAAAAAGCCGAAATCAGCAAATAATTAACATAAAAAGGTACCGAAAATCAGCAATTAAACATTCTAAAGTCAAACTTTCTATTTTATAGGTAAATTTAACAAAAAGCCGGAAATAAGCAAATAGTTAACATAAAAAAGGTACCGAAAATTTTTAGCAATAGCGTTTAGGCGGAAAACATTTATAGAAATCATTTTGCTTTTATATATATAGATAATGTCAATGTATTGTGTTAGGGTTTGAGCTTATTGTGCCGGTCCGATAATAACCCGACATAGACGATTTGTCACCCCTACCTAAAAGCATAAATTTCTAATACTTAAATACAAGGTTGATCCCGAACTCTATTATTGTTATTCTCTATTGTTATTTGAATAACAAAACAATGTAGCATGCACTAAACTAATTCACAATTTATTTTATTGCATATCGATAATCTACGATAAGGAAATTATTGGTTAACCTTGTCAAAATTAAGAAAGTTACTTTGTGATAGAGAATTATTTATATTAAAAGAGATATTAATTATTATACTCCGTTATAGGACAAACTCGAATTTACACAATGGGGCGTACTTTGTTCAAGCCAGTTTCGACGCCAAGGCCCAAGGCTGGCTTAATCTTGGTCCATATCATTCGAATCCAAAAAAAAAAACAAAACATACTAAATGATATTAAAAATATATATAGAAAATTTCTTTTAGTTCTCCAACTCATCCTTCCCCAAATAATTTGAAACTCATAACCAACAATATAAATAGACACCGGATGCTTGAATCTTTTTATAATTGAGTTTTTTTAATATCATCTTTATATATTTTCCGAGGACGTTGGCATTTTTTTTTTTCCCGTTGATTTAATTTGCTAAAAATTTAGAATTAGCGCACGTTGTGTATACTTGTTTATGTATTTCAAACTCGATAAATATATTTTAGAAAGAAGGGGAAAAATATAAACATTGAAACCAAGCATCAGATAAAGAGTTTCCACATTAAAATATACAGTAAACATATTAACAAATAACAAAATCTATTACATTGACCACTTTAATCTCATCATGTACATACATAGACATAGACATATTACATATGTATAATTCACAAGTTACTTTTCCCTTTTCCCAACTAAATTTACAATCAATTCACATGAATAATTTTATTTATGGAAATATCCCAAATTATAATTTCTTTTTTCAGAATATCCTAAATTATATAAAAAGAAAATGTGAAGATTTTACTAATCATATGTAACATTTCTCCAACTGAAAATAGGAAAATTACAAAAACAACCCATGAGTTTAGCCTAATTACAAAAACACCAGTTATATTTCAAATTAAACTACAGATGCCCCCTCCTCGTGAGGAGGTAATTTGTAAAATGAAAACAAATATCAATAAGATATTTGTAATTTTAAAATATAATCGAGTTTTTTTGTAATTAGACTAAACATCATGGGCAATTTTTGCAATTAATCCTCGAAAATAATTGACTAGTATGCACCCTTTTGAGCATTTGCTCATAATTCTCTATTGACTCCATCCTCTGCAGATACAGTTGCCTCCTAAATTTCCTTATGAATGCCTCTGCACTTTCATTAATATCTTCTGTTAGTTTCCTTTCCGCCGCCGTCTTTGGCGGTGGCGCCACCACTTTTCGGGCTGCGCGCCCGTCCACCGCCGCTTGTCTCTTGAATCCATATTTTTGTGCTATTTTTCAATTGAGCTAATTCTCCGTAATTCTCTTTTGGATGATAATGTTGTCAATCTCTAATACTTTGTTGAACTAAATATGGATTGGACACCCATATTTATAGGGAAGCAAATTGAGCTATAAGATATTTTTAGGAAAGAATAAAATTTTATGTGATTCTTGATTTTTTGTTACACGGGGCACCTTTTTTATGCATAAGGTAGGTAGATCAATTAAATAAATAAATAAGTCAAAAGAGGGTTCAATTTTTTTATTTTTTGGCAATTAATTTTAAGTTTTTAAAATTTTAAATTATGTCACAAGTGAGGTGCATTAATTTGATTTGCTGGATTAATTAAGTTCATTGCTTGCATTGCATGTCCAACGACTATTTGAAATCAACTTATATGTAATTTGATTAGGGGAGGGGTAAAAATAAATCATTTATTGATTGTGCAAATCAATGAAATTTTAGAGATATTATTTATGATACATCACAATTGTAAAAAATAACAAACATTATAAACTTATTAATCTAAATATAAAAATTCTACGAGTTATACAATTTCGGATACAGTGAAGATCGCATTAGATGCACTCATGGGCACAACACAAAATGTGGATTCAATAGAGGATCGTATTTAATCGAACTCTCGTGGAAAAAATGAAATCATTTTGGAAAGCAGGGTATTCATCTATGAAGCACTGATTCAAAGCGATACGGTAAAATCCAAAACAGAATGGAGGTACGTCATATTTTGAAATTTTAAGGATACATGTGCGATATATAAACATATATAAAATTATATGTTTTTCAATTATTGAAAATATAAACGTACTAAGTACAACTAAAAAGAACAATGTTTCAAGCATTAAAAACTAAATTTCATAAATGCTCAAATCTGAAATGTGATCCAATTGGGGTGTCTAGGGTGATTTTATTTTTTATCCAATTAGAAACTATAGATATATATATCCATGGAGTATCTAATAAAATATCATATCCGAAATGTATCCAGTGCGGGCATGTTATTCTCAAAGTGTCCATGTTCCATAGACTGTCTATGATAGACATTCATATGATGTCCGGATTTCCAATGTCACTAATTCTAGTAAAGAAAAAATAGGATTAGATTATTTATTTAAGTTTTGGCATACCTTACTAAGTTGCTTCCTCAATTTAAATACAGACCAATAATCAGTAGGGTATCGCATTCTACCTAAAAAAATAAAAAATGTACCTAATTGTAGGCTATATAGCTTTTTAGGTACATAATACATTGCGTGAACAATATTTATTTTGCCCAAAGAAGAAAAATGGAACCTGTACAATACAAAGACCATACATTTAACTTTGGTTTGAATGATAATTGATAAGTATTTGTAAGTGGAGACTATGATTGGCCTAATAAAACTGTGCTTTATGAAGGAATCAATCCTAAGATTAGTAATAGAATCGTTTTATTCAACATTTTACATATTTCGACTGATTCCTATTTAGACCATTTTATTTTGATGTCGAATTTTCTAGAGTTTTGTGGCTTTATTGATATAAAAATATACAAGTAGTCGTTTCCACATCTTTCTACAATAAACTAGAAGGTGTAGAATGTTAGGGAATCACATTCATACTTTTTCAAAAAAATAAAATAAAAACAACAACGTTTATACGAACGAACGAGTAAAATCCATTAGTGTTCCCCGATTAATGGATCAACTAGATTATTTATGTTTTAGATCCGTATAGGTTTATGATGTTATATGTCTTACCAATTTGATCATTATAATATGTTGTAAGATTAATCGGCTAAGTGAAATTGATTAATTCTCTAAAAAAGAAAAACGCTCTGAAAATTGCTTAAGGCTACATTTTATTGTATTGAAATCATATTCTCCTGACTTGTCGGGCTGTAGCCCTATTCTCAACTCTCTCTCGCCCCCCTTTCTCTTATAAAAATCTTCTTTCCCCCTCCCTCACCATCTCTTCTCCTCTCTTTGTCATGGCTATCTTCGATCTGTTTGTGTGTTCATGTTCCGGATTGGTTCTTGATGTGCTTATTTTGAGAAGGCTTGGTGTCGATCTAAGCGAGATCTCTATCCTCTTTTTGGGTACGATATCTTTGTTGTATCGCCCGTGGAGGTGGTGATAACCGCGGAAGTGGATGTAGGTGAGGGAGAGGTGTGTTTTCTTGCTTTTTCTTTTCTTTTTTCCCTTTTTTGTTTGTTTGTTTTTATGTATTTTTGTTTTTGCTTTGTATTTGTAATTAGTTCAGATTTTTAGTTGGTTTTGTTGTAGTTTTCTTTGTGTCTTTGTTTGTTTACTTTTCCTTTTCTTTTTGAGTGTGTGTTTATCTCCCTCAAGGAGTGTCTGTTTTACTCCCGTGAGGAGCTTCCCCCTTGACGTGTTTGTTTAAGGTGACCCTTGACAGTTGGCAATGTTGTTAGTTTTCAACATAACTACTATCGTTTCGGAAAAAAAAAAGAAATCAAATTCTTCTCAAGTATGCACTTGTCATGGTTCTAATTCAAAAGTTGCAAAAGTCGATTTTGACCTAATAAGTAAAAGGAGGGAGGGTAAATTTGGATTGAATGTTAATTGCATCATTATGTACCGTAGATAATGGATATTAATGAGCTAAACAGTTTTTCTTTTTTTAGGGAAGCTAAACAGTGTAATTTGATTATTACAGTATTTGGCTTTGACAATTTGGTTTTGTCATCCCAATCCTAGTCTGAATTCTCAGTAACTAAACTTTGTCAATTATGAAAAGATACAGAAAAGAAGCAAGAAGAACATGAATATACATCTGTTTGGATATCAATGTAAGAATCAATGTTTAAAAACTTAGAATGTTTAAGGTATTTCAAGACTATATATATCCTATATATATAAATCACTTATTCAATATATACTGCAAAAGCCCCTAAAAATTATTGTCCCAAAACTATAGCACCGGTCCTAACAATCAATAAAGAATGTGATTAATTTTAGGGTAAATTACAAAAACCACCCCTGACGCTTAGCCTAATTACAACAAAAAATCTAGTTATCTTTCAAAATTACAAATACCCCTTAAGGTATTACAAACACCCTTGAATTTGCATTTTCTTAACAAAACCCTCTCCGAGGGTGCCATTTGTCATAGAAACAAATGTCAACAAGGTATTTGTAATTTTGAAAGATAAATGAGTTTTTTTGTAATGAGATTAAACCTCAGCGTACTTTTTGTAATTAACCCTTAATTTAAGGTGACACACTCAAGACAGAGAACACAACATCTCTAACGCAGACAATTTCATCACCTCAATCCTTAAATGAAAGTACAATCATCTTTCTACAAGCTTGTTTGAGTTGGACCTATCGTCATGTCGAATGATAGTTTCATCGGACGAAATGCAAGAAGGCGGAAGTATCAAACCCGAGCTCGCGCCATATGCTTCCCAGCATAGTGACTTTGCAATCCCAGACAATGATACGAGTAGAATATCTTCCATATATAATCGTTGACATGGATGGCTTTCACTACATAACAATACGATAGCCTCCTTTGTTGCCGATGTACCTCTGATGCCTCGGAAGGAAATGTTGTCTATACTCACTGCGGAAGTCTGAAACATAAATGCAAGTAAATGTGTTCAAGACTCACTAAGATATAAAATTTTGGTTAAACTATAAAAAATACCCCTGAGGTTTAGTCTAATTAAAAAAATCCAGTTATCTTTCAAAATTACAAATAGCCCTTAAGGTTTACAAATAGCCCCTTTAATAGTGAAATTTGTAACTCAGAAACAAATGTCAAAGGGGTGTAAAGGGGTGTTTGTAAGTTTGAGCAAGATAATTGGGTTTTTTTGTAATTAACTGTATAAAGTTATGGTTGTGGACAGAACATATGTATAGGCAACTGACTGAGAATGTTATAATTCTTACTTGGGTTAACTTGAAAATGGAAATAGCTGAAAATGAATGTAGAGACTTAAATAAAGATAAAGACAACCTTTTTTCAGTTTAACACATCCATAGTTATGATTTTCAACCACTAAACAGGCATTTGATAAATTTTCGAACGATAAAAATGGAAATGGAGATCAGCATTTCCCATGTGATTATTTTCCCGTTTTCATGAATTCATTTCCCTGGACAGTTCAGTGCCTTTTCTTTATACATGAACAGAAAAATACCCACAATTTCCAATCTTTTCTTGTCAGAATTGAAGTAGAAACACAATTTTTGAAGCATGATGTGTACCTGGTTTAGACAAGGCGCTCGAGAGTCACAGTAATATTGATCTATTATAATGGGATTCGACACGTTATACATCCATATGTCCTGAAATGTAATTTTCCTTGCAAAACCGCTGCCTCCCTGTCAATCCAAACAAAAAAACATAGATAAAAGATAGAGAGATTTAGAGAATGCTTGCAAACTCCTAAAAGAAAAAGTGATTATCAGCTTTTAGATGGAAAAAGTAACTATTTTTGGACCTAGAAGCTGAGAGAATCACTTTTTATTAGAGTTTGCAAACACTCCCTTAATGAGCTGCGTGAATTTACGAATTCAGGAAAAGAAATGGTAAAAAAGATAACCTGCCATGTTTTGATCCTGACTCCATTCTCGGTATCAAACAAAATTGCCCCATTGACGATAACATCTTGCACTTCAGCATATGTATTGGATTTTCCCAAACTTCCAATACTGAAAACTAACTGTTATTAGCTAGCAATTTATAGGAGGATGGTTCAAAACAAATGTACGAAGAAATTAATAATAACTAATACCTAATACCATGGCCAGGGCCACACACAATATTGTTTATTCGGATTCGTGAAGAATTGTTGACTATGGATACACAGTCATCCCCTGCCACCAAATTTAAGAAGAAAAAAAAATTGAGGAAATATTTGGCATAGTACAGTTGCAGTTAAATTCAAATGAAAATGATTTTGCTCAAACATAAATTCGAAGCTTCTCGTCAATTTATTTGCTATCTATTGTTCCATGACGTACATGTTGATATTACAATATCAATCATGTAATGGGACATGACTAGAGCAACTATCTCAACTCATCGCCGTCTCATCATATTTTTCCATGCAAGTGGAAAAACCTATGATGATGATGGTTTTGGAATTTCATCTCATTTCTCCTTCGGATGAAGGTTGCGTCGAGAAGGGCATCCGGCGTAAAACTTTACCACTTTGCTTTTTGTGTGAATTTGTAGTGTTAAACTAATTTTAGACAATTAGTTGACACTATAAACTTCACACCACCGACCCCACATAGTGGGATAAGGTGCGATTGATGATGATGATGATGATGATCAAACTCAAACAGACACATTCAAAGTCAAGTTAATTAGTCAGCAATTTCATTTCTCAGTCTTTCAAAATGTAAATCAATAATGCTGAGAGGACAAAACACACTGTCTTAAATATTATTTTTATTATTATTTTTTCCAACAAACCTGTGCCAATAGTGACATCCTTGAGTTCAACATGAGTCGATGCACTTATGTGTATCCCATCGGTGTTAGGGCTATCAGCAGGTGCTATAATTGTGAGACGAGAAGCTGCAACATGCATACAGTTAGTAAACGCCATGTGCATTTGTTGACTGTTAACCAAAGTAACATTCCTGACTTTCAAGTTCTTGCATTTATGGAAAGTAATAGCCTGCATTTGCGTCGATCGACCTTAATCAGCAAAACAACCATCAAACAAGTGTAGTACACGTTTCTTGAATGACAAGGGATCGAACGCCTATAAGGTTGTTTTGAATGCAAGCAATAACTAACCGTTGGCGCGTGAGTGCAAGGCTGCCAAAGAAGTACGGATATAAGTTTCAGAAACATGTCTTTTTTTCCAGAAAAGAGAGAAAAAAGATGTGACCATGTGAGCATCCAAAAATAGGGTAAATTACATAACTACCCCTGAAGTTTAGCCCAATTACGGACAAACATCAGTTATCTTTCTAAAATACAAATATCCCGTTAAGGTATTACAAACACCCACTTAAGGTTTTGTATTTAGGGATAATTACAAAAACTACCTATGAGGTTTGGGTTGATTATAAAAGAAACCCAGAGAAGTTTCAAAATGACAAAAAGCCCTTGAGGTTTGATTCTACCTTAAATTATTTCCCTTCATAAGATTTTTTTTTCAAAAGCCCCTGTTACATTTTTAAAAGTATTACAGTTAACCCCTTAAAATTAAGGCAAAATCAAATCTCAGGGTGGTTTTTATAATTTTGAATCTTCTTTGGGTTTTTTTGGTAATTACTCCAAACCTCAGGGGTAGTTTTTGTAATTATCCCTTGAGGGTACAATCTGTAAATTAGCAATAAATGCAAGAGGGCATTTGAAATTCTGAAAGATAGTTGAGTTTTCTCATAATTAGACTGAACCTCAAGGGCACTTTTTGTAATTAACCCCAAACACATGATAAAAGAAGATGGCAGGACGTACATTTGATTCGTTTCTCTTGCATGACTGAGCCCACCATTGGTGGCCCATTCCATCAATTATTCCACCGCCTTCGAGAGTGAGGTGCTTCACTCCATGGAAATAGAGCCACTTATGTACATCCAAACCATCCCATACCGTAGGATCTTGTGGCGCAAAAATGGTACCAGAGATCTATAGTGTTTGCAAATCATGCAGTAAATTACATCGGTCTCATTTTAGTACAAGATTTCATGTAACTAATGTTGTAAGGGGACTTAGCTCTTCTTACCCTTAAGGTCACATTTGACTGGCACGGCCCGGCAAAGTCGGAAGGTTTAACTAGATAAGAGTTCCTTGCAGGGATTACAATTTTTACTGGCGATATAAAGAACAGGCTACCTTCCAAACGTCTTGCAAAGTCTGATACCATCAAATTACTAAACCATTAAGATACAAATTTTTTTCTTAAATGAAATCTTATAACGGCACGCTTTAAAGGATCAGCAAAATGCTTTCTCCACTACGTTAAGACAACATCAGACTATAACAACTCATGAAACTAAAAATCAGACTCTGTAAGATAAATAAAGTAATAAGAATTGAGATAGTACTTTTGGAAACAATTTCTCATTCTCCAAATTTGCAACACTAGGATTCCAGTAGAAAATGGAAGATTGTAAGGGTGATGTGATTGTTTGATCCCAAAATTAAAATAGGAAACAACGAAAATTTTCCGAATGACCTTTGTGGTGAACGTGGAGTGCAGGGACTTTCATGGATCATTTGAACGGTAGAATAGAACTCACAGCCAAATGAATCAAAACCAGAATACGAAAAGTCGAAAACTTAAAGCTAATTCAATTTTGACAATGAAATTCCCAAAAGTAGCCAAACAAACTGCCTAGTTCCTTTATACTTCAATTTAATTTTGTTCTAAATGAAAACTCTTAACAACTTGTTTCCAAGTCTAGTTTGCACTTTCACATGATGACCTATATATATAAACAACAACAACAACAACAACAAACTAAGCCTTATTCCCACTATGTGGGGTCGGCTATACGGATCATATCGCGCCATTGTTTACGGTCATAAGCCATATTTTCATTTATTTCTAGATATAACATGTCTTGTTTAATATTTTCTTTCCAAGTCTTTTAGGTCTTCCTCCCTCTTTTGATTTGTATGAGTGATTATCTACCTTCTACATGTCGCACAAGTGCATCTAAAGGTCTCTTATAGACATGTCCAAATCATCTTAATTGTGTTTCTATAATTTTCTCATCTATTGGTGTTACTCCCACTTTGTTTCTAATGTGTTCATTTCTTATTCTATCTAATCTAGTGTGTCCGCACATCCCACTGATGACATATATATATATATATAGAGAGAGAGAGAGAGAGAGAAATTGATCCAAAGTTGTAATCTTGTCAAATTAAAGTAATTAATTTATAATGCTTATGAAGAAAAAAAATTCCATATTCATGATTACAATTTAGGTCTCAGAGCTAAATTTCATGGAAAATAAAATTTTCAGATTACAATTTCAATAGTGGCTACAAATTTTTCTTTCTCTATGATTCATATTGTCAAGCATCATTTGGCCCAAACATACCAGATTGTGCAAGAACACAATGTTTAAAACTAATATGGCTTATAATTAATCTCTAATAAAATATTTATAAATTGACAGATTATTATAACATACTTCTCAGAAAACCAAAAGAATTAGATATTCTTCAAGAATTCCAACATTATGAGTATGACTGCAAGCAATCCACCAAATACACCAAAACATGTCAAATGAATGAACACATACACTCTCTTCGTACAAGAAAAATAAATTATTAAGAAAACAGAAAAATGAATATAATTTTATTTTATACGGAAAAAAGTTCAAGAAGAGAATTTTATACCTTTGTGGCATCAGTAAATCCATCCCCTTTAGCACCAAAATCATTTATGTTGAGAAGTACAGTTTCCGACCTGCTGGAATTGTTTCTGAAGAGCCCAGATGTGGGGAGCTGAATCAAAGGATTAAAACCATTTGCATTTGTAATAATATTTAAGAACAAATAAAATATGATATGTAATATGAGAAAATAATATTTGAAAAAGGCATTTGAAGAAGAAGAAGAGGATTTCATCTTCTGGCCCAGTACTCAAGGCGTTGGAGGGGAATACCTTTTGTTTTCTGACTTAGAGAAATTATAGGAATATTATATATTTTCTTAAATTCTTGTCTGACTTTTTCATAATTGGACCAAAACTTGAGCACCCACGTTGGATAGTCTTTGTAAGTGATTATTAGTGTTTGGTTGAAAAAATAATAATTTTTATGTCTTAAAAGAATAGTTTTTCGTCATCTATACGGGTAATTGCTCATCTTATTCCACGAATTAGTTAGATGTATTTAAATTTAAAGTTTTCTTAAATCTATATAAGTTTATAATTCTATACGACTTGCGGTACTGTTTTACACGTTTTTGAATCAGTTGTAAATTTTTACGTATAAAATGTGTATAAAAGGTGCAAAATGCTTACCAGACAATGGTGGCAACCGGCAAAGGTCATTTGCCAATTCTTTAACCAGTTATTATCACTTTTGTTTTGTATCCCTAATTTTTTTTTTTTTGAGGGGATTTGTATCCCTAATTTTAATTAATTCTTAACACACCGGACAAACACAAAATTTATATTTTTGAGGAGTCATATTGTATTAGTCTAAATATCAAATTTAAAGAGGTCATCTCACCGAATTATAATATAATTTATATTTTTGATGAATCATATTATATTAGTATAAAGGTTAAATTTAAAAGCTCACCTCAACAAATTAGAACAACTAGGGTTGAAGATGGGTTGGGTCAAGTCAGCTCAACCCCATCCCGTCGGCCGACCTGGAATTTGACCTTCATTTTGTGTGACACATTTCATCCTAGCAACACTATTTAAATATATTTTTGTCGGACTTGTTGGGTTTCAGATTGGGCCAAAATTAGTTACAAGTCTTTTCAAGACCTTAAAATGAAGACCAATCCAATGCGAGCTGACTAGATTGGCATGTTCGGGCCAATTTCATCAATCCTACCTTCAACCACATTATATTAATTTGGCAAAATTGCAATTTTAGTCCTATAATTTTGGGGTGTTTGCATTTTTGGTCCTGTTCGAATCACGATTTGCAAAATTATCCTGTAACTTGAAAATTTTCGCGGTTTTGATCCTTAAATCGCCGGAAATTGAGGAATCAAACGGAAAAAGTCACATGCACGACACATGACTTTATTTCTCGCCGACATGCTTATGTGGAAATGAGTTGGCTAATTGAATTTTTGTTTCGACGTGGCGCTTATATGTAACCTATAAATGTGTCATGTAAATTAAAATATCATTTTTAAATTCTAAAGTAATATAAAATTATCATTTTATAATTCTTATTCATTTTTTATTCCCTTTTTCTTTTTGTTTATAATTAATTATTATTATTTCTTTTTGCAACTCCACCACCCGTCGCCACCACCACCACCAAATCTCGAGTTGCCACCGCCCGTCGTCGCCACAAATCAAGCCCGACTTGCCACCGTCCGTCGCCACTACCACCACCTCCAACCTTCCGTCCGCATAGTCCACTTTGTAAAAAAATGATTTATTGTCTGTTAGAGTAGTTTAATTTTTTGTTATTATTGTGATTTTATTTATATTGTTAAGGGTAGCATAGTCATTTTACTTTTCTTGTAACCCTAGCTCTATTTAAGAGGTTTTCATCCTCATTTGTAATAGTAGTCTTTCTTCTTCCAAATTGCAAGAACACATTATCTCTCTCATTTTGCAATGTATACACCATTTGTTCTATCATGGCATCGAGCCAAATTTAATCCCATGCACAATGTTCTGGGGTTGGGCGAGCCCCAAGAAATTTTTTTTTATTGCAGGTTGATAGTTTTAGTAGATCGGAGTAGTTCGTTTAGTATATCGGGCATCGTAGTAGATCGGAGCGATCGAGCAACCGGCGACTTCATAGTTTTTGATGTTTGGGTAATCTTCCTTACTACATCAAGTCAAAATATTTCGGGTTTGAATCTGTTTTGTTTGTTTGGGTTTGGCCTCTTTTGTTGGTTTTGTTGTCTTGTTTGTTGGTAGTGCAATATGGCTTCAAAAAGGATGATTCGTTGCAATCTATCTATTGGTGTTCGGTTGAATGGGAAAAATTACACGTATTGGAGTTATGTGATAAAAAAATTTGAGGGGAAAACGGATGTGGAGTATCGTAAATGGTACTCAATCTAAACCTAAGAGTGAGAATAATGACAAATATATTGAACAACTTGAGGCTTGGGAGGTTAATAATTCAAGATTATTACTTGGATTAATAATTCGTTGAGAGTTCGATGGTATGCAATTGGCAAAATATGACATGGCCAGGGAAGTTTAGCAACACTTAGAACGATTGTACACACAATCCAATTTTGCTAAACAATATCGCTTAGAAATGGACATTCGAACTCGCAATGAAAGACATGAGTATTCGAAATTCTATTCGCAATGACAAATCTTTGGGACCAATTAGCTCGCGTAATCAGCAGAGCTTAGTGCATTTGCTCCTTATATTACCCGACGTAATGAACAACGGTTGGTTCTGTTTCTTATGGCTCTTCGTGATGATTTTGAGTCTTTGCGTGGGAATATTTTGCATCGTAGTCCTCTTCCAACTCGTTGATTCTATGGTCACCTGAATTAATTGTTGATGAAACACGCACAAGTCTGCATCGATAAAGGGGATCCTTCCAACACCCTGTCCCATCTATTTTAGCTGTTCCAAACCGCCCATTCCAGAAGTACCCGAATAAGCCAAATCCCAAGATCATTGCTCCGTATTGAATGTAGCTTTTGTAGAACTTCGGTCATTGGAAGGCTCAATTTCCGTTGATGAATCGACAAGCCTCGCGTACCCTTCCTTATCCTCAATTTCCTCAACATGGTCCTAGACCACCTCCACCGAATAATACTGCTGCAGGTTGTACCACCATCACCGCCACTCATGTTGCGGATAATCTCTACGAGCGCCTTCGAAAATTCCTTAGTCTTCAACCACATGTCGTAACGCCCCATTTTTTTCGAAGTGCAAGTTTTAGCGTTACTAAAATTTTAAGAAAATGCAAATAATTTTTTTTTATACATGAATGAAAAGTTTAGCGGAGGCGATAATGAGAAAACCTTAATTCTTAAGAAATAATTATAGAGTATAAAATTTAAAATCCACTCAAACACTTTAAATAAATAAAAAAACAAAATAGTACATCACAATTGTTCGAAATTTAAAACGAGTTCATAGTTCTTGAAATATGAAACAATTGAAAATAAAATATTGTTCTTAAAATTGAAATCTTCGGCTATTCCCCCACATCAAGTCGTCCCGTCCACATAATCAAAACAATTTGAATTTAGGGGTGAGTAATCACATACTCAAGGGGATAAAGATTGTCCAAGCTAAATACGAAAAGTGCACAATTACATAAATTAAACATAACCTTTCCCATTGACATAAGTCAAATAGCACATAACCTTTCCGTTGGCATAAGCCGATATCACATAACCTTTCCCGTAGGCACAAATGCCGTATTTTCCTTTCCCCCATGGCACGAGGCCAAAAATTTTCCTTTTCCCGTGTACGAATGCCATATTTTCCTTTCTCGTGGCACGTGGCCAAAAATTTCCTTTTCCATGGCACGTGGCCAAAAATTTTTCCTTTCCCCGTACGTGGCCAAAATTTTCCTTTCCGTGGCACGTGGCCAAAAATTTTCCTTTCCCGCGGCACGAATGCCATAATTTCCTTTTTCAATTGCATAAACATACATGACATACATTGTAATGAAAAACATGTCATTTATAAAAATTAGTCATATCATGTAGCACATTATAAGCATATAATTCACATAATTATGCATTTCATGTAATACATCAAAAGCATATAATTCACATAATTATACATATCATGTAAACATTTAAAATGCGTAATTCACATAATTGAACAATTTAGGCATTTAACAAAGACAATGAATTATACACATAAAATGTGATAAGAATCCCTACCTCAATCAGCGAAATAAAGTAGATGCACAAAAAGCTCGAAAGTAGAAGTCCTAATTGTACGGTTCTTCGTCACCTACAATATAAATTTAACATGATTTAGGCCTAGAGATTAAGTGGTAACTTCTAATTAAATACTATACTTATAAAATAGCCCGGGCTTTTTAATAGGTAAAAGTTAACTATAAATATAATTAGTTTTTGGGGCTAATTGAAAGAAAATAAAAGTCAATATGAGATTTTGGTCTAAATGAATACTGTAGAGTTAAAATATATAATCCAGAAAGTTTAATTAAGAGTTAGGGGTTTAATAAAAATTTTGGGCTAAAATTAAAAATTCCAGAAACTTTGATTTGGGAAATATGACTCTATCAAAAAGTTAAAGGTTTAAAACTGCAAAGTTCCAAACTGTATTCTAGTCCCTACCTCATATCTACTCCATTCTTCAATTCACACACACACACACATACATAATTTACACACACAAAACTCACGCACACACTACTGACACACATACAGACACACAACCACACACACTGACACACAAACACACACATTTTACACAAAATTCACGCACACACTACATTACATATACATATCCACATAATTTTCTTTTTTTTTATTACATAAACACACACACACTGACTCACAGACACAACACACATGCATAATCTTGACACTCACTCTAAATCACACACACACACACACACACGTCTCTCATACACACTCACATACTAAATTAACAACCCATTAATTACATATTGTTACACAAAATATAATCCAAGTCCATAGTTTGAATTAATCATTAGTTAAAAATTAAATTATCTTTCTAACTCTAATGTTACACAAAATATTAAAATAATTACATACTGTTACACAAAATATAGAAAAAATTATTTATTCCACTATGTGCTCCATGACATATTATAAATTTTCATATCTCATGTATAATTCCATATTCTATGGTAAATACATTTATCACAAATTAATTCATTTCTTCCTTGTTATTAGACAAACAAGCCTACTACTCCTTTCCAATTACACATTCAAACTAATATATCTAGTAAAAATATTTATATATATATATAAAAAAAAAAGAAAACTTACTGGTGTGTGTATATATATATTGCACGGATCAAGCCTCCTAAAATCCACTCGCTAAATCCTTTCCATTCCGTGTAGGCTCGCTCACGTAAGCAAATTTTTTAGAGTATGAAGGTATGATGTTTTTTTTTTTTTTGAAAATTAAGAAGAATGAAAGAACAAGAGTTTTTCTTTTGGAGAATGGAAGTATACGTATGTTTTGAGAAGAAGGAGGGTTTGATTAAAACATGGGTTAGTGGCATGAGTTGGCTAAGGTGGATGACAATGACATATGAAAAGGGATAATGATTAATGCAAATGGAGTGATGGCACTAATGATACCCCCCACTAATGGTTGTTGAAATAAAATACATATATATATATATATATATTAATAATATTAATTTTTTTTAATAAAAATAAAGTAAAATAAAAATTACAAGGAAAAAAAAATACATGGGTGTTACACATGCTATGTCTCTTGTTGGTTCATCGACTCCGAGCTCCTCGGGTATATCTTCCTCTATTTGGTTATTAGACTCAGGAGCTTCTCATCATATGTCCCCCAATGCAGAATCTTTTGTTTCTATTTCTCCTTCGAACTCTGTGTCTGTTATGACTGCTGATGGCACGCCTATGCCTTTAGCAGGTGTTGGTTCTGTCATCTCACCACATGTGTCTTTACCTAGTGTTTATCACATTCCTCAACTTACTTTAAATCTTGTTTCGGTTGGTCAATTATGCGATTCTGGTTATTCTGTGACTTTCTTTTCTCGATTCTTGTCGTGTGCGGATCCTCACTCCCCCAGGATGATTGGGACAGCCGTAGGAGTGGAGGGTTATATATTCGGATGAACTTCGAGTACCGGATGTTGCAAAGATTTTGTTGATTTGTCTTCTTTTCGTTGGGTCCATTTTCGCTAATTTTTATTTATGGCATTCTCGTTTGGGTCATGTATCTTTTTCTCGTTTGAAGTACTTGCAATTTCTTTATCGATTTAGGGAACTTGAAAACTCATGATATTTCTAGTTGTAGTGGTTGTAAACTTGCTAAGTTTTCAAGATTGCCTTTTAGTAAAAGCATGTCCATTTCTACATCACCATTCGATTTGATTCATTCTCGATGTTTGGAGACCTTCTCCAATTGCCACAAAAGGAGGGTCTCGATACTATGTTTCTTTTATTGATGATCACACACGTTATTGTTGGGTTTATCTAATGAAACATCGTTCGATTTCTTAGGCATTTATACCTCTTTTTCGAGCTCTTGTCAAAACACAACATTCTCGGTTATCAAATGTTTTCGATGTGATTTGGGTGGGGAATATACCTCTAATAATTTTCGTGAAATTCTTGCTTTAGATGGAACCATATATCAAACTTCATGTACTGATACTCCTGAACAAAATGGTGTTGTTGAAAGAAAACATAGACATATCATGGAAACCGCTGCTCGTTCTTTTTATTATTTGCCTCTGTTCTAGCTAGTTCTGGAGGAAAGTCGTTTTACAATTGTTTATTCAATCAATAGGATCCCAACCGCCCATACCTTGGGGTTTTTACAAAATATTTTGCAGGATCTTTTACACCTCAAAATTAGGGCTTTAATACCAATTGAAAATAGATTGGTCCGATTTTCACCGTGATGAGTTTGATTAATTGTATTCTCTTGGGTGGTGGTGGTGGTGGCCACGAGGAGGCGGCGGCGGCGGCGGCGGCGGCGTTCGAGAAGCAAACCGGAAAATATGGAGAAGAAAGAAAAATAAAAGAAAAAGAAAAAAAAAAAAAAACAAAGAAAAGTAAAAAAAAAAAAGTTTTATAACTTAATCTAAGATTATTGTATTATTCAATTATTAACATAAAATTTTGTCAAGGTTTAAATGTTAAATTAAATTAAGAAGAAAAGAAATCAGAACTAAATTTCCTATTCAAAATTTTTTAAATTGTCTATTTAATTATTCTAAAAAATTGGTTTTTAATTAATTGTATTTTTAAAGTAACACTAAAGATTATTCATGTATTATTTCTAAAATATTTAATGATGATTATAAATTATTTATCAAAATCCAATGTTAAATTTTTAATCCCCATTGATTATTAAGTATATAATTAACTTCAAAGGAATTTATAATCAATTAGTTTATCAAAATTATAAATTACGTGCAATAAAAATCTAAAAAAGTTAATAATGAAAAATATTTTTGTATTGTTGAATTTTTGTAAATATATTAATTATTTCATTGACAAAATTTTAATTTTAAATTGAATTCATTAAATAAGAATTGAGAAAAAGATGGCAAATTTGCAATTTTGGTCCTGAGTAACAATATAGGGTCCACATAAGTGCCACATAAGCATGTGTGGCGGAAATATGGTCATGTGCCGTGCATGTGACTTTTTCCTGTTGATTTCTCAATTCCGGCGATTTAAGGACCAAAATCGCGAAAATTGTCAAGTTACAAGATATTTTTGCAAATCGTGATTCGAATAGGACCAAAAATGCAAACACACCAAAATTACAGGACTAAAATTGCAATTTTGCCTATTAATTTCGGTCCTATAAATGTTTTTGAATTAAAGTGTTAAAATTTCTCGTCAATATAATCGAATGTCTAATCACATTTCGTCACATAACTTCAATGTTTGCTAGTAAAATACAAAAATCTTGACGATGTTTTTTTTATTTTAATAATCTCAAAACCCCACTTGTATTATATATGATATATATACTCAAATAATCTCAACGTCCTAACTACTTATATTTATTGTAGGTGAAGCCCAACTCATAATTAAATAGTTTTGTTTCAATAAAATTTGGTCATGTATCATTCAGTCTTTCGAACTCGGCCTCATGTAATATCTCCACGGCTAACCTCAGTGGTTTCATCATTAAGGAGTTAGGAGTTAGGACTTTAGGAGGGCTTAACTTTCAATCTATCTATTCTTATACGATATCAGCAATTTGTAATTTTTACATAAAATATGCATTTAATAATAGAATATTTCAGTTCTTAATATATAATTTACGTTTGATCTCAAGTCCAAAAACTTTTAATTTTTATTTTACTACTGTCCTCTTAACGAATGACCTAATCACCCTTTCAGTTGGAAAAAATATCACCAGTGATACCCCTCTGATTTTCTGAATTTCCAAGCCTTTTCTATTTCCGTATTCAAATTAGGGCTCGATCTAAATCCTACCAAAACCTCAATCTTCAATGGCATTTTTAATTTAACAACCAACTAGAAAAATCAGCTGAGAAATTATACCGAAGAAGAAGAAGAAGAAGAAGAAGAAGAAGAAGAGTGAGAGATCGATGGCAAATACTGCGTGTTTTATGATAGTCAGCAAAAATGACATCCCGATTTACGAAGCTGAAGTTGGTACTGTCCCCAAAGTACGTTTCCTTCCATCTCCCCAATCAAATTTGCTTGATTTTTTCCATTTTCTTGATTTTTTACTGAAATGCATTCCGGCTATGATATTCTTTAATGAGTTTGTGATCAATAACGGTAGAAAGAAGATGCTGCTCATCAACACCAGTTCATATTACATGCCGCGTTAGACATTGTTCAGGACATGGCGTGGACTACAAGTGCTATGTGAGATCTCCACCTCACTTTCTGTATACTTTATGTATGTTTGTACTATGGTGTGTGTATGCTTGGCCACAAAATAATATATGATTTAATGGTTGTTTATAGTTGTTGGCATTTTTTTGAAGGAATAGTTGTTGGCATTGAATAGTCTCTTTCTTTGTGTTTTATGAATCAGGTTTCTAAAAGCTATCGACAGATTCAATGACTTGGTGGTATCGGTGTATGTGACTGCTGGTCATATCCTTTCATTTGTTTTTACTAATCCGATGCTTTACATGTCTCTTTTGAGGGAATAATTGTGAGGAAATTAAACAGTAGCAGAACATTTGGCATTGTGCATCAATGTGTAATGACCAGGCTAATTTATTTGTATCTGAAATGTTGAAACTGAGTGGTGTTTGGTTATATTGCTGAAAGAGTTGTACAGGAATCATTGATGAAATAGGTGTTTTTGTTGCTGCATTTATGTTGAACGGAGTTATATTTCTTTCTCAATGCAAAATAATATTCACCTTCAGAATTTTTTTCCCTTTCCGTCATAGTTATGGTAGTAAATGAAAACAGTGAGTATTTAATGTCGTGTGGTGTTTCAATCCTGTGTTTCAAAATGGAAATTGCTTTTGCTCTGCATTAAAATTATAGGTTTGGATGTGAACATGGATTTCAAATCCTTGGGTGTCAAATCATTGATTAGTAAACCTATTAGTTGTATAAAATTGGATTTCAACTATGCCATTGAATTTTGTGATTTCAATAGGAGCTTAGTAGTTGAGATGGAGAATTCTACACGATACCAGAGGTTGGAAACATCACTTCCATTTAAGGGATTAAATTGCTTGATGGATTTGATTGAGGATTCAAACCATTAGTAACACATCATTTTTCTAACAAGTATGATGGTCTTGCTGTCATGAATTGAAGTCATTGATCTGAATTGCGCATTTTAACAGATCAAAGTCTAACGCGATCTTGAACTTCATTCAGCATTGGGGAAGTTGAATTATTTTATTTGGGGAACATTGTGCTCTGGTCCTATCCTGGTGATAGTTATTCAGTCCACAGTCCACTTGTTTCTTTTTTCTTTTCATTTCTCCTAGACCGTGGCAGAACTTATACCAAAAAAGGGAGAATACTGACTCAACATGTAATTGGATTTAGAAAAACTTTTACCATTTAGATTATGGTGTCCTGTGTCCTTTTACTTTAGTGTCTACGGGGTTCAAGGGTATTTGGTCCTTAATTAGTTTTTGAGCATAGGTAATACAATGATGCGATTATAATTGCTTCATTTCTGTTTGGAGTTTTGAAAAGTAGAAGAAAGTCTTGTTTCAAGAGTTGCTTATCTAATCAGTGTCCTCAACGACACGTTCCTAATAGTTACATGAAATTAATGAACCTGTTTGGAGTTTTGAAAAGTAGAGGAAAGTCTTGTTTCAAAAGTTGCTTATCTAATCGTGTCCTCAACGACATGTTCCTAATAGTTGGTACTGTCAATTTGAGGTGGTATTATGAGGATTTGCTTAAGCTCTTGGCCTCTTGCAAGAAAAAAAAAAATCTTTTTTCCCCCTCTCTTTTCCTTTTTGTTTTCTTCTACTCTTTAAACTTTTTGAATCTGAGGATTTATACTTTTTGATTTTCTCCTGAATTTCAGCAGTGAAACTCTTTCCTCAAAATGATTCAGTTAACATGCTACAAAGCCATACCAAATCTCTCCCACCCCAACCCCAAATCTTAATCACCTGATTTTCTGCTGCATATTGAGGTAAGGAATCATTTACCTTTTTCCTACATCACCTACAATTTAAATGAAGTTTTGGTCATGTTCCATGACGTACATGTTGATTTTACAATATCAATCATGTAATGGGACATGACTAGAGCAACTATCTCAACTCATCGCTGTCTCATCATATTTTTCCATGCGGTGGAAAAACCTATGATGATGATGGTTTTGGAATTTCATCTCATTTCTCCTTCGTATGAAGGTTGCATCGAGCAGGCATCCGGCGTAAAATTTTGCCACTTTGCTTTTTGTGTGAATTTGTAGTGTTAACTAATATTAGACAATTAGTTGACACTATAAACTTCACACCACCACCCCACGTAGTGGGATAAGGTGCGATTGATGATGATGATTTGTCATTCCCGTTTTAGGTGGTGACACACTCTTTCCTATTACAAACATTTTTCACCTAATTGTGTTTCATTTATTTGGATCAGTGGATGTCTATAGCCTTCATTTAGTTGTTTCACCAGCTTTGTTCTTCAATATGATCTTGCTTCGATGCCAATTAATTTCACTTAGCAGAACCATGGATTTAGGACCAATTATATTTCATACTATGATGTTCCTAATTGTATTTTTCTAATTCAGTTGTAATTGATACTTCACAGCTTTTCTCTTTGGAGATTTATAAGTGAATTCATAATTTCCTTTCATGCATGTCAGTTTGTTAAACTTGAAAATTATGCAGCCAATTCTGATGTGTCCTCATTTGTTTACTTAACCAATAAAAGTTATACATACTCGATTGATGCTGCTTCATGATTCTCGTAATGATGATGGAATCAAGAGCTTCTTCCAAGAGGTGCATGAGCTATATATCAAGGTAAGTACTATACATGCTTATCTAGTATTTTCACTGAGATTATATGTGAAAATAGAAAGATCTGATCTATTCAGATTTGTCAAGTAGTTTTGCCTTGTGGTTGAAGCATAACCATCTATCTTATGAGATTCCGAGGTGTATTTCTTTAATTTCTTGTTAAAACCTTCATAACCGAAACCACTCAGAAAAGAAGACCACTTCCTTATTTACAGTACCACTGGGAAGCTTTTAGTTGCACCCTTGCACTTGCTCAGAACAGCGGAGTAGTTGCTCCTTAAATAATGAACACCAGATTAGTTGCTAGAGCATTTTCCCTAAATAATGAACTTTACATTGGCCCTTTGATCATCCAGTGCACTCCTGAAAATGTTTTTGTTAAATTGATGCTATTATTGTGCAACCACCTTTATGCCAGCTGTTGAAATCACGCATGTGTTCTAATATTGGCATTTTGGATGCCTTCAATAAACTTCTGAGTGCAGTTCCATATTAATCCTTCGTTACTTTCCTTTCTTATGTGAGTTTTTGGACAAACCTTAAGAGTTTGTAGTAATGAATGAAGTGTCCAAGCATGCATGAGAAACCAAGCACAAGCACCAAGGCACCTGTACCTTCAGTGGCCTTTCTATCTTTACAAGCATGCATTCCTGTCAATATAATTTCCTTTTCTCAATGTATGTATCTCTAAGCAAGCTTTTATTAACTTGCAATCATGTAGAATCAATCCACTCGAATTCGAACACAACAAACTATGAAAGACATATAGAGCAAGCTTATTTCTGCTTTAAAGAGGGTGTTTGGCTAAGCTTATTTAATAGATTTTATAAGCTATAAGATGTTTTAAGAGCTTACAAGATGTTAGATCTTTTTTGAAAATAAGTTGTTCAACTCTTTGGATAAAGTAAGATGGTGGAGCTTGTAAAATGTTAGTAATGGCAATTTTGTTATTAAAATGGTCAAAGGAGGTTGTAAAATAAGATCTATTTGGAAAGTAAGTTGGGATCCCTCACCTTTTTAAAAATAGTTAATAAGCTCCTAAGATCTTTTTTTAAAAAAGTTACCAAACACTTGTAGAAAGCTTATAAGATGTTTTGAAGAGCTTATAAATCCAACTAAACACCTCTAAGTGGTTGAGAAATATCTGAAGATTGGGCCCAATATTTTTATTTGTATGTTCTTCTAATAGTTTCAACATTAGTATTACATTTAGTTTTCTAATGTGATTCGTGCATATCCAGCTATAGAGCGTTTTTGATCTCCCCTGCTCCTCAGGAAGAAGGAAAATGAGTAGTATTTAGTAAAGGTACAAATATTTTTGTAGTTTCATCTGTTTGTTTCAATAACAAATGTCTTATCATTTTCAGACTCTTCTTAATCCTCTTTATCTTCCTGGAAGTCGCATCACATCATCACATTTTGATACAAAAGTTCGAGCTCTTGCTAGAAAATATTTGTGAAGACTTTCTTCGATCAGTGATGTCTGGAGCTTGCTGTGAATTTCCTTCCAGGTGTGCTATGTTAACAAGGATTTTCTCTGAACTTTTTGCTTCTATACAATGATGATTGAGTTTTACATTTTACATCAGAAGTAATTTTTCAAGGATATGTAGCTGTAACTCCTATTATATCTATATACTATAAAATTGCAGTGCTGATCTTTTGGACCTTCATTGATATCACATGCCTTTTTATTTCCTGTTAGATTCAGTTGAATACTATACTGCTTTGCATTCACTATATTAGTTTGAATATCTGAAATGTCATCGTTTTGGGGAATTCCACACAATTCTTATTGATTAAAACTTGGGATAATTACAAAAACTTCCCCTGAGGTTTAGCCTGGCTACAAGAAACCCAGTTATCTTTTAAAATTACAAATACCTCCTTGACATTTATTTCCATTTTACAAACTGCAACCTCAAGAGGGGGTATTTGTCAAGTAAATACAAACTTCAAGAGGGTGTTTGTAACACCTTGAGGGGATATTTGTAATTTTGAAAGATAACTAGTTAGGCTAAACCTCTGGAGTAGTTTTTGTAATTATTCCTTTAAACTTCGAAATTCAACTCTTAGTATACAACCAGTACCGTAATGAGTTAGAATTTGCTGTCCGTGGGTCGGTATACATAATTAAAGCATCTTTCCATTACAATCCCTTTAACTGTATCTTCTTTATATTAGTCGTTTGCATATTTAGGGTCCAGATGAAGCATATGTGTAGAACAGTCTCCATTAGCCTTTTTGCATGTGTGTAAAAGGCATGATCATCTAAAAAGCAATTCAAGATTATCAGTGATAAAAAAGTTGTCTCGTAGCTGTCCTTATCATGTTAATGGGATAAAACTTGCACATTGTGTGAGCTGATATTGGGGAATTGATGTACAGCTGGATATCTCGTGATAGAATTATCATTTAGCTAAATGTCAAGAAACTTATGATTGTCCCTTGTTATTGTTTATAATGATGTGATAATCTAATGAGAGCACTACTAGGTGGAAGTGCACTGATTTCTCTTTCCATTGGTGGTAAATGCATAGGATGGCAATTGGCACCATTTTTGAGGTCTTATTGAAAATCTTTTCATACTATTTTTTAGTTCTGTTTTATAATTTCACGCGTCTTGTCTAATTATTCAAGAAAATTTCTGAACTGATGTTTTTTTGAAATGCTACACTTGATAAACAATGCGTCTGGTGTGTGAATGATGATAGGCAAGTCTCCCAATTTTTATGTAATTGGGTATTTGTTTATCATTTGAGGTTTCAGTTTACAATAACCTGGTGTTACCTTCAGGCTTCAGCGTAGAGTTAGTTATTGGCCCATAGAGATATTGTATATTTGTATGTGTGATGCAAACGAGTAAAAAGTTCAACTCAACCAAATAGGTTTTCAATAGTGAATTAAGAGGGTGTTTCACTTAACTTATAAGATGTTTTAAAGAGCTTATTAGGTTTCTAAGAGTATTTGAATTGTTTTTTTTTTTTTAAAAAAAACATCTTATAAGCTCCGAAAACTAGATGTTAGGGGCTCGTAAACTATTTTTTGAAAAAAGTGGGAGATCCGCCTTATTTTCAAAATAAAAATTTAAGAACTTCCTTCGACTTTGACCATTCTAATTGCAAATGTCATTATTAATATCTTAAGCTCTTTATTTTATTTTATCCAAACACTTCGACATTTTATTTTCAAAATAACATTTATGAGTTCTAAAACTGTAAAACATCTTATTAGATATAGGAGCTTATAAAATACTTTGGATAAGCTTAACACACCTAAGTCGAGCCAATATAGTGGGAGAACGGAGGGTAGAGGATGATGAAACTATAGATTAATTATCTCGACATTTGGATCTCTACTTAGTACATGACAAAGTCGAACGTTTAAAATCTTTTTATTAATTTATAGCACTGATTTTTTGACGTGCTTTTAATGAAATATGTGACTTGTGAGTTGTCCCATACTAATTAATTAGAGGAAGAAACCCCAACTTATAAGCCTGATGAACTAACTCCTCGTTAATTGGTTTTCATAAGAAACTTCACTTGGGTTGGGTGGCCACCCCCAATTTGGTACGCTTGAGTTTATGTATTTGAAACCCATTGTATCCAAACAATATTTATTATTATTGGAACTAGTTTTTGAAAAATCAACTAAAATATTCGATGTTGCATTCACTTTTTTTTCAAAAAAAAAAAAAGGTTGATTAGTCACTAGCAGACTTTCAACTCCGGACGTAGCTTACTGCTTAGTATTTTTTAAGAAAGGGGTTTTGTTGTGGCATGGCATGTGCAAGCCATTTGAATTGACTTGATGGAGCAAATTTAGGATCAAAGTCGGAAGATAGAATGAATGATGGACCACAACGAAAAAGATGTGGACTTGGAGCCCCCAATAGCAAATCATAAAGTTTTGAATATTGAATAAGTTTCCACAACTAACCCTCATGATTAATGAACGAGGGTAGTTCTTGAACTACTTATTCGAGAACCTTCATTACAATAATGTCTGAATAATGTTTTCTTGAATGCGTAAAAATAAATATTTTTCTTTTTTTATGAAATTAGACATTTATATACCGTCCCACACTCAGCTTTTAACACTTGTACTATTCTAAATATCTATGCAGTGTAGGAAAAATTGCAATTTCAAGAATGTTGGGATTTGTATATTTTTCATATTCTTTGCACATTATGGAGACAAATCTGAGATTGTGGGGAATATTCTTCTCACACTATATTTACACAGAAGAATTTAATCATTGGTATGGATAAGTTATGGTCGGGCACAAATTCAACAAATTGAATTCTAAGTAATATTTTTAGGAAAGTATTCTAGTCCAATGTTCAGTTTTGCCGAAGTAAATCGGTGTGGTATAATTTGGCGATAGGAACATTATAATATATTTGTCAATATGTATGTTCTTTTACTTAACGTAACCATAAGTCCATAATTGCTAAGTCCTAAAGTTGTTTGAGTCAGTAATGCGTATATTCATACTATACTTCAAATGAAATCAAATTGAATAATTATTGTTTTATATTTTTGGAGCAAAGCAAGGAAATGGGTTGGTTGAGGTCAAACATGACGGCTATCATGTGGGCAGACACATTTGTGAAGCAGTGAAGACCACCATACATGAAATTATTAAGGAATTATTATTTGTTTTATTTATATTTATAACTTTTTTTTCTTTTTGTTACATAATAGACAAAACTAAAACTATTGAGATTATCATATGCTTGTACCTACCTTTTTTCAGCATGTCACCAGATTATTCTTTGCAGATTGAAACTGTTTAGATTTTTTTTTTACGATATCAAAGCCCAATTATTTAGTTGCAACCGAAATTAATTGTAGCTGAGTTTGTTGAACATTTGTAACCAATATTAATATTTGAGATCAGATTCAATCAGTCTCACTATGACCTTGTACTCAAAAAATAATTTGGTTGCAACCAAAACTTCAAGTCGGTCTTATATAAGTGCTCATCTCAAAATATTACAAACTTATTCAAGGATAAATCTAAAACTGCTTTCTAAAAGCCATCTTCAAATACAATTCTATTCTAATACAGTGTTTGCACGTTTTTTTGCACCAAACTTAAAATTATCATCAACCTATTTACTTTGATTTTTGGGCGAAAACAATAACTTTTTTTTACTTTAGCAAAACTATATAATTCTTCGAGGAATTACTGATAATAAATGAAAGATGCAATGATTTGCTCTCCCAACTTGTAATCTATTTGTTTCAAGTATATCTTCGTATCAAACAATAAGTTTTTATAGAATTACTAATTATTAATTAATATTATGATGGCAATACTCAAATTAATATGAAAAAGAAGACAGACACTTATGATAACAAATAAATTTAATACTTCATAATCCTAACTGCATAATCAAAACCTTAATGGACACACAAATCAAAAAGATAACTGATTAATATTATGCATACATGTTTATTCTTTAAAGATCCTTCATGTTGTACATAATTTTCTCAAAGCTCCTTTTGATCAACACATACACACACATCCACACGTGTGTTAATCCACCCGTATAAAACCCACTTGGGTAGCACTTAGCTACCCAAGTGGGTAGAAGATCGACTAATCCCCTTTTGTTTTGGGAATAAAGTATGAAATTTAAGATTATCAATTCTTTTTCATTTTTCCCCTTAGCAATAAAGTACTAAACCAATCAAATAGAAATGGAAATCCCACAAAACAGCAAATAAAAAATTGTAGGCAAGATCATTACCAATATAATGTGTTTATTCACATTTCACACTTACTTTTGAGTTGATTATATATTTTGGAGATTGAGCCAATTTATTTATAACTTCTTCATATAAATATTATTGTTATCTTCTATTAAATTATGAATATGGTTATAACTGAATATGATTGATCATCAAGGTGAATGAATAATTATATTTTGAAATTTTTCTTAAAATGTTGGGCAAAGTATTTTCACTAAAGAATTTTACTTGTTCTTCTTTACAAACAAACACAATCTCAACCATCACAATCTCCATAGATAACAAGGATAGACACACATATATTACACCAACTCAAGAAATATTTTTTAAAAAAAAACTATCCCTTAATCCCTAAAGCCTAAATAAAGATCAAACCAAAAAGAAAATTAAGAAAAAAGAAAAAAAAACAAAATCAAGGACATGATCATATAATCCATTCATCCATAAGTTTCAAAATTCTTCCATCTCAATTTCAATCGAGATGAGATGCAAGACCCCCACAATACACCTACCCGCACAGGATCCCTCCTCCCACCGCCCAACAAATTCTTCACATCACGCGCTTACCAGACTTCGGCAATCGGCGGCGCGTCTTCTTACTTTTCCCAAAAGCGCTGCAAAATCCGCAGGCCGAAACCTTGGGAGACGGCGGCTCAATCGCCGGCGACACTCTCCCCGTACGGAATCCCCTTCCGCCGTTGGATCGGCTCCTCTCGATCGTCAATCCGGCGGGCGGAGACGATTTCGTAACGGCCGCTGCTGCTGAATCGTCTTTACTCTCTCGCTGAGGTTTAGAGCCGCCATCCTCTTTCTGTTGTTGGTTGGCGAGCTGATTCAATTCTCCGAGGAACTTGTCGTCCCATACTAAGCCCGAGGAGCCTTGTCTCCTGAAAGATACTGCAGATCTCTGTAAACCTGCCATAGATAAACCTCAAACTTTATCTCTGTTTTCTGAAGCTTTTTTTTTTCTCCCCCTTTGTTTAGTTCCCTCTTTGATGGGTGAGGAGAGATTTCTCTGATGATGGCTCTGAATATATTAGTATAATTTAGAAATGTGTTTGTGGACCTTTTTTTTTCTGTGATGTGGTGTGTATTTATGCTGTGCATCAATAAGATAGTAGACATGAATATAATATTGTTTAAATTTATTTGATTTTTTTATCGAGTTTAAAAGGTATCGTAGTTTGAATTTGATTTTATTATTAATTAAAGTCAAATTTGAACGAAGTTTAATAGAGTCGAATACAAATTGAGTTCGCTTAACTCAGTGTCGTTCCTGACATTTTGGAAGTCTGGGGCAAAAGATAAAAACGAGCCCTTCAAATTTTATCGCACAAAGAATAAAACTGCACAATGTAAACAAAACAAATGTACCAAAAACGATTTAAAATGACTTCTTCTAAGATTTTGAGAAGCAAATTCATTAATAATATTTTTATAATCAACATGATCCAACTTATCATTTTGAATGCATAAGGTTGCTAATGAATCCATTTAATATTTTTTGTGACATTGTTGACCATAAGTACGTTTTTAACAAATTTAACTTAGAGAAAATTCTTTCTACGGACCTGATGTGTCACGAGCACAGTTAACAATGTTCTATGACAATTAAGATATTAGAATATCAACCCAAAATAAATACAAACTCTAAGATTTCAAGTGCTATGCATCTTTTATTATGTTGGTAAAGTCACTAGTAACACTTACAGATAAGTAATATCAGCTAAAATTATAAAATAATCAACTCTAAAAGAATATTTACCAGATTATATACTATCTTCAGCTACATTTTATAGAATACACAAATGTGTAATATAAGACTCTACATGATTGTGATGTTATAGAATTATATTTTTGTTGGTAATTGATAAGTCTATAAGTAAAAAAATAATCTCATACAAATATATACATACACATGGTACCCCTAGTGGGCCCTAAAAGTTTAGGGGCCGAAGGCAGGGCCGCCACTGGCTTAAATTGACATGTTTACATATATTTTATTAATTTTCTGAGTGAATCAAACTTGAACCGAGTTTTGCATTTCATTGGACGAAAAATTGTATTCAAGTTTGGTTTATTATGTTAATAAATCGAACTCAAACAAACTTTGAAAGATCAATTTCAAATCAAGTATTGAGTAGTCTGATTTGTTTTTTTATGCCCAAATATAGCACCTTATGTATGCAAACATGTATGGATGGGGTTTGGGGGTTGAGAGAAGATAATAATGAGAATTTGATATAGGTTGGTTGGGAGAAGAGGTCACAAGGAGGCAACTTAGTCAATGGCTTTAATTGTTTTTGTTCCATAATGAATTCTTATCTTATTTGGGGTATATTTTGGACTAGGGCCTAGGGGTATTATATTGATGGTGACATAAGACATTAATGGACTCCTACTATTATTAATTGTGAGACTGTTAATTGATTGGTGATTGCATTTATTTCCAATTTAATAGAGATCGATGGTTAATTCAGTTTGTTTAGACATAAAAAAAAAGATAATTGATTTGTCAAAAATGGGATATTGGTCAAATTTGGATAAAATCGATCAAAATTAGATAGAAGTTAGCCATCAATGGGTATTCTATATTTCTCTCTATATGTACTATACATATTTAAAAGAAAGGCTAAATTTTATATATATATATATATATATATATAATCAAAATGAATTTAATCCATTATAAAAACTTACAACTGATTACAATATCGAATAAAAATAATTATAAATCCTACAAGATCATAAATGTATACATATCTAAAACACCAATTTTAAACCTAAACAAATCTATATGATTCGTAGAAGTAGGACATCGCAGCGAAGACGTTGGATAAAATACGTACCAAAAGAAATTGATCTCTCTTTTGTCACTTAAATCATCAGGTAATAGGTCATCTAAATTTTTGAATAAAATTCCACGTATGGGACAAACTCATTTTGTGAATGAGATTGAAAGCATTAAAAAGTACTTCCCCCATCCTTCTATCGGGGATGAAAAGAGAAAGAAGATGGAGGAGTAAAGACGGCTAACATTTGAGAGGAAAAAAAAAGATAAATAAAGCTAAATTATATTTTGAGAGCAAAGGCTAAATTATATTTGGTTATACATATGTTGGCTATTTAGATTTCGTATTTTATTAGATGTGTCTTTTGGTTGGTTGTTATCTTTCTCTTTTTTTTGCCCTCTAAATTTTAATGCATATAACTTAATCGATTATATTGACATTGATATATTAATAATAAAAAATACAATTATTTTTTATTAGATCAATTAGATAGGCAGTGAAACCAATCATTGGTTAGGAGGTTGAGATTTCTTGTTTCACATTCATATTCCATTGTATTGAATGAATGACCGTGTATAAGATGATGCCACAATTGTACACGTGTCAATCATCCAATATAGCCGAATTGTAGTGAAATAGGAATATGGAATAGGAGATCTGGTCCCTCCGATTAGGGTATGAAAACGCCATTCATGGTGTAGTATTTGTAATTTTCTCTTTTTGATGACTTTTTTTCTTTTTCTTTTTATGCATTATACACTGGAGCATTGGCCATTTGGCCTTAACCAAAACGCTTAAAGAGAGCAAAAACACACACACACACACACAAAAGTGAGAATACGAGAAAAAGGGGTTTAGGCCCAATTGATATGTCAAAAAACGTTACAATTCGATTGTTGGAATGAAAATCATGTTAAAATTCAGAAGTATAATATAATCATTCGTATTGAAATTCACACATGTATGAACATTATTTACTTAAGTTATCAATTAGTTTTCATTAAAAATTAATATATTGTATGAAAAAATTGAAGAGTCCAATTCTAATGAATATGCAGTGTGCAGTCAAAAGTAATGCCAACACTTTGTTAAACACAGCGAATGACTTAATTAAAAACACAATTTCACAATGTATGAAATAAAGACAGATTTAAAGACAAGATACAAGAGATTAAATTTTTGTACAAGTATAAAATATTTGTATAGTGTTCAATAGAACAAAAACTCTTCAAAGGATGATGTTGTTTACAAGATACAAAAATACAAAGTAAACAAGAAAACTAGAATAACAACTCCCTTTGTCTCCAAAAGCAACAACACTCCTTTACAAAGTATAAGAATACATTTAGTGTACTCAAAACACCCGCTCTACACTCAATCTATCTCACACAAACTCTCAACACTCGAGTTAAGAAAATGATGCCAACAATGTTGCCGACATTCCCAGTATTCTTGAAACCTCGCACTTTTTCTGTATGAAAAACCTGGAAGATGAACTCTTAAAAATTTGAATCAGAATCATCACACCCGACTTCCGATGATTTCTCGTCCTTAAATAGATATCTCTTGGAAAATTTCCTGCAAGAAAATAGGAGAAAACTTCCTGCAAAGATTAAGGAGAAAAGCACATACCCACTGCTTAATAACTTCTATGGAGTTAAAAAACTGAAAAATAACTTCTAAAAAATAACTCCTCAAAACTGAAATATTAACTGTTAGAGAAATAACCAGAAATCTGGAAGAAATTCGAAAGAGAAATAATGTTTGAAAAATTCAAACATTAACATTGTAATTAAGAAAATAATTCTAAGTTAAATTTTGGATTCAAAATGCTCAAAATATAACGATCTAAACAAAACTCAAATGTTAGGCCATAAAATGCACAATTTGGACGAAACCAACCTCTTTGGTATCAGAAAGTTTTAATATTAGAACTTTGTTACCAGAAAAAAAATACGTATAACTTACTACCTCAAAATAAATGCTTTCAGGTGTCTATTGCGCAAATCCATTGGACACGATATATTCAAAGATGACACATGAGGTAATCTAACTTGTAATCGTTGAATTCTGTTTCGACGTTATCTTAAATTAGGGTATAAATGACTTTTGCTAGGCAAAAATGTTTTTTTTGGTCCACTAAGTATACTATTTTAGATATTTAGTCCACTTTCTTAAGTTTATTTGAAATTAGTCCACTAACTAAACAAAAATCAGATTTTTAGTCCACTCACCTGCTATTGCAGGCTGCATTCCTATGTGGATTATTTTTTTTGCCACTTAATGTATGAATTGTTTTTGTTGATAGAGCATATTATGTGGCATTTTGGAGGGAAATATATTATTTTCAATGTAAATTAGATAAAAATAATATTTAATATTTATTATGAATAAAATGAAAATAGTTTACGTAAAATATTTAAATTATTTATTAATTTGAAAAACGAAAAATAATTTAAAATATCCATGAAAAGTAAAAATAATGTTAATAAAATTTAAGATATTTTAATTGAATAAATATATTCGAAATTATAAAATAAAAAAATTATTTATATCACAAGTTTAAATTATAAACTATTTAATTGGATAAATAATATTTTATTTTTATAATTAAAGAGTAATAATTAAATAGTTTTTTTATACAGTTTGTATGCTATTTTTGCAACAAATTATTTAAGGATAGCATTCAGTTTAAAAAAAAACTATATAATTATAAACTGTATAAGAAAACTATTTAATTATTACCCTTTAATTATAAAAATAAAATGTTATTTATCCAATTAAATAGTTTATAATTTAAACTTATGATATAAATAGTTTTTTTATTTTATAATTTCGAATATATTTATTCAATTAAAATATCTTAATTTTTTTAACATTATTTTTATTTTTCATGGATTTTTTAAAATTATTTTTCGTTTTTCAAATTAATAAATAATTTGAATATCTTGTGTAAACTATTTTCATTTTATTCATAATAAATATTATATTTTTTTTTATCTAATTTACATTGAAAATAATATATTTTCCTCCAAAATGCCACATAATATGCTCTATCAACAAAAACAATTCATACTTTAAGGCCAAAAATGAAAAAAAAAAAAAAAAAATCCACATAGGATTGCAACCTCGCAATAGCGGTGAATGGACTAAAAATCGATATTGTCGAGTTAGTGGGCAAATTTCAAATAAACTTAAGAAAGTGGATTAAATATCTAAAGTAGTCCACTCAGTTGACTAAAAATATATTTTTGCCACTTCTGCTAATATGAGTAATATATTATAAGTAGGTCTCAGACCGTGACAGAACCTCAATACCCAAATCCAAACTCAATCTCAAAAGTCAGCCGAATGTTGTGCGTGCACCCCTCTCTCTCTCTCTCTCTCTCTCTCCCGCGCATATATGTCATCTCTCTTTTTTCTCTCTACGCCGATCTATAATCACCGCCAAAGCGAGAAGATAGTCCTTGGTCGATCATCTTGTAAGAGTCAAATCCCACAATCAATAAAGAGGCCATCTAATTTATTAGAAGATATATTCTAAGATGAAGATAGAGTAAGCAAGTAAACAACTGACTTGCCAGACTCTTTTTTCAGATGCTTTGCTAGCTTAGTTGAAAGGCCTGAGTTAAGTATTACTTTAGCAAATCAATGAATAGCTGTTAGTCCCCGAGGCATAGCTCAACTGGTAAAGGATCTGAGTGACGTGTTGTCTGCTTGTTGGCACCCCCAGCGTGAAGATTCGAATCCCCCTGGTAATAGGGTGGAGGAGGATTTCTTGTGTGGCAACTCAGTCTATGGTAACTCAGGACTCTAATTTCTTGATGCACATCCCCCAATTCACCTCATCCACAAAACTCTGAGGCAAAGGCAATGGGGACATTTAGGAATGTGGTTCATCCTTTTTTTTTATAATTACTGTGTCAAGATTCAGATATAAGTTATAGAGATTAGTTATGTAAGTTGTAAAACTATTTCATTCTTCTTCTGTAAAGCTGATTGTAAATAGCTATGTAAACATAACTTAATTAATAAAAAATTTCTTTACACTTTACTGCTCTCCATGTCCATTTTATTTCTGCAATTTTAATTCAATATGGTATCAGTTTTAGTAATTTTTTCCCTGTTGATCTTCTTCCTCAATAGCGGTATAGTAATATGTTGCTTGATTACTCAGTCTATCTATCAGATTTCTTCAAGAATCTTGAAGTTTCATTGTCTTTTCTTTAAGAATTTACGGATATGGATTCTTCTAGTACAAGATCTATCTCTGTTAATCCAGCTGAAGATTTCAATTCACCATTCTACTTGCATCCTAGCGATAATCCAGGTGCAGTAATAGTGTATGAACCTTTTACTGGTGAGAATTACATCTCATGGACCAGGGTTGTTTCCATGGCCTTGAGTGTTAAGAATAAACTTGGTTTCATTGATGGCTCCTTGGAAATTCCTGCTCAATCTTCCTACCTTGTGTTCAGTTGATGGCAGCGTGCTAACAACCTGGTTCCTTCTTGGATTTTAAACTATATCTCTAAAGATATTAGACAAAGCCTTCTATACTTTGCCACAACCAAAGAAGTGTGTGGTGAATTGAGAATCAGGTACGTTAGAAATGATGGCCCAATGGTATTTCACCTTGATAAGTCTTTGAGTTCAATTTCCCAAGGCAATCAGTCCATTACTACGTATTATAACCAATTTAAGGGCCTTTGGGATGAATACATTAACTACAGACCCTTATCAAATGTTATTACGGAAACTGCTCTTGTAATATGCCTACACATATGGCTGTTACTCAACAAAATGATTCTGTAATCAAGTTTCTTGTGGAGTTGCATGAGTCTTACTCCCAAATTCGCAGCCAAATGCTTCTTACTTCTCCTCTGCCATCACTTTCTAAAGTTTACTCTTTGTTGCTTCAAGAAGAAACACAAATGCATCTAAATAATTCAGTCCCTATAGGTTCTTCAATGTATATGTTAGCAAGACAAGGCTTTAATCCAAAGATTCAGAACAAAGACAAGAAAAAAGCTAAATATTCTCATTGTGGTTTCACTGGTCATACAGTGAATAAATGAATTCAGTTGTTTGGTTATCCTCCGGGTTGGAAAAGGCCAAAAGGACCTAGGAATCTTGATTCCAACAACACATCAAATGTAAATGATGTGCAGTCACATCTGCAAAAAAAAGCTTCAGTGGACAATTCTTCATTTTCCCATGAAATGCTTGAAAAATTCTTGTCATATGCTAAGGGCCTACAATCCAATGATTCTGCAAATTTTGTGGTTAATTATCAAGAACTTGAACACTCTACAGCTCCTTATTGCAACTCTGCAATAGCCAATGTCACTACTACTGACAAGGCTGTTTCACGTTCAAGTAATCTTTATTCATGTTTTGCAGTTTTTAACACATCAAATTGGATTCTAGATATAGGTGCTACAGATCACATGCTTTGTGATGTTTCTCTTTTCACTGACACACCTATGCAGGTTTCTATTCCTATCCATCTACCAAATGGTAATGTTACAACTGCAACTTATATTGGTGATGTATATATTTCTGATTCGTTAGTTTTAAATAAAGCATTATGTGTTCCTTCTTTTCTTATAATCTCATATCTATATCTTCTCTCACCAAATGTTCTCAAATTCCTGTGCATTTTTTGTCTTCTAAATGTATTTTACAGGATATGAAAACATTGAGAATGATTGGTTTTGCTGAGGAGAAAAATGGTTTATATAGACTTAACATTCTTGTTGTTGCTAATACTTCTGTAGATTCTGCAATATGGCATTCTAGATTAGGACACATTTCAGCCAAAAGACTGTCTTTAATTCCTCATTTGCCTTAAATGTATCAATTTTGATTCATGTGACATATGTCATTTTGCCAAGTAAAGAAAACTTCCTTTCTATACCAGTACAAGTTCTTCTACTACTATTTTTGATATGCTACATTGTGATATATGTGGTCCATTCTCCATAACTTCACACAATAGCCACATGTATTTTTTAACTGTTGTTGATGACTTCTCCAGGTGCACTTGGATTTTTATGATGAAAAACAAATCAGAGACTAAAATTCATTTGCAAACCTTATATAATTTTGTTTTGACTCGGTTTCAAACTAAGATTAAAAATATAAGGCCTGACAATAGCCTTGAGTTTTCTATTCCTGAATTTTACAGAAATTACAATATTATACATCAAACTATATGTATGGAAACTCCTCAAAATTGGGAATATTGGGAGAAAACATCAACATCTTTTGCAAGTAGCTAGAGCTTTGTTTTTTCAATCTAAATCCCATCATCTTTTTGGAATGAATGTGTACTCATTGCTACTCACATCATAAATAGAATTCCAACACCCATTTTGGGAAATAAATCTCCTTTTGAAAAGTTGTTCCAAAAGCTACCTGATTACTCATATTTTAGAACTTTTGGATGTTTAGCTTATGCATCAACTCTAACTGCTCACAGGAATAAATTTGAGCCAAGAGCTTCAAAGTGTATTTTTATTGGTTACCCTATTGGCACAAAGGGTTATAAACTTTATGACCTTGACAAAAATAAAGTTTTTGTGTCTAGAAATGTACAATTCTGTGAGAAATTTTTTCCTTTCACAAAATGAATCCCACTAATACTCAAGATTCAGCTCCAATGTTTGCTACTTTCAGTAGTTGGGACTCTGATATAGTTCAAGTGAAACCTCAGTCATCCAATTCCTTTGTTAATGTCCCTGCTGATATTGATATTCACAAAACTGATATTCACACAGTTGATATTCACTCAACTGATAATCATACAACTGAGAATCCCACAGCTGACAATAATGATGCAACTGATACTAACACAACTGATATTTCTGACAACACCCAAGAACCTGGTCATTTACCTAAACTCAGAAAATCTTCTAGATCTAGAACTCTGCCACATTATCTTGAAGTCTATGACTATGGCCTACCACATTCTCTAAATCCAAATCGATCAGCTCAGTTGGTTACAAGTGGTAAGCAATATTGTATTTCAAATTATCTATCAACTGACCAATTATCTGTAAGTTACAAGAAATTTTCAGTTGTTGTCAGTCAAATTGTTGAGCCTAAGACATACAATCAAGCCAACGTTTACAAAGAGTGGCAAGAAGCTATGAACATAGAGCTGCAGGCCCTTGAGAAAAATAATATTTGGATATTAACTGACTTACCACAAGACAAGCATTACATTAGTTGCAAATAGGTATACAAAGTAAAATACAAGTTTGATGGTTCCATTGAAAGATACAAGGCTAGGTTAGTAGCCAAAGGTTATACACAAGAGGAAGGATTGGACTATTTTGACACAATCTCCCTGGTGGCAAAATTAACCACAATCGACTAGTCCTTGTAGTCCTATTGATGACAGAGTTTATTCACCAACTAGATATTAATAATGCATTCTTACATGGGGATTTGGATGAGGAAGTACATATGAAACCTCCTCCAGGTTATTGTAGTCCTATTGATGACAAAGTTTGCAAACTAATAAAAAGCCTCTATGGTCTCAAACAAGTATCCATGCAATGGTTTGAAGCTAACTTCATGTCTCATTACATATGGTTTTCTTCAGTCCATGTCCTGATAGTTCCCTTTTATCAAATATAATACTACTTCAATAATTGTGTTATGTGTTTATGTAGATGACATAATCCTTGCTGGAAGTAACATCAAAGAAATTGAAGCAGTCAAATCACACCTGGATGCCACATTCACCATTAAAGACCTTGGCAGTCTCAAACATATTCTTGGAATTGAGGTTGCTAGAAGCAAGAAAGGGATCATCATTTGTCAAACAACATACGCTCTCGATCTTCTAACTAAAACATGATACTTGGAATGCAAATCCTGCTCTACACCCATGGATCCTAAGTCTGATTTGTCAAGTAAAAGTGGAACACCACTACCTGACCCTTCTTCATACAAGAGATTAATTGGAAGGCTACTATACCTGAATATTACAAGGCCTGATTTATCATATGTCATTCATACATTAGGTCAGTACTTAGCACAACCTACTACAACACATCTACTTGCAGCAAACAAGTTTTAAGATATATCAAAATCAATCCAGGAAAATGACTTTTTTACTCAACAGATTTTTCCTTACAATTAAAAGGATTTAGTGATGCGAATTGGGGCCAGATGTACAGAAATAAGGCGAAGTATCAATGTTTTGCAATTTATTTAGGAGATTCTCTAATCTCATGGGAAGCTAAAAAGCAACCTACAATAAGCAGAAGTTCAGCAGAGGCAGAATACAGGGCAATTGCTTCCATTACTTGTGAAATTCAGTGGCTTGTTTATTTGCTACAGGATATACACATTGATCATCCTCAACCAACAATCGTTTACACGGATAGTAAATCATCATATTATATAGCTCAGAATCCTTGTCATCATGAGCGGACAAAACACATTCAATTAGATTGCCACTTCGTAAGAGAAAAGATTCAAGGACTTTTCAAGTTAATCCATATTAACTCAATAAATCAGTCTGCAGACATTCTTACCAAGTCTTTGCCCCCTCATTTGTTTCAACACTGTACATCCAAGTTGGCCATGATCAATATCCATGCTCCACTTGAGGGGGGTGTCAAGATTCAGAGATAAGTTATCAAGATTAGTTATGTCAGTTTTAAGTTAGTTAGTTAGTTACAATAAAACTGTTTTATTCTTCTTCTATAAAGCTGATTGTAAATAGCTATGTAAACATAACTTCAGTTAATAAAAATTCTCTTTATTACACTTTACTGCTCTCCATGTCCATTTCATTTTTGCAATTTTAATTCAATACACCGCCCCCTCCCTCTCCACACTCATCAATGTAATCATCCACCACGAATGGCTCAGGCTCAACGGATTGCAAGAGAGACACAATATTTGATTCCTTAATGGGAGCTGAAGAAAAGAAATCAAGATCACTAAAAATCCCATATCTCCAAAAAAAACATCATGTTATCAAGCACCAAATATCACTGGAAACTGCAGATTTTGAGGGATTAGAATTTGTTTTCAACTTGAAGCTTCTAAATCTTGATTTATGTTGTTCTCCTTTACTGATAAACCGGATTTCATTGTGGGTGACAGGAAGGATACATAAGTTCCACAATTTTCACGTCCGTAAAAGGGGAGATTGTGGTGATGGTTGTCGGTGAATTATAATTTTAAGCAACTGCTAATACTTTTCAGTAGGACTACTAATATTTTTAAGGGAAATTACTATTACTTTTCAGGGACTACTAAATACTTTCTGAGAAAAAGCTAATATTTTTCAGATGGATTACTAATACTTTTCAATTCAAAATATAATATTTTTCACTTAAACGTGTAATAATTTCACCTAAAACTGTAATACTTTTCAGTTCAACATGCAATATTTTCAGAGAAAATTTAATACTTCTTAATTATCATCACTCTCGCATGTTAGCTTACTATTTATGAAAATGCACTGGTCTTTTGGGCGGGCATGGGTCATGAAGGATCAAGATTCCGTCTCACAAAATGCGACCCATGAGACGGTCCTATATGAGTTTTTGTCATATTTTATTTATAGATTGGTTTTTTTTTACTTAGAATAAATGAGGTCTAGTAATATAAATTTGAGTTGAGCTTAAATAGTTTAAGATTTTTAGCAATCGATTTCAAGCCAAACATCAAGTAGGTTGATTCATTATTCAAGCATATCTCTAACAAAAATAAACAAAAATCTAGATAGTCGTGGTATGTTTTTGACAAGTATATCCAACTTTTATCAGTACAAAGAATTCACCAAATGTGCCTGTGACAACTGACACGTAACATAGATCAAACGTTAGCCTGCTAATGCATAAATGGATTTTGTATTAATCATCACAGTCAACATACCTGAAATTAAAGGGTTAAAAAGAATGAATTTTCTTTCAAAAATGGCAGGCTTATTCTGAGTATTATTTTTTGGAAAAATATGAAATCAACCTTATATACTAAATGAAAAATAAATATGACACATGTTATCACCTCGTTATTCTGAGACATGTATCAATTTGTCATTCTTCCAATTCTACATAGCAAATTTTCATATTTATCCACGCGACAACTCTATCTTATACATATTTTTCATATATAATCTAAAAGATTAAAAATAATCCCTAAATCATGGATTCTATCAATTAATCTATTTTTTCTTAAACCAAAGATTCTATTTATACAGTTTATTATAATTTAAAAGATGAATAATAATCCAAAAATCAAAGCTTATATATATTATATATATAGATATACAACACACACAATCTAAGTCTATATAGTCTAAAAGAAATAAACAACTCTTGAAAATAGAAGATATATTTATCGGATACTTTTAATTAATTGAATTATCACCATTAACGTGACTTTTAAGTGTCAAAAAAGTAAATATCAGTCATTGCAATATATAATTAATTTTTGAAAAATTAATGTAAAAACGGTTGTAACAATGTAATTAAGAATGAAATATTTACGTCATTTTGACAAGCCAAAATACAAAAGAAAAAATAATAATAATAAATAGCTAAAATTTATAAATTAGCACAAATCCTGTATAACATACGTGTATTTTTCTACTTTTATATCATTCCTAGAAACAACCAACACTGACATATTGACAATAAAGAACCAGTCAAAACAAATAAGATTTAATAAATTAAATAAGATTTAATTTATTATATGAATCTACCGGACTTACCTATAAAAACCCATAGAAACAAAAAGTTACAACTGTTGGACAAATCTTGGACTAATGAATTTGATATCTGATTGGTCACAAATTTCCATGAAAGCTCATCAAAATAGATTGGATATGAACAATAAGACAAACGACCAGATCTTCTAAAAGAACCCAGCCCTATAATGAGGCTATTTACCTTATCTACGACCACCGACTGGACCATATGAGACATAACACTATTAATTTATTAAGAGGATAAAACTCCACTTATTATGGGGGACACAATCTCATGTGGAATATATTTAAAACTCCATTAAAAGGAGACAAACAAAAACTAAATAATAAAAATTAATAAACTGAAAGAATTGAAGGGTTCTAATTCTTAGAACAGTGCAGTGAGGTAAATTATGTTACCAACACTTTAGATAACACAATGAAAGTCTTGTAACTTGAAAAATAAATCACAACAAAAATAGAATGACAAGTATTAAAGTGAACATAAGAAGTTTCAAAATTGTGTACAAGTATAAAAAAATATTTGTACGATGTCCTTAATACAAAAACTCTTAAACGAAATATTGTTAAAAAATACAAAACCAACAAGACTAAAAGATACTCCTTTTAAGACTTGTAAAATAAGCAATATTTCATCACAAACCGAGAAATCCTCCAATACACGCCCTATACCACTCATCTATAACATTGGCTCTCTCAAAATGAACAAACTAACAAATCTAAAGAAGATGTTTCCTAAGATGTCAAAGAATATTGTTGGCCACATTATCTTCTTACAAACTTCGTGTGAGTAAAAAGAGTGTTTCTCGATTTCTTTAATTTGATCTCACACTCTCAATCCGTAAGTTTTTTGCACGAGTGATTTACTTTAAATAGAAATGTTTGTAACTTCTCTAGAGATAACTTCCTCAAACATAACCACCTCCACAAAATAAGGAAATGAAAAAAACTACCCGCAACTTACAAAAACCGCCATTAGCCACTAATCCACAAAATTTTTGAAATTATCATCAATTATCCAGAAAAATTAATCGACATGAAATGTGATAACCACTAATTAGTTTAGGGGTTAATTAGGGGTTATTTTTAGGGGACTTAGGGGTTAGTTATTAGGGGCTAATTTAGGTTTAGGGGTTGGAATTAACTACTATAAATATGTGTAATTTCATACACAATTTTACACCACATTTCTAATAATTATAAGGTATAAATATTTTTCTACTTCAAGTTTCATATATATATATATATATATATTCACAATTCACAAGCCTTCTTTCAATATTTTTCACAAATTTTTTCATTAATTAGTTTGATTTATTAAAATCACATATTAATTATATAATTTTATTTAATGTTGAAAACGAAAGGATCGAGGACTATGACTTTTATTATTCATTTTTCTACATAGAATATCCGCAATTATTAAGGTATGAATTTTTATATTATTTGTCTCTATTTAATGTTCCATGATTATACTTCATTGATTGCAATATATGTCAAGAGAAAATAAATTCATATAAGCCGGGACCATGAAAAGGGTCCGGGATCAAACATATCTTCGGGGTGAACCCGCAATGCTATATGCAGAACCGGCGTCGTCGGAGAAAAAGAGGAAATGAATGAATTTATTGTTGTAATTATGTGAATGCTTTTCATGTTATATTAAATATTGAAAGATATATCCCTCTTTTGAGAGAGATGAGGCTCACCCCTATTATTATCATGACTTTCGGGTTGAGGAATCCTAAATGAAGATATGATGTTGTGGATGGTGGAATAATAATGTTAAATTTCTATTTTAAATAATTATGATCGGACTAAATTTTGGATTTATGTCTTTAATTTTTCCGATTTATGCTTGGAATAATTATTAGATATTTAATTTGGAAGATGTAGTAATAATAATAATAATAATAATATATTCTTTTCTTAAGAATTAAAAATCCTAAATCGACTTTTTGATTATTATTGGGATCACTTTAATTTATAAATTTGTGTTTTCATAATAATATTTTAGAGTACTTTAATTTCATAAAATTGGGTTATTACATTAAATATCCAGAAAATTACAAAACAAAAATAAAGATAATATTTGACTTAAAATGTCAACATTAGCATAAACGATGGTTTCTCATCTTCTCATGGAGGGAGATAAGGAAAGAAGAGAATGAATACAATTTTTGAGGAAAGAGAATGAATACAATTAAGGTTAAACAAGAGAGTTTTTAGAGAGAAGAGTTCTCTAATAAAGATTTCTATGTATAGATCAATGCAAACATATTTTGTAATTTTACAATTTGTGCTATGCGGTGAAGCCCTTGAATTTTGAAACCCAATCCGAGTTGTACAACTGATGCACTGAAAATTTAATATCCATATATTTATCGATGATAATACAATAGTGTTACTATATATATATATATATATATATATTCAAAAGTCAAACTACAAACAATATAAACAATCTAAAATAATATACATCATAATCAAATATTAATAAAACACAAAAACTCCCCGTCAGACCGTCTAATGGGTCCGACTGTTAGACGGATCGACCGCGGACCCTATGGTATTTCCGCAATATTAGCAAAGTGGTGTTTTAGTAGTTTTCGGGGACCTAGATAATAATCCTTCGAAAGGTATTAATAATCGTCCTTCTAAAAAGTATTAGCGCTTCTTCCAAATGTATTAGTAGTTCCCTCAAGAGAATTTTAGTATTTCTCCTAAATATACTCCTGAAATGTATTAACGATCCCTCAAAAATATTAGTAGTTCCTAAAAAAATATTAGTAGTTCCTGGAAAGTATTTTACTAGTTTCCTGAATATAATTAAATGTTTCTCTCGAAATGTAATAACGATCTTTCAAAAAATATTAGTCGCCCTTCTAAAAAAATTATTAGCTTCTTCCAAATATATTAGTAGTTCCCAAGAGTTTTTTTTTTCTCATGAATATACTCCTAATATATTAGCAGGCCCTCAAAAAGTATTAGTAGTTCCTCGAAAAAAGTATTAGTAGTTCATTGGAGAGTATTTTAGTAATTTTTCTCGAATATAATTAAATTTTCTCCCGAAATGTATTAAAAGTCCTACTTGAAAAGTATTAGTCGTTCTTCTAAAGGGTATTAGCCGATTGATTTCAAAAGATGCTTAAAAATAAACGAAAACATGTAATTATCCGCAAAATTGTGCTTTGTTTGCCATCTGTTTGCACAAAGAAAAAGGCATTTTGTGGCCGATCCATATTTTCTCGCCATTTTTTCCGGATAAACATGAAAAATGGGAATCAATAATTGAATTTCTTTTTCTTCCTTGGCTATGGAGGAGATGAGTGATTATATGGGATTTTGTACGTATATATAAGAGGAGGAGCATTATGTAGAGCGCTTGGAGGAAACAAAAAGATGGGAAATGGTTGGAAATGGGGTACAAATTTGAGATGCGAGATGCAAGATGGAAAAAGGGTCGCAAATTGCGCCGGAGACGATTAGATTGGATTGGATTTGCTTGAGCTGGGTTTTTCTTTTTTCTTTTTATTTTTGGGGAATCCGGTCGTGGGCGATGGATAGGATATTTAGACCCGCCTAACGGATCTAGATCCGTTAGACGATCTAACAAGAGACTAGCTCTTAATAACTGTAACTGTTAGATGGTTTGATAGGAGACTAGCTCTTAATAAAATTAAACAAATATTCACTTAAATGTTCACAAATGATTCACACTTGGGCTAACTATATATACATACATACATATATATGTGTGTGTATGTATAAATTGGTGCTCAAAATATTTGAGATATGAGACAATTAGTTCATGAGACTTATGTCAAGTCCAACCCCGTGATATTATGGTGGTATTTAAATAAATAAGATATCAAACGAGCAAATGATGAATAAGTATTTGATTTATAAAATACAATATTTGTTGGTTATTTAAAATTTAGAGTGTAATAAGAATATGGTCATCCTATAATAGCGTGACACTGGTGGCAACAATAATTGGGTTGCCTCCTTTTATGATCTATTCATTATTACATAGACACAATTCCCCCACTAGTTTTATTCAAATGTCAAACAAATTCATCATCACATCATCAAAATTGTCAGATTTTGGCCAATATACATAAAGCTAAAAGTTGATAAAATCATGCTCCATTATATTAAATCCACTTGCTAAAAGACCTTTGTATTATCTTTTGATAAATTCATTTAACTTTTTGTTGAAATTATGTTTCTTTTCTTAGAGAACATATTTTCTTTTTAAGACGTAAGCCTCATTAAATATCGAATTAGAATAGAAAATCCAGGAGTTAGATAAGCCATTAGAAAATGCAGAATCATTGAGTTCGTATATTAATTTCTTAATTAGTGTTTATGTTAATAAACTTTAAAATCACTTACGTTAAAAACTTAAAATCAAGAAGTTAAGGAAACACGCACAAGGTTTTTTCATTTCATTTTCTAGTTGATACTGAAAAAAAAACTTTAAGTATCAAGATATATGCTATCTTCATTGAAATAATAAGATCGTCGAATATATTATGTTTTTTGAAATTATCGATTGCAACTCACTAGGTAATGAATCTTAGGAAATCTTAGTTAAACTACTTCAAATACTCTTAGTTAAAGTATAATCTTTATGAATAAAAAAACATGCATGTAGATTAAAATCTTAGGAAGTGTTTTTTGTGAAAACCTTCTAAAGAGATTACTGTTAGTTTTTAATTAAAAATATTATTTCTTAATATTCATCTTATTAATTTGAAAGCAAAGAGTACTTTTGAATTTTTGTGAATAAATAGAAGTTGATTTTAACATGTTTTCACTCAAAAAGTTTAAAAATAAAGGATACGTTTTGTAATAGGAAGAGTGATTTTGTTATTCTTTTCAAAAATTCATTTGAAATGTTTTCTATCAAGTACTCTTATTTTTCTATTTTCAAATGACTATCAAATTTCTAATTTAGAATAATTTTCCACTTGTGATAAATCACCTTTTTAAAAGTAAAGGTATTTGCAACACTCCCATAAAGAAGAGTGAAAATGTTTTGGGCCGTTCCATTATACAAACTATGTTAATTGAGTTTGGGCCTATTACTGTAAGTTCATAGACTTAATATTGGGCCTCTATTTTTAAGTCAGAGAAACTAGTTGTCTTTAGTTTGGGAATACTAACATAACTAAATTTCAAGAACAAAAGTAAATGAAAGAAAGGAAAATTACAAAAAGACCCTGAGGTTCGGGTTAGTGACTAAAAACCCAGATATTTGTAAAAATTATAAAAACCCCATTTAGGTTTGAATTGATCCATCTTACATTCCTCCCTTCATATGCAAAAAATATTTCAAAAGCTCCCCCTTACGTTTTATCAAAATATTACGATTCTTACCCTTTAAATTTAAGACACTATCAAATATCATGAGGTTTTTTGTAATTTTCGAAAACCTCTTGATTTTTTTAAGAGTGGTTTTTTTTAGCCATTCTCATCAAACCAAGATGTTTTTAGCCATATTTTTCAAACACATCTTTTGTAGCCATTTTGGGGTGTGAAAAAACCCACGAATTTGCCGCGAGTCAATTTAATCGCACAAAACACACACATCCATGTGACTCGACATCGAGTTCTTTTGTAAATTTGAACATTGTCGTGACTCGACGTTAACTCGACATTCGCCTCTCACTTATTATAACCCGTTATTTTGTTTTTCTCCAAAAACTTTTAATTCACATAATTTTTTCGTTTTAAATCCGTTTTGCATGTATAATATATTAAATTAATCCTCTTTTCAATATCTATAATTCAACACCCATATTGCATATTTTAAAACAAAAACACAGATTCGATTTTTATAAAAGTTTCAAAGAAAGAGTAAGATTATACATAGAGATAATCGATAAGTGAATGAGAGAGAAAAAAAAATAATCTAAATATCAAACACACATGCTAGAAGGGTATGAATGTCATTTTACACCCCAAAATGACTAAAAAGATGTGTCTACAAAAGATGACTAATTTTCATCTTTACATTTTGGAAATGACTATTTTGTACCATTTCCATTTTTTTCAATTAGCTCAAATCTTATGGGCCTTTTTTTAATTATCCGTGAAAGAAAACATAATCCATCATAGCTGGGCCGTTATAGAGAGAAAATTGTGTAGGATTACTGAAATTATTTTAAAGGGAAGCGCTATTAGCACCCCCAAAATCTATCAATATACCCATTTTTTTATTTACAAAAATGCCACCAACTAAAAAAATTAAAATACCCTTTACTACCCCGCCAAAACTCTAATACACCATTCCTTTTTGGGAGGTCTCTTGTGAGACCGTCTCACGGATCTAGATCCGTGAGACGGAGCCCCATATACCAAACCCGCAACTAATTACCCAACCACTGAAAAATCCGCTGCTCAACCTAATCCTGCTGGAAAAAAAAGGCCCAAAAGCCCAACCTAGAATTGAAGTCGTAAATAGAGAAAACCCCAACTCTGCGATCTCTCACCCTCAGCGCGACGCACCACCACCACCATGGGATATCAATCCACCACGCTATTGTCGGCAGTTACTCTTCCATCGTGTCTTCGCCTACGCGGTAGGTGTATTAAAAATTGTGTGTTTTCTTCTTCTTTCCAATTGTGAATAAAAAGTTCATTGAGTTGAATTTTTGAAATTGTACCAAGTTTTTGGATTTGCGTTTTTGAAATTGCATCTAAATGATATTACATACATTTTGCAGATTGCATCTTCAACTTTACCTTCATCTCTAATGAATTTTTCCATGTCTGTGTAAATCGTTGTTGATGATGAAAAATGGACGATGTTGAAGGGCGCGGCAATGAAAGTATGATTTCTTCCATAAAAAGTATTAGTTTTCTAACTAAAAGTATCACTTTTCAGCATCTTTTTTTTTTTTTTTTTTTGTATATTTTCCGACTTAGTTATGTGTGTGTTGTAGATGTTCTCACAATTATTGACCGCTCATGAAAATGATGAAATCAATATTGTCGCATGAGAATGGAAGTGATGCAATGCTTCAAGGGGAGAAAACAAGGGATCAAATGTCGTTTTAAAAAAAAACAATAAGAAGAGAAATAGTGATACGACAAACTCATATCCATCGAAGGAGTTTTAGTAATTGTTTTTGTATAAAAAAATATGATAGTATGATACTATTGTTACATTGATTGTTTTAGTATTAAATTCTTTAGTTTCAGTGTTTTAATCTCATTTTATTTTAATACATTTGTAATGAGAAAATCGATACTTAAACCTAAAAGCCGAATACTTTTTGAACAAAACGTGATACTTTAATAAGGTGATACTTTTGCAATTTTATGTTCTTTCCACAAATTATTTATAACAAAAGTGATACTTTTAATTCAAAAAATCGATACCTTTTCAACAAAAAATGATACTTTAATCAGATAATACTTCAGCAATTTTATGTTATTACTTTTGTAAATCTTTTCAAACAAGAAGTGATACTTTTAAACTCAAAAACCAATACTTCTTGAACAAAAGTGATACTTTAACAAAAGTGATAGTTACGCAATTTTATGTTCTTTTCGTAATCATTTGCAACAAAAAAGTGATACTTTTAATCAAAAAATCGATACTTTTTGAACAAAAATTGATACTTTTCAAATAATGGTTCTCTTTATATCCAGTCATTTAGTTTTCGTTTTTATTTTTCACAATATGTACTTTGTATTATGTTTTGCAATTACACCTATTTTTGCAATTACCAGTTTATGTATTATAATAGATAGCCTATATAAAATTTGAATACATACACTAAAATATACTACTTGGGATACTAGTCAATGTTTGCAATGTAACATACATAATTTCACCCCATCATCAAATTATACCATTTGCAACACTAGTCAATACTTGCAATTCTAATCAAGTACAAAAACCAATAATCAAATACACAAAAATAAAGTAGGTTTCTCCAATTTGTCTGACATACTCCAAAGAACACTTTACATCCATCAATTCGCTTTCATTACAAATTGAAGTCCATAATTCTTGATTTGCACTTTCATTTCATTGAAATGGCTAAGAATAATTCTTGCATAGTAAGAAGACCTTAATTTGTGTCTGCACCGACCTTCAATGAAAACAAAATAAAATTAAGATAAATAAATATTTTTCTACAATTCAATTATATATATATTTATAAAGAGATTCATACCTTACGCAATTTGGATCACGAGTACACATACTCCTTGATACTTTTAAAGTGAAACCCGATACTTTTAACATGAAAATTGATACTTTTATTACGAAAAGTGATACTTTTATATGAAGTACTTATCGAAACAAATTAACGAGAAATTAATACTTTTAAAGTAAAAATAGATACTTTTAAAATGAAAAATCGATACTTTTATTGTGAAAAATAATACTTTTAACATAAAGATTGATACTTTGAAAATGTAAAGTGATACTTTTACAACAACCACAAAACAATTAACAACAACAACATGACACTTTGCATCAAAAGTAAAAATCATCGAGACACATTCATTACAACAAATAAAACTCAACTTCAACAAATCAAAACCCTAATATTCAATTCAAATAGAATACATGCTCAAATTAAAATCCTAACAAAATACATGCTCAAATTTTTAAGCAAAATCATAAAAAAAGCTTTCGAAAAATACAAAAATGAAAGAAAATCGAAGAGAGGTAGAGAAACGAAGAAAAACACTATAATCGAAGATAAAAAGTACTGAGATTGGTCGTCAAACACCAAACTTTGAAGAACTGCAGAAAAACTGAAGAAGAAACTTTGCATTGAAAAAATCGAAAGAAAAACAGATGAAATCGCAAGGAGAATAGGAAGAGAATCGCAGAAAAATTGGAAAGAAAAAGGAAAAAAAACTGAGACAGAGAGAGAGAGAGAGAGAAGAAAAAGAGAAAAATTAGGAAAAAAAAACAGCGTATATGGGTATAATTTCAGCGGATCCGGGTATTTGGGGTTCCGTCTCACGGATCTAGATCCGTGAGACGGTCTCACATAAGTTTTTGTGTTCCTTTTTTAAACTTTTAATCATCTTCCCCATCCCATCATCATTGTTCTTCATCTCCTTTCTGTAAATAAAAACACAGATTTCTTGAGCAGGGACATAGCAAATCTTAAAATTGCACCAAATTTCCTTTGTGAATTTAAAGCATGAAACAATAAATTTTCAATAAAAGGAAATTTTATATCAAACACAAGATTGACCCTTCAGTTGGGACTTTGGATTTGTAAGAGTTGTTACGAACTTGGGTCTATAATACTAGTACATCCCAACAATTTTCGTATTGTTATATTAATTTGACCAACTTCTGTATGTAAACAATTGTCCTGGTTTTACTCGTCAATCAAAGCAGAATAGACCATCAAACCTAATTTTAATGATGAATCAGACATGGCTGGCAAAAGAAGTTGGTCTGGTCGTGGAGGTGCCAAAGAGTTTGATGTTTTTCATGGAAGTTTAAGTTGATTATTATGGTTTGGTTGAATCAAACGAAGCCAAAGTCTCCGGCAAGTAAGAATGGATAGCAAGAGTTCTGTTAGCAGTGCTAATGGGAATTCATCTTTTAGGTGAATGAGTTGGGGGTTTAATTGAAGGAGGGTAAATTGGAGAATAACAGGGGTGTATTAAGTAAACAAATTAATTTTTGAAAAGAGGGTAGGGGTGTATTAAGAGGATGGGTGTATTGATAAGTTTTGGGGGTGTGAATAACGTTTCCTATTTTAAATTAACTTTTGACCAAAAATTACCCTTTCTCATCACAATCTAATCACAGTTTATATAAAAGACAGAAGGGCAATTTCGTCCAAAAGTAGGCCATGACTTAAGGCCATTGAAATAATAGACAATGTCTCAACTCTCACGTCAGCTGAGATAGACAGAGTTGCAATATGTTTTTGGAAAATAGAGTAAGAAAATGTTCGGAAAATATTTTGTAAAGTTGATTCAACTTAATTTTTATGTAAGTTTAAATTGCTCTTGTGATCAAATAAATTAAATTAACAAAATCATTAATACATATATATCAATGTTGTAAAAATCGGCCTGGCGGCCGCCTGAGGCGCGACTAGGCGCTAGGGCGCCCCTAAGGCCGACCCGATTTTCGAAAAATCAGCCAAAAAAAAAAATCGTCTGGGCAAAAAATCGGCCTAGGCGCCCGCCCTAGCGGCCTAGGCGGGCGCCTAGGCGACAAAAAAATCGGAAAAAATCGGGAAAAAATCGGTCTAGGCGGTCTAGGCGGAATAAATCGGCCAAAAATCGGAAAAATCGGCCAAAATACAAAAAAATAAAAAAATAAGAAAAACTTGGGCTTTTCTAGGCGCCCGTGGGCGCTAGGCGCCGATTCTTGCCGACGCGCCTGCGATTTCGCAACCTTGATATATATACATAAAAAAATACCTATAATGGCAATTATTATATTCATTGTAAAGATTGATATATATATATATATATTTGAGTAATTAGTGATCGATTTTATAATGAATACTATTGAAGAGCATAAAATCGTATTGAAAAGAAGTAGAACTTTTCTATTATCACAAGATGATGGAAAGTACTGTTACATTGGAATATATATAGATGAAGGATTAACAACAAACTAACTGTACACTAACTTGCTTAACTAACCAAGAAGCTAATTTCTAACTAACTTAACTTTCAACTAACTGAACTTTTGCTGGATCTTTACACCCCAAGTGGAGCATGTATATCTATCATGCTCAATTTGTTTATGAAGTGTTGAAATAAATGAGGAGGTAGAGGTTTGGTAAGTAAGTTTGCGCTTGATGGATGGCTGCAATGTGAATCAATTTGATGAGTCCTTGTGGATCTTTTCCCGTACAAAGTGACAATCTAATTGTATATGCTTGGTACGTTCGTGGTGACAAGGGTTACGAGCAATACAATAGGCACTTTTGTTGTTTGTGTATATAGTTGCTAGTTGTGAATGAGAGATCATCATGTCATTTAGTACATAAACTAGCCATTGTACTTCACAAGAAATTAAGGTAATTGCCTGTACTGCTCTACCTTGATGGAGCTTCTCGATGGTTGGTTGCTTCTTGGCTTTCCATGATATTAAGTAGTCTCTAGAAAAAGCGCAAATCCACTTATGCTTCTTCTTGTTTCTTTGCAACGTGCCCGATCTGGCGTCGCTAAATCCTTTTCTGAAATGTAATGAGGAACTTCTTTGAATAGAAAAGGCCCTTCCCTGGAGTTGATTTGATGTACCTTAAGACTCTGGTGCATCGACTAAATGTCTTTGTGGTAGGGCTTGACATAAATTGGTGAGATTTTGAATACTATATGATAGATCGGTCTTGTGATGGTGAGATACAACATTTTACCAACAAGTCTTCTATAAAGACGGAAGAATCGGGTAAGGGATCACCATTGTTGCTAGATAAACCTGATTTAGGATCCATTGGTGTTGAACAAGGCTTGCGACTAAATATCTGCCTCGATTAGAAGATCAAGGGCATATTTTCTTTGGCGGAGAGTGATTCCTTTCTTGTTCCTTGCAATCTCAATTCCCGAATATATTTGAGTTGTCCTAGATCTTTGATTGTAAAAGCCATATCAAGTGTGTTTTGATATCTTCAATGTCTTTAAGATTGTTGCAGCAAGTATTATGTCATCTACATAAACACATAGAACAAGGATAAATTAGAATTGGATTTTATAAATAGTGAACTATCGGACACTGGACTGTGAGAAGCCATATGTGATAAGGCAAGATGTGAGCTTAAACCATTGCCTAGAAGCTTGCTTCAAGCCATAGAGACTTTTTGTTAATTTGCGGACTCTATTATCGGTTGGATCAAAAGATATCGGGATGAGGGGTCATGTAGACTTCTTCATCTAACTCCCCATGAAGAAAAGCATTGTTCACATCCAATTGGTGTAGAAACCAATTTTGAAGCGGCAATAGCTAGGACTAATCTCACGAGTTGTGAGTTTTGCCACTGTGAAAATGTATCAAAGTAGTCTAATCCTTCTTCTTGTGTATATCCTTTTGCCACTAATCTTGCTTTGTATCTTTCTATGGAACCATCTGATTTATATTTGACTTTATACACCCACTTACACCCAATACAATGTTTATCCTTTGGCAAGTCAACTAAAATCCATGTGTTATTTTCTCAAGTGCTTGTAATTCTTTGTTCATAGCATCTTGCCATTCGAGAGGACTTGCTAGCTTGAGAGTATGTTTTTGGTTCCACTATTTGACTAATAGCAGCTGTAAACTTGTTATAAGCATTAGACAACTGATTAGTAGATAAAAAATTAGAGATGCATATTGTTTACCTTTGGAAACGATTGGTGATTTATTTGGTTGAAGAGATGGTGGAATGCCATAATCATAAACCTGGAGGTATGAGGGAACATTTACTTTCTAGTAGATCTCCTTGTTATAGGAGAATGATCTCTTGCATCGGCAAGATCATCTCGTAGCAATATGAGGTTGTTCATGTTCCATTGGTAAGCTGTTCTATTGTTTCTGTTGTCTTTGATATATTCTCAAAGGTGTGTGCAATATCGGTTGTGTTATCAAGTATGTTACCATCCGGAACAATATTAGAGTTCAACTAAGTTGTATCTAGAGGTGAATATGATCAAAATCGAGGCAATGAGTTGTAAACATAGGACATTCATTGTTCTTGAATCGGTGTTATGAAATGGGAAGATGTTTTCACAAAAATAAACATTTCTAGAGATAAGAGTGGATTTCTTAGTAAGATCAAATAGTTTATAACCTTTAGTGCCAAAAGAATATCCAATGAAAACACATTTTGAGGCTCTTGGATCAAATTTATTTCTATGAAGCGATAGTAGAGGCATATGCAAGACATCCAAAAGTTAAAATAAGAATAATGCTGGGATTTTATTAAAAGTTTTGAGATAATTATTTTTAACCACCCCAACTTTACCCCTTTTTACACTTCACAACCTAGACTTTTATTTTTATCCTTTTGCATCTGAACTACGAAAATAATTACTCTTTGCAACTTTTGGACCATTTTGCCCCTAGGATTTTATTCTTTAATAACAATAGTTCTAATTATCCCTTTAAACTCTAATTTGTTGCGATTGCTCCATAAGGATAAATATATTGCATTATACTATAATCAAAAGTTTTCACTCCTAAACAATTTATTTTTCGGATTTTTCGAGAAATAAGAACCCGATTTTACCGTAACTTGTTTTGTTCATGGCATTGTTACACCTACTTAGATCCGTCTCTATTCGAGGTTTTAAATGGATCATGTCGGGTTTCGACTATAAACTCAACAAGACATCTTCTATCGAGGATCTTATTTCAAGTATTTATCCGTATACAAATTGGTCTTTAGACGAAAATGAAAATAGTCCATTCACGACCATATCGGGCCCAACATGCTTCCGTAAAATTAATAAATCCCTTAAAATTCATACCTCTTTTGACCAAACAACACCGGTTAAGTGGTTCGCAACGCCACCATCGGAAAATTACGCCCCCCAGGATCTTTTGACGAAAGACTCTCACTGTTCAACCTCACCCTCGGGGAAGATGATCTGCAAGTTATCCGACTCCTTGAAAACCTTCGGCCACAACCTTGATTCGTTTCCTACTCAAGGCATAAAAGTAATTCTTCAAAGGGGATTGATCAATAGTACATCATGAACACATGTTGAACAAACAACCTTTATTTTATTAAGAACTTAAAGAAAATTTATTACATTAGTAATCTCCTTTTGGGAGGAGAATACTTGTTTAGCCTCTCATGTATGAGGCTTGCACTTTCGAAAACACACAAAAACTTAAAAACTAAAACACTCAAAATATTACAAATTTTTCTCGGACTTTATTATAAGAAAACTAAGGAAAATGTTCGATGTCCTCAAATTCAAATCCTGCATTTTATAGAGGTAAGTCCAGGACTTCAAAGCGGACTTCAAATCTTGGCGATATATATACGACGTCATCGCTTCGTCATATCCCGTATTATTGCCTCGCCAGGTGGTTTTCTTTTTCTCCCGCGTGACTCGGCCCAGTATGATGTTTGTCGGGGAATCTTTTAAAAATTTAGTTTACGTGGTCCCCGAGGATAACGCGTTTTGTGGTGGGCCCTTATCCTTTCCAGTGCATGATCTTGTCGGTCGGGTTTGGGTCGGAATCCTTTCCCAAACTCGGGTTCCTTTTGTTCGGGGGCATGCTTGACGGATCCTGGTCGACCCAACTGCCAACATGCGCCATGTTACAATTTCCATAAGTTTCTTTGCTTGCCGGAATCTTGTTTTCCCAGAGAATTCTTCTTTTGGTCTCAAAGAGTTCTTACGCAAACCCCGTGGTTGATCCAGGTCATCGAATTCAAAAGGAAAGATCCATTTGCCGGTGCGGAAGAACTTGAATGGATATTTGACTTTGTCCATTTCGATTAGACAAACCCAAAGACCCGTATGCTCGTGCGGTAGAAGCTTAAATCTTGAAAAATGCTCCTACTAACACTGGTCCTTCTTCCTGAAGGCGCCTTAATATATTTTAAAGCATTTCCATCCGGTCTTCTTAGCTTGATGAAATGAAAAGCTTCATTAAAGCACTTTCTTGGTTCGGAGATGCACTGATAAAATACAGTTCAAAATATCGCCTACGGCCAAGTGTGGATTATTGGCCCAGTCTCGTAAATGCTTCCCCAATCCATTTTGGTAATTTTGAGATTTACGGGAATCCGGGTGACACGGTATAGATTGAAGCTAAAGCTCCAAAGTATACCATTCGCATCGCACTTCATTTGGATGACTTCCTGGTTTCATCCAAACTCGGGATACTTGCCGAGATATCAACCATTGTTTTTTCGGTTAATACCTTGTCTTGTAACTAGTTTCTCCCATTGCCTCGATATACCTGCATAGGAGAAATCTTATTCTCGTCGATTGAACCTTGGATTTGCACATGTCTGGGCCTAAGATTCAACTCTCCCTCTTTACCCCGGAGTCTTTGGGTTGACTTGAAGACTCGGGTTGTGACAGGATCTTCAACATTAAATTCTGATTTCTACACCCTCGGGGATGCATCACCTGCAACACTTGTGATTATGGTACTTGAATCCATAACCTCCGGGTTAGAGCCCGTACTCTCTCGGCCCCTTTTTGCACCATAGGAGATGCGGCTGGAAGAGAGGCCCTTGCGATCTTAAGAACAATTGTCCTTGAAAGCGGCTGGCATGCTCGTATTTGACTAGAAACGGATTTACGTCAGCTGTTGAAGTCGTCCGGCCAACTTCACGCATTGAGACATAACGTCCCAAAATCTCGTTCTGTGACTCTCCGGGTTTTCCCTGAGATGTCTTTTCGTTTAAGGACCTCGTCGACAACGCGCGTCCTTCCATCTCGTGTCAAAAATCGCAAGAATATTTTCATGAGATTTTATAATGACAATATCATAATCATAATATTGACATTCAAACTTGCCATCTAAGTAATCGAGCCTTTTCTCGGTTTTGATTCAATTTTGTTTTTGAAAAAGCCTTGACACTTTAGAATTATCAATTTTAAAGTAAACTTTTTAGCCAAGAAAAATAGAGGCCATTTATTAAAAGCCTTTCATTGCGAAGAATTCTTTTTCGTTAATATGCCACCGAGTTGCTTCACTAGGGGTGAATAAACCGCCTGATATCTGCATGGCACTTCCTCGTTTGGTGTGACTTTCGTAAGAACCGCCGCCACCAATCATCATCGGCATCCGTATATAGAACCCGTTCGTCCTCGTCTTGGGAATCGCAAGCTTTGGAAGTCATTTACAAACTTCTTTAAGTTGCTTAATTCCTTCTTGATGTTCATCTTCCCATTTGAATCTTTTGCATCTTTTTTTGAATGGGCTAAACACCTTCCCTTAGTATCTTTAGATTGTTAATAAACATTCCAAAGAAAATTAACAACTCCCGAAAACTCGGAAGGCTTCTTGTCTTTAAGTGTATCCGAAATCCTCGTATCTTTTCCACAATATGATTACTAGAATAATTCCAGATTCATCGATTTCAATTCCGAGAATTCAATCACATCTTGTTGCGATTACACGCCTTCTTTTCCGAAAGTACTAATCCTTCTTTGTGACAAACATCCGAAAATATTTCCAAATGTTTGAGATGCTCCTTCATGTTCTTTGATGCGATTAGAATGTCGTCGATATACGAACATGAAACGAAATAATCTTTGAAAAGATTATCCATCTTTCTTTGATATATCCGGGGTCGTTAGCGATCCCATAGGCATCACGTTCCAAATATAGTGTCCCCTGTGGTGTAGAGAAAGCAAGTAAACTTCTTTACTTTCTTCCTCCATCTTAATCGGTAGAATCCGGACTTGCAATCGAACTTTGAGAATATCTTGGCACCTTTGATACGATTAACCGGATGTTCTCTCTGCTTGGGATATAGTATCAGTCGAACTCTAAGATGTTATTAATTCCTTTGTAATTAATAACAAGTCTTCTTTCTCTTTTGATTTCTCCATGGTTTTACGACTAAGAACCCTGGATTTCTTGTATGGAGAAACTCCGGTGAGATTAACTTAAGGTCAAGATGTTCCTTAAGCATCTTCTGCATATCCTCACGATCCTCCTGGTTCATAAGGATTAGCTTGAATCTTACGAACTCGTTACTCCTTTCCAGGTTTAACCTTTAAGGAAGCTTTAAGCTCGTTCTTATCCCACCAAGCCAAAGGATCTTCATTGTAATTCCTTTGGATCTTCTTCTTGATATCTTGAGTGATATTTGTTCCTCTATGGTTACATCACTCTGTGGATTCTCCATTAGACTCATCCATAATCCTGCAATAAGGCCACGGGTGACTCGTTCTTCTCCTTGTACTCTGAATGAATACAAGTTATTATCCCATATCTTCGATCCTTCGGATTGAACCAAATTGTCATAGGATAATAAAGCTTCACCAAATTTCCTTCGATCCGCCATTTTTGGATTGCGAAGTTTGGCTTCATCACCACGCTTCTTTGCGAAAATTAATGGGCATTTTTACGTAAAATGCTTCCCGCGATCTCACGGACAATAATCTTATGATCACATAAGGTTGTGAAAATAAGTCTTCTCGTCTCGTTCTCTTGTGTGAACCGCTTGAATGTTTGTAGGAAATTGTTTCCCGAAAAAATATCTTTGTATCATGGAAATAGATTGGTGGCGTCTTTACTTTGTACCATGGGTAAGTCTTTGCCCGCGCCTCCGATCATTATTTATGCTTGTTTAATTCCCTGTTAAGGATAAGAATCCTTTTAGAGAAATCTCTTCCTGCAATAGGCTGGTAAATCTTCACCAATTTCTTTAGGAAAAACATCCGAACTGCGTACATATTAAAGGCACACTGAATCAATATAGCGTGAAATACTCGGCTTTGTATTCAACATATAACATTCCATAGAAATGTATATGGAGAATGGACTAGTGGTCATCGATTACTGTATCTTTTATTCGCCACCGTAAACTCCATTCCGTCTTGTAATCTTTCCCAAGGTTTATGATCCTCAAAAATTGATTCCCAATATTAATTGTTAAGGATTTTCCCAGCAACTCTGTGATAGTAAGCTCAATTTCTCCTATCTTGAGGCTTCCTTGATACCATCCAACGATTGGTTGTTGGAGATAATATAGAACATCACAGGAAAAATGTTATCCTTTTGAGTGATGTCAAATATTACTTCAACCTCTCGCCATCCTTCTCGACATTTCAGCTCTCCTGCTTTGTTTTAAAAACATCGGGGGATCTTGCGGCCAACCGTACTTCTGTCTTGTCTCCTTTCTTCCCAACAGCTCTACTCACCATTAAGTCTTGCTGGAAAGACATCCTTCTAGGCTCAACTCGAGACTCAGGCTTTTGTTGAAGAATACTTCGGTTGATCTTGAATTATCATATCAATCTCCTTAATAGTTGGAGATTCAATGATTTCTGGTAACACCACTCACGGCAAAGTCCTCAAAGATTCTTGGGACTTCAATAAATTCCTTTCTCAAGAATACTTGAATGATGGGTATTCGAGAGAGCATAGGAAATCTTGTATGTGATCGAGTAAGGCTGTTTCCTTCTTTCATCAAATCGACTCTTTTGAAATCTTGATGAAGGGTTAGGACTCTCTTGAAGTCTCGATCTCCCAAATTGTATGCAATTCTAGGATAGACATTAAATGCCAATTTCCTGCATACAAATTTCTCAGAATCGCTCAAGGCATGAATCCTTAAGATGCGAGATTCGACAAAGATAGCAAGATTGAGAGGCGAATCTATTCCTTCTTTGAATGTTGCTTTAATAATTACTCTTATGGCTCCGATATGAATCCATGAGAGTGTATTTGCAACTTCTCTTTTAACTTTGCTTTTGATCTCTTGTATTTCTCTAATAGGGACCAAGCTGCATCTCGATCGAGGTTCTTGGTAAACTCCATGAGAATGGCAAGTTCTCCGGTTGTTACTTCGTGAATAATTTGGTGTTTTTCACATTCACGAAACCCAATCTTATCCAATGTTTTTTCCATAGCTCCGATTGTAAATCCATCATAGACTTGAAGCTTTGGATCTTCCTTCATGATTCTCATAAGAGTCTTATGAGACACCGTAGTGTGAGAGAGAATCGACATATCCTCACGACGACCGTTTGTTGAAGAATTTCTTCTTCACTCGATTCTGAACTGGATTCACTTCCATCATCGAATAGATCTCTTCTTCATAGATGCTTTCATCCGAATATCCTCAAATTGATACACTGTATTAAATCCACGATAATAGGCGAACTTCTTCGATTTACGTGTGGCCTCAACCGTATCGACTCCTCGTTTTTATTATGCGGGCAATCCGTTGAGATATGCCCTCTTGCTCGCATGTCCGGCAATTACGATCTTTGAAACTTTCATTAGCTCTAGTGTGAGCACGCTGAAAAGTTCTTCTCCTGGTTTCTGCTGGTACTTGCTTGATTAGAACCTCGATGATGAGGCTCTCTTACAAATGGTCTTTGCCCCGATTTATAACCGGGCCTTTTGTTTTGACGAGACCTTCTAGGTCTCCATGAAGACCTACTTCTTTTCTTTGCTACTTCCTCGGTATGGATGGCTTTGCTCCTTCTTCCTTTTGTGCCGGGTTGACCTCCCACTCTTGTTGGGATATCATTATCTATGCAACATAGAGGAAGCGCTTTGTTAATTCCTCTTAATCTCTTGTAATTCTTGTGTAAAGGCTGGCTTGTAACACCATTCGGATAACTTGGCCTTTAGGAAAGACATTTTTAAGCCCACGATTTCTCTTGACTCCACCTTGTATTCACGATAAGCATTTCTCTCCAAGGACTCGGAATTTTGGCAAAGAATAGGCATGCGCTTCTTTTTCCTCAATCTTGGATTTCCACCTGTATTCGGTGAACAACTTGATATATTCGTCAATATGACAAATATCCATTAACTTCGAAATTATAGAGGGCTTGTTTATATTTCTTTTCTTTTTTCATCTTCTAATCCTCGAAATAACCTTGTGCCGATGAATTGGATTTTGAATAGTTTTGCCATACCATCGACAATTCCTTTAAGTGATTCCCTGATGTGACCAAACTCTTCGTCACTAGCATCGGTCATATCCCCACAATCTTCACCGATCCTTGAGGCTCATTTCAAGGAGTAAAATGAATGAATCCTTTGTAAGATCGAGGGTTCTGCTTGAAATTCTCATAGTGAAGCCCATTCATCAATGAGAACCTGCTTTTTTTAAAATCAGGATGTCCAGTTTAACATCAACCCATCGAATGTATTGGGTCGAGTGCGATCTTCCATAAGGCGTCGATAAACATTCGGCCTTCCCGGTTGTTATGCAGTTCCCGCATGAGGGTTTCGACCTCCCCACCTGAAAGTGGATCACTCCCAATCGTGAAATCCCAGCATGTGGCATCCTTTCGTCCCGAGCTCCATGATGTGAACCCGTCTTTCTTGACGTTAGGATTAATTGGTGGCGGTGGTGGAGGAATTGGTCTACCTTGTGGATCATAGGTAACCAAAAGCGATTCCTCACTGCGTTCATCTTTAAATCCACAATACCTAATCCATGAAGGATTACGCCGGTCGTGTAGATCTTTAAGATTCATCTTTTCAATATCCATCTTTTTAATTTTTGATGGATTTTCCTTTGATTAAGAGCAATGAGCTTCTCCTCATCCGTCATTTTTCGTATGACTTCGGTTGGTTTCCCCTTTTGGTGTAAATAGTCTTGTCCCAAAATCAATCGTTCCTTCCTCCGGATGAACTTGGCACATCCTCCAGGGTTCTTGACTCGTTTTGAATATCATGAAGGAGTTCAAGAGTTTCGCCACGATATTTCACCGTAAATCTCCATCGTTCTGGATCGATGAACTTGTCTTTGGTAGATGAATATGGCGGTTGCCATAATTCTTCATCAATCTTACGGATTTCTCTAAGATCTTCGGAGATTTTAGATTTATCGGAAGTATCTCGTTCCACTCCGATACTCCATCGGGAATCATTGTTACGATGGGAATTTTCATGAACCGTTTCTTGAAGGTTCATCAAGTGAACATATAAGATGCAGTTAAGCATCGAGCGCCTATAATATTACGCTTTCGCATTTTGCATTGCCTTAAGGTTTCCCGTCGGCTCCGCTGTTCACTTTTCTTCATGTTGGTATTCCCGATATGAAATCAAATCAAGTGTTCTTGTTGTATACATCGTCAATATTTGACGATATGTCTGTAAGGTGTACATCTCGGACATCGGTCGGATCCATAATCTCGGAGTAAATTCTCCTCACCAATTGTTAATTACATAAATATAATAAATTTAACTAAAAGTTCTTAATAAACCAAGGCTCGATACCATTTTTCGCGGGATCGCAAGACCTTTGGGAGTAATCAAAGAAAATGCAATGAAATTTATCGTTTAGGTTGCAAGTGTAACAACTTTAAAGTTTAGAGTGTAAACTACAAACCAACTTCAAACCAGGGTAAAACCGAATTTTATGCAAAGTGTAAAATTTTGTAAAGTTTAGGTTCTGATCATTAACTTTTCAAAGTTCGGGTTGCAAAGTGTAAAAACACGTATAGTTTGGGATGATTTAAAACGTTATCCCAAAGTTTTTCAAAGGAGATTTATTGTGCAAAATAGGAGTGGGAACTCTATTTATAATGTGAGCATTTGTCAATACACATTAATCCCAGAAATTTAAAGGAACCTTTGGTAAAACAATAAGGCTCTAGCCAGCACTGTAAGAGGTGTTGGTATTTTCTTTCAACAATGCCATTTTGTTGTGGTGTTTCCACACAAGTTGTCGATGAATAATACCATTCTCTTTATAAAAAAGCAGGGAAGAATAAATTCAAGACCATTATCGGATCTTAGGCATTTAATCTTAGTGTTAAACCGAGTTAACACATAATTATAGAAGGTTTGCAAATGGATTTTGGTTTACGACTTTGATTTCATCATATATACTCATGTGCACCTTGAAAAGTCATCTACAATAGTAAGAAAGTACTTAAAACCATTATGGGATGTAGTAGAAAAAGGTCCCCATATGTCACAATGTATTAAATCAAAACTAGCTTGAGAACAAGTAGAACAAGTAATATGGTAATCTCTTTTGTTTAGCATAATGACAAACATCACAAGAGTCAAAGTTTGTACATTTTGTAGAATGAATCCCGAGGTATTAAAGACAAACGTTTTGCATAAATATGTCTAATGTAGAATGCGAAGATTAGTGTATGGTTCGAGTTAGATATAGCAACAGAAGAATCGGAATATGTAAATAATCTGAAGCCACCTTTTCTTTTTTTTTTTTTTTGAGGAAAAGCCACCTTTCTCTCTAAGCGAAACCAATCATCAACAATGTGTTCATGTCTGCAATAGACAGTTAGATGACATGAAATGGACAACAAGATGAGAGGATTTTGTAAGGTTAGATATTGATATAAGATTATAAGAGAATGAAGGCACACATAATGCTTGATGCAATCTTAATGAATCGATGATATGTACATCACCAATATGTGTAGCATTTGTAACTTGTCCATTAGGTAAATGGATGGGAATATATGTAGTACCCAAGAAATTGGGGAAAATAGAAATTATGGTTTGATTGTTCAACAATTAGGGATTTTAAAATTTTGGGGAAAATCTGAAAAATATTATTATATTGGGCTAATAGATTAGTTTTAAACTTCATTTTTATATTTTATTATATTGGCCCACTAGAATGATCTAAACCCATCACCAATCTCAAGCCCAAGTTCAAGCCCATTTCATCTATCCAAATATGGTAGTACCAATATATATATATATATATATACATATATATAAATTATCCTAAAAATCTTTTAATTATAACAATCAAATTAATTAACAATAAATCGAAACAAATATCCCTATAAATCACATTTTATCTTAGTCAACAATCTATTATTAAAATTAACATAATTGCAGGCGTTTTATTTACCTTTATATTAATTCAAACTTGACAAGAATAATAATAATAAAATTAAAAAAAACAATAGCAATTAAGTGGGAAAAACTTAGTTAGAAAAAAATATATATCAAATCCCTATTAATCAGCAAAATAATTATATCAATCAAATTGAAACAAAATTTCGGCTAAAATTCCAACTTTCCAAACCCCAAAACCAACAATTACTACTTTATATATACATACTCTTTCTAAAACAATTGAAACACACAAGCTAATAATACAAAGGTAAAAATTCTTTGTTTCTCTTCTCACTCCCTTTGTCAAACCAACGAGTTAAAAAAAAAAAACACAAAAACACAGAGAAAAGAATGGGAGAAATCGGAATCGACGGTAGGGCGGAAAGATAACCTCGCCGCTGCAACGCTTGTATTTCCCAAATCAGCTTGCCAAAATCTTGATAGAAATGTGGTGGTGGTGTGTGGGTGGGTATGGGCGTGGGGTTGGACCTTGAAAAGAAATGGGTGTGTAGGGGAAGGAGATGAAAAGGAAATGGGTTTATTTTTAGGGGGAGATGGGTTATTGTAGAAAGAAGGGAAAAGGATTACGAGAGAAAAGATTAAGAGAGAGATAGATGGGGGGTTTGGAAAGTGACGAAACAAAAAGAAAGAAAGAAGAAATGAGTGGGGCCAGGAGGGTGGGCTTGGGGAGGGCGCTGGGTGGTGGGGTTGGGGTGAGGAATAGGGAAAGAAATGTGGTTTATTAGGAGATTTCTAATTTTTTTTATCAATTAATTTTAACCAATTTAATTTCTATTATATATATATAATTAAATTTATATAAAAGTTACAAAATATTAATACTAGTTTTAATTCTAATTGTAGGCAACGAGAATTTTCGGGCATAGAATTTTCCACTCTTGACACACTCTACTCTACGCTACTTTTCGAGGTAGGGGTTTTTCTTCTTTTTATTTGTCCATGTTAAATCTTTTATATGTTGCTTGATAATATTGCTTTTACATGCTACGTGTATATAATCGCGTGGGACCATACAGGTCCAAGGGCATAAAAGTTCCCTCCGGTGAAATCCGTGATCTGAGCCATATTTTAAATGTCTATAGTCGTGTGGGACCATCCAGGTCAGGGCATAAAGTTCCCTCCGTGAAACCCGGAAGTCACGAGCCATGTTTCAATGTCATAGCTACGATTACATTTTAAATGTTGAGCATGTTATTTGTAATGTGTATTGTGTATTTAAGCTTGGACAAATTAAGCCCCTGCATAGTAGTTGAATGCTCACCCCAAATATATTTCTATTTCGGATGAATGATGGAGTTGGCGGGACACGTGGAGCGGTGACCCAAATAATAAAATTAGAACAATCAACTTAAATTATTTTTTTTTGGATATTTCTAATGTTTGGTATTTAAAATTTATCTATGGAATAGTTCTTGAAATTTTATCTAACGGTTTTTTCTTTATTTATTATCGCTTTAAATGGTAATGATCTTTGGAAAATTCACATTTATTGTAAATCGCATTATTACTTTATAAGTCGTATTTTATTATGAAAACGGGATGTTACATAAGTGGTATCGAGGCGAATTGACGATTACGAAGACTCGTAAAAAAAAATATCTTCCTTAAAATGAGAAAAAAAATATTATATATATATATAATAATATATATATATATATTTAAAAAAATGGGTTACTCCCACGTGTTATCATGAAACCGATCAAGGTACACATTATTTTTTTCATAGCAATCGTTCCATTAGGCTATTCACTAGCTTGATTATAATCTTACCCAAATAGTACATATAGCATTGATAAGACAATAGCCTATGAGCATATTTATATAATGTACAATTTTGACTAACTTTTTTAACATTTAGTACCCATGTTATACTGCTTTTACAATAATAAATTATATTGTTGACTAAGAAAGACTTCAATAATATTTATTACACTTGTTCATAAACTACAATATCCATTACATAATAATGTTAAATTCGTTTAGTTTTTTTGTTTTTTGTTTTTTTTTTTTAATATTCCACCTACATACCTGTAAAAACAAAGTCTTAGAAGTGTCAACTTAGTACAATCTTTATAATTACTATATTATTAAGTCTATAAAAAAAAAGAAAAGAAATTTTTAATATTAACATTATCTAAGCGATTGATGGTGACAACCTTAAAAAAAAAAGTATAAATAGGTATTGATACTCTGGCATGAACGTAGAGATTACCAATCACAAACTTTCACATATATAATCTCCGGGGGTAGTTTTGATCGATATGGACTATAATTCGAATACAAGTAGTTGTGGTTATATAGAATTTATATGCTTGTATATTTATATATTTCCACTGCATTTGTACATCGTGAGGCTAAAATCATTTTATATTGTTTTGTAAATCTTGATTCTGACAAAGCATTTTTGAGTAGTTTAAGATATAGATATATAAAGTCTCACGCAAGTATTGTCTCTTATGTTATAAATATTATGTATCTTTTATAATTTTATAATTGAACATATATGACTTGTAACATTAAAATTGTAGATGGCTAAAAGATACGTACACTATTAGAAAATCTACTATAAATTGGCCACATGACCACCCAAAAGCTTTTAGTTGACCGATATTTTCACTATAGAAAGAACGATGCCGACAACATGGGGACTTTCATTGTGACAATGCACCAGGAATGGCTTAGAATCAAAGACCTCCCGGGGGCAGAATGACTATGGTGCGACTCGTAGAGGCGATTGATAAGTTGCCCGACTTGTGGAAGGTTAAGGGTGAACGATTGTTAGCCTGTGATAACATATGGCGAAAATCGCCGAGGGAGGCGTACTCGATTATGGCGGGTTCCGCGGCGCTTGATGTTCGGCAAGTGGGTTACCCGTGGCCTAGAGGCTCTGCACGGTGTGGTGGCGCCTATGGGAAGCGGTGAGGGCACCGTGGATGATCCGAAGAAGAGTCGGAGGGCGGAGTCGATGATGAACTTTGAAGAAAGAGCACATTGAGGAAGAGGTGAAAGTTCTATTCGAGGATGATCGCCACAATGTGGCATAGATATTTAAATAAAAACCTCATGTATTCCTTACTTATTAAATAAAGCATGCATGATAAATTAATAAAATATTACATTATTATTACATTGGTGTTTATAGTTATGTTTTATGATTGTTTTACTTTTAGTGCATTGATGATTGATTAAGAATATGACCATAAATTTAAACACTTATATTAAAAAGAACTAAACAATAAGATAGAATCGAGTCGATCTTATGGGTTCTTTTTACCTTACAATCTTTGTGAATTAGATAAATTTTCGATTAAACTTGTGGGTTACACACCTTAGATATTAAGACTTAAAATCTTATATATAAATACTAAGGCGATTTATTTTATGATTCTAGATGGCACCTCAACGTGTTAGCCGAAACCCATGACCGAGTATGGCCCGTGACGAGACTCTCACTAGAAATGCCCGATTCAAAGGCAATCGGGAGACTTGGCAAATATAGTAGCCAACCTTTCAACTGTAGTGCAAGGCTTGACCCAACACAATGTGGCTAATGCTCGAATGGCCAAAACCATCATGCTCCGATAAACACTACCACACAAGTGGTGGAGCGATTTCGGTGCTACGAGGCCTCCGATCTTTACGGGCGTGAAGATCCGATGGCGGTGGAAGAATGGATAGTGAACTAAGTCGATGTTTGACTTGATAGCTTGCTTTCGAAGCACACGAGGTTTCGTGTGCAATCTTCCAATTGAAGCGAGGATGCAAAACATTGGTGGGACCTACACCACCAAATCAATCAACGATGAAGAAAGAAATGCGCTAACATGGAAGGATTTCAAAGATTTGATCGCATACGCCAATTTTTCCCACAAGCTCATAGAAACAAAAAGGCGAGAGAGTTCATGAGCTTGAGTACAAGGAATATGTCGGTATTTGATTATGAGCAAAATTCAACCCGATTGTCCGTTATGCAACACACTTGGTGAAACCGTCCGATCAAATGAAGGTCGAGAGGTTTATTGAAGGGCTACGCTCGGAGTTAAGTGGGATAGTTAGTGTCATGGTGATATTACATATGCCAAGCGATGGATCGAGCTCGAATGGTTGCGGTAAACATGAACCTAGAAGGAAACCCACGCAAGGCAAGCGAGGCACCCAAGAGAAAGTGGGATGGACCAACTCATAATAGTGGTGAAAATAAAAATAAGATGACTAAGGGTGGAGGAGGTCTGCTCAACCACCACCACAAGAGAAACCCGATGCCCGATTGTGTGGTAAGAACCACTATGGAGAATGCCTCTATGGGAAGGGAGTTTGCTCTTGGTGTAAGACACCAGGCACACACGCAAAGAAGCGCACCTGAAGTACAACGGTCAAGATCGGGTCGAGGAAAAAGCGGTTAAGGGGAAATCGAGGATGTATCTTTATGACCCGGTAGCGGTGAGAATGAAGCGTGCGATGTAAATTATCTTTGTCGATTATGTAATGTACTCTTTTGCTCTGTTTGACACTTTAGTGCCACACACTCTTTTATATACTGCTAAATTTCATACTATGATTGGACAAATAAAGAACATATAGATGAACCTCTTGAGATTAGCTTACCATCACGGAAAGACGATGATTCTGAGACTCGAATGTTAAGGATGTGGCGTAAACATAGGAGGAATGGATTTTAGTGTTGATTTGTATATCTTTGGACATGAAGGACTTGATATAATTTTGGGTATGGGCCAGCTTAGCATCGAGACAAGCATTAAATGTAAAGAGAGAGATATAACTCTTAAGTTACTTGGGATGGGAAATAAAGTACTCTGGGGCAAGTAGGGGTGGCAATTCTTGACCGACGACCGCGATAGCGACACGAAAATAGCGGGTTAGTGTTTAGCCTTATCGTGTTCGTGTCATCGCTTATATGTCGACATGATAAGGACCGCGAAAATTTAAATGTCGTGTTCGTGTCGTGTTAAGTGTAACCACGATAAACATAAAAAATAGCGGATAACCGCGTTAACTTTGTGCGACACATTAATCTGGCGACACGTCTGTTATGAAACACGTATCGATAATGACCGCGATAATCCGTTAGTGACACGTTAATCTGCTTCAAAAAAAAAAAAATCATAAAACATAAAATAAATGTTTAGAGGTTTAGACTTTAGACTACTTACTTTCTTGATTTACACAATCACGACTTTAAGTTTGTCCATTTTTAATTTTAACAAAGCGTTTTTAGTTTATTTTCTTTCACCCAAAGATCAAAACAAACGGTGAATTAAAATCTCAAAACTTCAAATCGGGTTTCATTTTTAGGGTTTTAGTTTCACTCACACTTGGCAGTGATCGCCTCCAGCAAGACCAGGCCCATACATAAATCGTTCGGACTCCAGCGTACATCGACGCCGTTTTCCCAATACATAAGCGACCCGAGTGCCTCCATTTTCATTTTCCAAGGATTACTCTCTATTTAAACGGTAAGTTCCCTTTTGATTTTTTTTTTTTTTTTTTTTTTTCTTTGAGATTAAATCGATTTGTGAAAAAAAGGCATTCCCGACTTTTGCCTTTTGGATCACATGTAGCCGTAAGACTCAGCCGGTTCTCTTGTAAATCTTTTTGAAAAAATTTTTTGGAAAGGTGTTTTTCTTATAACTGATAAAAAAAAAAAACCACCTTGATATGTTAGTAAGTTTGAAGCTGAATGTAGCAAAGGCGCTTAAAAAACATGAATTTTTGCAGATTTAAAAATGAATTTTGGAAATTATAAAATAATTATCTTAATAAAATGAAGCAATCGGTTGGTAGTTGATGTCGAAAAGGGTTGGAAACAATGGTGTAAAATAAGTACCTGTGTAATTGACATTAACTTTGTAATTCATTAAGAGAACCATTTCGCAATGGAAATTGACTATTTCTTTTCTAATCTTAGCCATCTCTCTTTGTATTCCATAGTTTTAATTTTTTATGTAGTTTTATACTTGATAATTGATATGTTTTTAGTGTTATACTTAATAATGATTTTTTTCTTTGTAAATTAGGATGCCATGTCGAATATTGAGAGTGCTAGTGTTCTTGACACTTTCGAGGATGGTTTGTTGATTTGGAAGAAGGAGGTACAAGTCTAAATAAGGAAAAAGTCAAAACACAAGCAAAACGAATAAAAAAAAGAGATCGGATGTTTGGAACCATTTTGAGGTTCTTATCTGTCTAATGATTTTGCAACATGCAAGTGCAAATATTGTGGACATAAGTATAATAAAATTTCAAGCAAAGCTGGGCCCCGGAAATTTGAGGAGCGCCATATAGAAACTTGTCGAGGAGAAACACACATGATGTTGGAGATATGATGTTGTCTAAGAGTGTTGCACTAGATTTGATCCTGAACATTTTAGAGAGTTGGTGTGTTACTGCAGTAGTTGTTCATGGTTTGCCTTTTTGTTTTGTTGAATATGAGCGTGTTGTAGCTTGTTTTGAGTATCTTGACATGACGTTAAGTTGGTTTCTAGAAATACATTAAAAGTGATGTTTTGAAATTGTATGAAAGAAAAAAATGAGAATCAAATCGATGTTAAAGGAGACACCCGACGAGAATATGTCTAACTTCGATTGTTGGACTTATTACTCTTTTGATGGTTATATTTCTCTAACATCCCACTTTATTGATAAAGAATGGGTGCTTCAAAGAGGTGTTGAACTTTTCTCTCATGCCATCTCCACACGGTGTGCAACATTATCTAATAAATTGCTTTCTATGATATCGAGTGGGGATTGAAACCAAACTATTTGCTTTGACTTTGGATAATGCTTGGCGAATGATGTGTGCTGTTGATATGTTGCTTACCGCGATTGAATTTGAATGATGCTTCTTTGTATTGGTGACTACTTCCATATTCGTTGTTGTGCTCATTATGAATTTGGTAGTGCAAGATGGTTTTGAAGGATATTGATGGGGCTATTACTAAGATTGGGAAAGCATAAAATATGTGCGAGGTTCACAAATGAGGAAACAAAAGTTTTTCGAATGTGTAAGCATGGTGTCTTTGAGTAGTAAGAAAGGATTGAGGCAAGATGTGCCCACTGGTGGAATCTACATTTCTAATGCTTGATAGTGCTTTGTACTATCGAAAAGCATTTTGAATCTTCATTAAGTGACCACAACTATAAGAATTGTCCTTCTTTAGTTGAATGGGAAAAGTGGAGAAAATATGTAGTTTCTTAGCCTTATTTTATGAAGTCTCAACATGTTTTGTGGAAGTAAGTACCCACTTCAAATTTGTATTTGTCCCAGGAATTGTTACATGTTATGCATCATTGAAGACAAGTAAGGATCTTTTGGTGATGAGTATATTAAGAAAATGGCATCACAAATGTTATCAAAATTTGAGAAATATTGGCATAATTTGACTTGATTTTGACTATAAGCATTTGGTGTCTTTGATCCTCGTTACAAGCTTGATTTGTGGAGTTTTCTTACAATAAACTTTATGGGCTAATTCTCATCAATATTTACAAGTTAAAGAGGGTTATTTTGCTCTTTTTTGGAGTATTACAAGATGTGCCCTAGCGAAAGAGCAACACAATGGGTGTTCCACATCCAAGTTCTAGTTATGAAAATGAATTGGCTATTGCTATGGTTGAGGTAATTTACAATGAATATAATTATCAATTATGAATTTTTATACCAGTTTCTTTTATAATTGTTATTTAATTTGGTGCATTGTAGGAATTCAATGCATTTGATACCGAGTTTAGGTTAAGCCACAAAAATCTCAACAACTGGAGCTTTATTTGGAAGAACCACGGATGGATGTGAAAGTGAATCTTGATATTCTTGAGTATTGGAAAGGAAATCGATATAGATATCTTATTAATTGACTTCCATAGCTCGTGATATTTTGTGCATTCCTTTAACTACGGTGAAGCCCGAGAATCTTTTTAGTGTTGGTGGAAGAGTACTTGACCAATATCGAAGTCACTCACATCAAATGTCGTGGAAGCAATTATTTGTACAAAGATTGGTTGTATGGAGAAAAAGGTATAACATTTTATTTTATTAATATTTATATGTTTCACATGTCGGCTTTTTATTTTTAATCTATTAATTATGTTTTGTTGCTTTTAATAATTGCTATTTTATTATTTTCAAAGTTGGTGAGTGTACTACCTATTAAGGAGCTTGTGGAAACGTGATGGATGAGGTTTGTTTCTCGGACTTCAAGCGAATGTTCTACCTTTACATGAAAGGTAAAAGATTGCATCATTTTTTGTTAATTTTCATTTTTGCAAGCTTTATTTTCTTTTGTTTAATAATTAATTCCATAACTTGCTACTTATTGTATATTTCATTGTTTTTTGTCGATCAAATAGGTCATTGCTTTTTGGGTTTTTGGTCATATTGCAAGTTGGAACAAAGTAATATGAAGTAAGTGTGTCGTAATGATTGAACCGTTGAACCATATTTTATATTTCTTAGAATGTTTTTTTTGTTGTCTTGTGGCATGATGAGATTTTCAAATGTTTTTATTACTTTTTGGATTTGGGTTTGAAGTGGTTAAGCTGATTTATTCTTGATTTGGAAATTTGTAATTTGATATAGTATGTCTTATAGTGTAATATATTGTAATTTGATATAGTGTCTTATCGTGTAATATCGTATCATTGAAACTTAAACATTTTTGAGTTTATGCGTGTCATATCGTGTCATTAATGGTGTCAACCACGAAAATTATTGTCATTCGTGTTCGTGTCGGGGCATTTCTTATCGTCGTGTTCATGTGTGTCACTTATTCGTGTAATAAGTGTCGTTATCATTAGCCGACACGAAACCATTTCGATGTCTGATTGATACCCCCAGGGCAATACTAGAAATATAGGACAGCTCTCCGGACAATATGCGATGAAGGCAATGAAATTGTTGAAGAGGATGTAATTGTCAATTATTTAGTAAACATAGTCGGCAATAGACTGGTCTTTTGCACATGAGATGTTAGATCGTAAGAATTCCTTGATGTATTTCTGACGGTTACTAGGAATTCCACCCGGATCGTCAAGTGGAGTTTACAATAGACTTGGAACCCGGGCGCACCGTCTCGAGGCGCTTTCAGAATGGCGCCGAAGGAGTTCAAGAAGCGAAAATCAAATACAAGAGTTATTGGATTTAAAGTTCATCCCGGAAACCAAGTGTAGCCTTGGGAAGCTCGATCTATTAAGTGAAGAAGAAAGGATGGGACTTTAGAATGTGTGTATGGATTAGGAGTGAATCGACTCACGATGAAATAAGTACCCCATTACCTCGGATCGAAGACTTATTGGATCAACTAAAGGTCTTGCACATTTTCTAAGATCGATCTTGGAGTCAGGATATCACGATTGAAGATTAGAGTGATATCCCAAACACATTAGAACTTCGTTATGGACACTACGAGTTTGTAGTGATCTTTGGGTTAAGCAATGCCACCCGGCCGGTGTTCATAGACTTGATGAATAGGGTGTTTCACCCGTCTTGGATAAATTCATCATTGTCTTTATTGACGACATCTTATATCACTCGAAAAATGAGAATGAACATGAAGAGCATTTGAGAATATTGCAACTTTCGAAGTATACTTCGCCAGAAAGTTGTATGCAAAGTTGATAAGTGCAATTTAGGATGATCCGAGTGATTTTTCCTCGGACATGTAGTAACCGCGCATAGGGGCGAGGTTGACCCGAGGTAAAGGTCGGTCAGCCGATGAATGGAAAGCACCACGAATCGAGTGAAGTTCGTAGTTTTCTTGGTTTTGGCGAGGCTATTACGAAGATTCATTGAGGATTTTCTAAAATAGTTGGACCCATGACCAAGTTGTGAGAAAAGGGGAAAAATTCATTTGGAGGCGATAAATGCGAGGAAAGTTTTGGAATTGAAAGCAAGACTAACTCTGCGCTTTGTATTGAAGCAGGCCTACGGGAGGGATTTTATTTGATTCTGATGCGTGAAACTAGGTCTCAGGTGTTTTGATGCAACATGGCAAAATAGTTGCTTATGCCTCGAGACAGTTGAAGCCACATGGTGAATTACCTACCATGACTTGGAGCCCGGATGAAAGTCACGTGCGCTGAAAGATGCGGCGACAACTAACATATAGAGTAAATGTGTGAGATATACACCGGACCATAAAAGTCTAAATATCTCTTCACACAAAAAAAGAAAAAAGAACTTAATATGGGCAAAGAAGGTGGTTGGAGTTAGTGAAGATTATGATTGCACTATCAATTACCATCGGGTAAATCTAACGTAGTAGCGGATGCTCTAAATCAAAAAAGCCCCAGAAGCGAATTATCTGTTTACTAACAAATCAAGAGGGATTGGTGAAAGAGTTCGCCAGATGAAAATGAGATCGTGACTCCAAGGAAGTACTGAGCGATGTTAGCAACCTTTGGTAGTACGACCACGTTGCGAGATAGGATCAAAGAACTCAACCCACGAGATATATTTAACAGATAAAATGAAAAGCAGATTCAAAAAGTACTAGGGTTTTGAGATGACGGTAGGCCAGGCGTATTAAACTTCCGAAGGGAAGATTATGTGTACAGGGATAAAAAACTTAGAAGTGAAATTCTTGAGGGAAGCTCATCCTTATATACGACTCACACCCTGTGTGGTGCAGAAGATGTACCAAAGGACTTAAAAGCATTACGGTGGAGGAGCATGAAAAGAGGCAGCCCGGGTCATTTGTAGCGAGATGTTTGGCGTGTCAACAAGTCAAACATCATCAAAGACCATCGGAGCTTACTAAAACCTCTTGAGATCGATATGGAAATGGGAACATATAACAATGGTTTCGTAGTGGGTTGCCTCTGCTCCAGTGAGAAGAATAATCTTTGTGTGGGTGATAGTTGGCTGGAAGTGACAAAATCAGCACATTTTACGCGTTGAAAATGGCGTTAAAAAATGGACCAATATGGGATATATATTGCGGAAATTACAAAAGTGCGGAGGTCCCTGTGTGATAGTGTCGAGGCAGACCCGCGTTTCACATCAAAATTTTGGAAAAATCTACAAACGACATTAGGAGCAGAAGTTAAACTTTAAACGACTTATCACCGCAATGAGATGGGATCGGAAAAACAATACAAATACTAGAAGACATCTTTGGGGCGTGTGTGCTCGACTACAGTGGCCCAGGAGTCGATATTACCTTTAGTGGAGTTAAGCACAATAATAGTTATAGCGACCATTAAAATGGCTAAATCTGAGGCATTGTCATGCGGAAAAAGTGTAAGAGTCACCCTGTATTGGGCGAAGTGGTGAGAGAAAATTTTGGGACCGGGTGGATTGAAGCGAGGCAGTTGAGAAAAGAAAGGTTCGGGGCCAAGAATGAAGGTAGACAAAGTACTTCCTTGAAATCTTCTGGACGAAGGAGGAAGGATTCTGATTTGATGTTAGGAAAAATATTCTTGAAGTGGAACTTTATGAGAGGTGTTTTTAGTTTTAGGTGAAAAAGGAAAATTAAAGCGAATACATTGGCCCATTAAAGTCTGCGGCCAGTCGGTGAACTAGCATACCAATTAGCATTACCACCAAAGAAGTTGTCATCCGTTCATAATGTATTCCATGTATGTGCTCCGGAGAATCGTTTATGACCCAGTCGTGTGTCGATTACTCGAGCTAGAAATCAAAGGACGATTTGACTTCTGAAAAAGCACACAGGTAATCTTAGAGCGAAAAATACACAAATTAAAAATAAAGATGTGGCCTGATCAAAGTCGAATGGAAAGCGACATGATAAGAAGAAGCCACATGGAGCGTGAAGAAAGATGTTGATAAGTATCGATTTCCTTAATTTTGGTAAGTAAAATTTAGGACAAAATTAATTTTTAGGAGTAAGATGTAGTACCCAGAAATTGGGGAAAATAAGTGGGGTTTGATTATTTAACAATTAGGGATTTTAAAATTTTGGAAAATCAAAAAATATTATTATATTGGGCCTAATAGATTAGTTTTAAAAAACATTTTATATTTTATTATATTGGCCCACTAGAATGATCTAAACCCATCACCAATCTCAAGCCCAAGTTCAAGCCCATTTCCATGTGATAAATCACCTTTTTAAAGTAAAGGTATTTGCAACACTCCCATAAAGAAAGAGTGAAAATGTTTTGGCCGTTCCATTATACAAACTATGTTAATTGAGGTTTGGGCCCTTTACTGTAAGTTCATAGACTTAATATTGGGCCTCTATTTTTAAGTCAGAAACTAGTTGTCTTTAGTTTGGGAATACTAACATAACTAAATTTCAAGAACAAAAATAAATGAAAGAAAGGAAAATTACAAAGAAGACCCTGGGGTTCGGGTTAGTGACTAAAAACCCGATATTTGTAAAATTATAAAAACCCATTTAGGTTTGAATTGATCCATCTTACATTCCTCCCTTCATATGCAAAAAATATTTCAAAAGCTCCTTCGTTTTTATCAAATAATATTCTGATTACCCACAAATTTAAGACACTATCAAATATCGTCATGGGTTTTTTTGTAATTTTCGAAAACCTCTTGATTTTTTAAAGTGGTTTTTGCCATTCTCATCAAACCAAGATGTTTTTAGCCATATTTTCAAACACATCTTTTGTAGCCATTTTAGAATTAGTCGCAAACGTTGCGGCCATGATCAATTTAAGCGCACAAAACACACACATCCACATGTGACTTCGACATCGATTCTTGTAACCAACATTATCTTTGTGACTTCGGCGTTAACTCGACATTAGGATTCTCTCACATATAACCTTTGATTATTTTGTTTTTTTCTCCAAAAACTTTTTAATTCACATAATTTTTTGTTTTAAATCCGTTTTGCATGTATAATATATTAAATTAATCCATTTTCAATATACAATTCAACACCCATATTGCATATTTTAAAACAAAAAACCTTTGATTTTTTATAAAAGTTTCAAAGAAAGAGTAGATTATACATAGAATGTCAGATAAGTGAATGAGAGAGAAAAAAAATAATCTAAATATCAAAACACACATGCTTTGAGAAGAGGTATGAATGTCATTTTACAAAAAATGACTAAAAAGATGTCTACAAAGATGACTATTTTCATCTTTACATTTTGGAAATATTTATTTTATCCATTTCCATTTTTCAATTAGCTCAAATCTTATGGGCCTTTTTATTATCAGCAAAACATAATCCATCATAATTTGAGGCCGTTATAGAAGAAAATTGTGTGATTCTTGGAAATTATTTTAAAGGAAAAGCTCATGGCACCCAAAATCTATCAATATACCCATTTTTTTTACAAAAATACCCAACTAAAAAAAAAATACCCTTTACTACCACTGCCAAAACTCTAATACACATTCTACTTTTTGGGAGGTCTCTTGTGAGCGTCTCACGGATCTGGTCGGTAGTGCCAGACGGGCATATCTCAAACTAATTACCCACCAGCAGAAAAATCCTGCTCCAGCCTAATCACTGCTTTGGAAAAAAGGCCACAGCTTAACTAAAATTGAAGTCGTAAATAGAAAAACCCCAACTCTGCGATCTCTACTTTCAGTGTGGCCGCACCACCACCACCATGCCGGGATATCCAATCCTTGCGCTATTGTGTGATTTATCTTCCGTCGTGTCTTAGCTCACAGCGGTGAGTGTATTAAAAATGTGTGTTTTTCTTAACTTTCCAATTGTGAATAAAGGATTCATTGAGTTGAATTTTTGAAATTGAACCAATTTTTGGATTTGCGTTTTTGAAATTGCATCTAAATGATATTACATATATTTTGCGGTTGCATCTTCAACTTTACCTTCATCTCTAATGATTTTTCCGAGTGTCTGTGCTGTTTTTGATGATGAAAAATGGACGATGTTGAAGGCGCGGCAATGAAAGTATGATTTATTCCATAAAAAGTATTAATTTTCCTAACTAAAGTATCAACATAATCTTTTTTTTGTATATTTTAAACTTAGTTATGTGTGTGTTGTAGATGTTCTCACAATTATTGACCTGCTTTCATGAAAATGATGAAAAATCAATATTGCTGAGAATGGAAGTGATCAATGCTTCAAAGGAGAAAACAAGGGATCAAATGTCGTTTTAAAAAAAAACAAATAAGAAGAGAGAATAGTGATCGACAAAATATCCATCGAAGGAGTTTTATTAATTGTTTTTTGTATAAAAAAATATGATAGTATGATACAATTTATTACATTGATTGTTTTAGTATTATAAATTCTTTTTAGTTTAGGTGTTTTAATCTCATTTTATTTTAATACATTTGTAATGAGAAAATCGATACTTAAACTGGCAGAATACTTTTTGAACAAAGCGGCCAATCTTTAATAAGGTGGAAATCGCTTTGCAATTTTATATTCTTTTCACAAATTATTTATAACAAAAGTGATCACTTTTAATTCAAAAAAATCGATACCTTTTCAACAAAAAATGATACTTTAATCAGATAATACTTCAACAATTTTATGTTATTACTTTTGTAAATCTTTTCAAACAAGTGATACTTTTAACTCAAAACCAATGCTTCTTGAACAAAAGTGATACTTTAACAAAAGTGATAGTTCTGCAATTTTATGTTCTTTCGTAATCATTTAGCAAAAGTGATACTTTTAATCAAAAATCGATACTTTTTGAACAAAAATTGATCTTTTCAAATAATGGTTCTCTTTATATCAGTCATTTAGTTTTCGTTTTATTTTTCACAATATGTACTTTTGTATTATGTTTTTGCAATTACACCTATTTTGCAATTACCAGTTTATGTATTATAATAGATAGCCTATATAAATTTGAATACATACACTAAAATATACTACTTGGGATACTAGTCAATGTTTGCAATGTAACATACATAATTTCACCCCATCATCAAATTATACCATTTGCAACACTAGTCAATACTTGCCAATTCTAATCAGTACAAAACCAATAATCAAATACACAAAAATAAAGTAGGTTTCTCCAATTTGTCTGACATACTCGAAAGAACACTTTACATCCATCAATTCCATTTCATTACAAATTGAAGTCCATAATTCTTGATTTGCACTTTCATTTCATTGAAATGGCTAAGAATAATTCTTGCATAGTAAGAAGACCTTAATTTGTGTCTGCACCGACCTTCAATGAAAACAAAATAAAATTAAGATAAATAAATATTTTCTACAATTCAATTATATATATATTTATAAAGAGATTCATACCTTACACAATTTGGATCTGGTA